>JAMXBD010000444.1:600000-976834 GCA_024138025.1 Combretum micranthum | reverse complement strand
TGTGAAAAATAGACTCCAAAAATATCTTCCTAGGTAATTATGGGTTTTATTTGAATAAATAAGTCTTAAGCCCTTTTATATTGAAAAGAGGCTACTTAAAATAAATAATGGGCTTTTTTAAATTATAAAATCCCTTAGACTCTTCTAACCCATTTGCAAGCCCAACCTATTTACTAAAAAAAGAAGGCTTCAATCTTAGCCGTTCGATCCTTAGGAATGATTCAAAAGTTACATTAGCTTCTAACATTTAAATAGGAAGCTGCTCTTCTCATTCAAAAAAATTATGCGTATTGTTAATTTTAAGAGCAACACGAAAACTATACTAGAATATCTCTAGAAAAGATCAAGACATTTACTTCATGAAGAACGAATCAAGAATGATCAAATCTAATTGATTGATCTTCTATCACACTTGCGCACTTGAGAAAACCGCGTTTGCTTGTTCCCCCTCCCATGCCTCTCTTTGTGGCATTCTACACGTATCATCAATTCAAGACTTCTACACGTGATCAACCAACTACAATAAGCTCACCATACATAAAGTAATTTAAATATTTGAATATTTGTATAAATATAAAAGATTGGAACATAAACTTTTTTGTTAATTACAATATGATTTAATCTGTAATCTGAATTAAATCAAATTTTTATTCAAAAGTTTTGAGAATTTTTAATCCAAACCAAACTATTATTAAGATGGAGAAAAAACCGAATCTAAGTTATGATTTAATTTAATTTTTATTAAAAATCAAACTAAATCAATCCATACCCTCCCTCACAAACGAGAATATAAGAATGTGGTTCTATATTTATATATATATATATATATATAAATATATAAGCATGGTGGTTAATCTTCCTAGATGCTTTTCATACTGAGGTCGAGGTTGTAGGCCTCTATGTGTAAACTTCTTCCACAAGGGGAAGGAACTCGGTATTCTAAGGGGATTGCCTGCTATTCCCACATTCAACTATGTTGAAGTACCGTTTTTAGTTCTAGTACGTAGACCAAACAATACAATACAAGCAAAAGTTTCTAGATTCATGGAAATATAGTATAGCTTATAAGCTATTATGCTCGCATAACCATCATTTGAGTCTCCACCAATGATTCTAATAATTATATATTCGATTTGACCTATGGAAGAACATGCAAGCATACGTTTCATGTTCTGTTGTAAATGTTGAGTACAAGTAAATCAGGATAACTCTAAAAGTCCAAAACCTCCCATATCCTTCGTGAATCTCCTAGACTCTCTTCACTCTTGCCCAATCCAACCTTTAACCTACTTGTCATAAAATTGCTTTGCTTCCCAATTCTTTTATGTTTAATTATATTTTACTGATGTATTTTATTTATAAATTTAAATTGTTAAATTTTGCGTAATTCAACAACCACTTGTAAGAGTAACATTCACATTAGCATTTTCTAATAGCATCAAAATAAATCCATTAGCAATCCTCAACCGATCCACTTGGACCAATTCTATTTAATTACTTATTTAGAACAATTAATGTGTATTTGTTATTAATAATATAAGTTTAAAAGTAAACCTAACTGATTTATATAGATTTTAAACTAGAGGCAAATCTTAGGACTTGATTGTGTCTTGAATTTATAGTATAACATTACTAGGTTCTACTATTAAGAGTGGATTTGCTTGTCTATAAATAAATGTAAACCTTGAACAATTCCTTTAGCTAATGGGCTAGAAACTCTTGTTTTTGGATCCAATTCTATTTAATGATAAAAATTTTATATTTAATTTGAAATTTGTTTTATTTTTTCCCTATTTCTAGTTAAATTATGTTTACAATTAGTTTTTACATTTTTTTTTAAATAAATAGAGGTGTGCAAGCAGGTCAAGCGAGCTAACCTGCCTCACCCCACTTTAGCCCACAGCTTATGCTGGCCAGCCCACATTATAAAGCGAGCTAAAAATTTTGGCTCATCTTGTCCTGCATGAGTTAGCAAGTTATGCAGGCCAATCCCCAACCCACTAAGATTTTTTTTTTTACCTTTTTTTTTTCGAACTTTTAGCATTATAATGTAATCACACGAAATATAGATGTATTTTTAACATTAAGTTTTAGTTTCTTATTCTTTTAATTTGGTTAATTTTTTAATGCATACTTATATATAGTTGTTTACTATTATTAGATTTTTGTTTTTTTTTTTCCTTTTTATAACTTTCATTGGTTTACTTATATTGACAAAAAATAAAAAAATAAAAATTTGTGGGTTGGCTAGTTTTATCCCGCGGGTTAAACAAGTTAGCCCACATGACCCACCCCACTTACACAGCTTCAAAAATAAGTAGGCAGTTCAATGGGACATGAATCATTAGGCAAGCTAGAACTAACTTGATGAAGCCTGATTTGACCTTGGTGATGTCTAAGCTCAACAAGTCCTTTAGTTTTTCAAATTCTAACCCACCTTCAAAGCTATTAAATAATATTGGTTCTATTGCACCTATGTAATCAAATTTTTAATGTTATAAAAGTCTATCCATCTTGCCCAAAAGGAAGGTACTAAAGTATATAAATAAAAATTATGATCATTTCAATAAGGTGGATTAATATTTTATTTTTAATTTTATTTTGAAAGTTAGAGTAGAATGTATTGGCTACTTTAAAGTTAGGAACAAGTTTTCTTTTAGTTAAGCACTTCTTAACTATCCTCCCAAGTAGACATCGTCACGGTTTGGTTCGGGTCTGGAACCAGATCCGAACCGCCGGTTCCTAGTTCCAAAAGTGGTGGAACCAGAACCGGACCCATGAGAGCCGGTCCGGTTCTCGGTTCTTAAGAACCGCCATTCTCACTGGTCGGTTCCAGTTCTAGAGGAACAGAACCATGAAAAAAAATAAAAATCATTAAATAATTTACTTTATTTAACTAAGAAAAAAAGTAAAATAAATTTTTAAACTTGAATAACATTGAACCTAACAATAATTGTTTATAGCATTAGTTAAAAGAAATTCTATAATTATGTAATTATTATATATAATCACTTGCACTTTTTTAGTTGTTATATTAGCAATGTGACACTATAAATATTCAAATATATAAATAATTCTCAATAACAAAAAACGAATCACACATTATTAAGAAAGAAAGTCTACTTTGATTAGAAGTCTACATAAATTTAACAATATGATTTCAAATTATTTATTACTTGTGTTGTTAATAATAACACATTCAATATTGTGAATAGGAAATAAATTTATTATTATTTATGCAAAAATAGTTTTTAAATATTTATTTTATAATTCTAATTTTTTATAATTTTCTTTTCTTTTTTTCTTACTTTTTTTATAATTTTTATGGTGTAGAACCGCCAGTTCTGCCGTTCTTGAATCGATGGTTCCAAAACCACCGGGTCATGCGGTTTTTAGGGATGGAACTGTAAGGACCCTCAAAACCGACGAGTCCTTTTACCGATTCAGACAAGCCATTGCCGAGCCGGTTCCCAATTCAAGAACCACGGTGACGGGTCAGGTCGGTTCCCAGTTCGGAACCGACCCATGATGATGTCTACTCCAAGAGATACAAATAAGGGAGATCATATACAAATATATAGAGATTCGGCATTCGACTTACATCTTTTCATTTATATTACCAAATAACTAAGAATGGGTAAAAAAGAAACTAATCAAACTAAATCAATCCATAAATCGAATAAAACTAAACCAAAAATGTGGTTTTTTTTAAAAATAATATGATTTAGAAAATTTCTAATCCAAACTAATCAATAAATTTATGGATGTTTTATAAGGGTAAAAGAACCAATCTGTAAGACCGAATCAAATTATTTTAAGAAAACATAATAATAATTTACTTGTGACCAATGTTGTCAAATTCATGATTCCACATAAAATAGTTAATGGATTTGTAGAATCAATACGTAAACACATAAGTTTCTATAACATATGAAAAATAGCTTTCAAAAGTTATAGATATATTTACAACAGTTGGAGAAAGCTTAAAATACGTAATGGATGTAAAAAAATTTTAAATGAAGAACAATTGGAGTCAAAATAAAGTTTTTTTTCTATTATTTGTTTGGAAGAACTTATGGATTGAAGGAAAATCAAAATTTTCAATTCATTTTAAATTATTAATTATGTAAATGATATAAATAAGTTTTCATATAAACTTTACGGCTGTAACTCGACTTAAATGATGTAAAACAAGGGAGTTGGTGGGAAGTAGTGAAAGAAAGATAGAGAAAGACAATGAAAATAAAATTAAAATGCTATAAGAAAGATGTGTCATCCTAATACTTAATAGCTTCGAAAAACATACATCGTTGTATTTTATTTTATTCTTATGTTTTAGCCTATTTGACTCATATAAGTAAAATTAGAAAAGTCAGTTCAAAATATAAGATTCTACCAACTTTACATGTAAACTTGGTTAAAATTGTAAGAGTTAATAAAAATTTGATTTTATGCATAAGTTAACTTGAAAGGGCTTCTTAAAATTGTAATCCCATAGAATCAAATGAGTAAAATCGTGATTTTGATAACTATGCATATGATTATAATTTTTTTTTTCATAATTGATTAACGGTCATATATATTCTTATGGTTTCATTATTATATTTACTATTTGATGAATTTTGGTTAATACTAGCTTGCCTCTTTTAAAATTGTTTATTTAAGTTCAAAATATATTCTTCCGTTAATGACTTGATGCTATCTTCTTGTTAATCATTTTAACTTTATGGAGTATGAACTTTATTTATTTAGTCATGATTCTTATTGTATATTAATAATTCAATGCTTTTTGTTAGCAAATCACCTTTAATATTGATGACTTTTATTAGTAGATGCTTTCTTTTTTAAGCTGAATTTGTTGGTAGATAACTGATTAGATGCTTTTGTGGGGAATTATAAATTATGGTCTTCTATGCATTATTGGTATATGACTGATTGGTGACTAAATGATTTTATGGAGGATTATGAATTATAAATGTGATCGATTTATAACATATTATGTTGTAATTTGTAATTGAATTTTGTTAAGTAATTTAAATATTTGAATATTCATATAAATGTATTAGATTAAAAGGAAAACTTTTTTTTAATTAGAATATGATTTAATCCGTAATTTGAATCAAATCAAAGAATTATTTAATGGTTGTGAGATTTTTTAATTCGAACCAAAATATTATTAAGATGGCTGAAAAAAACTGAATCGTAAGTTATGATTGATTTAATTTTTATTAAAAACAAAACTAAATCAATCCATGCCCTCCCCCACAAATGAGAGTCCGTTGTAAATGTTGAGTACGAGCGTAATCAAGACAACTCCAAAAGTCTAAAACACCTAGCAAAAGTATCTAGAGTTTGATTTTGATATTTTTGGTATCTGAAGAAAGTTTTTGTTTACATTTTTTTTTTTTGGATCTAAGTGAACTTGCTTCAAGTGGAAAAAATATACGAAAACTTATTTAGATCAAATTATTAAAATCAAACTTCAGATATATAATTAAATTTTTTGCAAAATTTTCAAATATTATTTTTTACATTATCCCTAATTTAAGTTAGTATTACCTGTTTATTTATCTTCATATAACCACGGACTCCTATAGACTTTTATATTTGTGTGTACTATAGATCTTGGTAGTACTTATATTAGTAAAGAGTTGCATATTGTTTGATACTGTTACAACTATGAAGCGTTCCCAGGACATGGCATGATTAAATCCTACAATCCTATTGGTCCATTCCAAAGGAAAATATCTAACTAATGGATTTGAATCTTTGCTTCAAATAACATTGCGTGTTTGAGGCAGATATCTTTTTGGTGTCTGTTCTCGATTGGGTTGTCGTCACTTGGGTTACCGTAAATAATGAGAGTGAGAAAGAATTAGTCTTGAACGATTGATGGTTCTGATTGGGAGGGATGCTGGCTGGGCTACTGGCTCAAAATTTATGGTGTAGCATCACCATCTATTGACTTAATTTCAAGGGTATACTCCATCAAATGTTCAAACAAATAAGTTTGTTGCACTTGTTATTATTTTTACGTTTTTTTCATCGGACTTCAGTCTATATGTATTTATTAATATTGAAGTTTAAAAATTATTTTTAGGCATGACTTCTAATTTATATTGTCGGTAAAAAGCTGATATTTACCAGTGACATATATGTAAAGACGCAATTGTATGAGAGAATAAATAAAAGAACTCAGCAACTTCAAGAAGTTAAATATTTGCTATTTCTATACTGTTTAATCAATCTTGTTGAAACATCTAACAATTTTAATGGGCAATACTTATATTAGATTACTTAATTTGCTTATGTGCTCTCCGATAACTAGTGGGGATATAGTTAAGACATCAATTTTGGGATAGCGAACATTCATCTAGTTCAATTTGGCATTTTGCAATTAGTAAAAATACACAATAGCTCCTATATATAAATTTTATTTCGCAGATGGTCATTTTGGTAATTGAGCTTTTCGTCCAATTTAATGCCATGGGTTGGTATTTCAGGGCTAGTGAGAGGGCCTAAGATACCAAGTTCAATAAGAAATGTCGTATGAAGATTCGACTTGATAGACTCGGAACAAATATTGTCAAGTTTATTCCACTCTCGACCTTATTTGGTCTTTTCATGCGCAAAAAGTAGACTTAAAAAATATATTCATGTAATAATTTGGGCTTTATTTGACCAAAATAAATCTTAAGCCATTTTATATTGGAAAAGGCTATTTTATATAAACAATAGACTTCTTTTATATTATAAAACGTCCTTGATCTTTTCAAGTCCACTTACAAGCCTAACCCATTACTAAAGAAAAGAAGGCTTCAATCTCAATCGTCGGATCCGTAGAAATAATCTAAAGGCTAGCATTAGCTTCTAATATCTATAAATAGGAGACCCTCTTCTCATTTGAAGAAGATTCTGCACATTGTTAAGATTGAGAGCAACATTAAAACTCTATGGAAACATTTTCAAGAAATATCAAAACACTTATTCTTTGAAGAACGAGTTAAGAACGATCGAATCTATCTAATTTGATCTTTTGTCACACTTGCACACTCAAGAAACTAGGGTTGCCTGTTCCTCCTTCCACGTCTCTTTCTATGACATCTTACATGTATCATTAGTTCAAGACTTCTCTCAGGTCGACCGCCATACCTATCGTACGTGATCAACCAACTGCAACAACCTCACTACACACATTCTTAAATACTGGAAGCCTCCTATTATAAAATATGGTAAATTAAGAGATTTTATATATCTCATCCACTCTCTAGAAATCATTAGACAAATTAGTTAGAATTTGTAATTAATTAGTAACAAAATAATGTTGTATGTCTAGGAGAACCTTCACTAGGTTACGCGATCAATGTAAACTTAGACCAATAAGTATTTAGGGAAAACAATTATTAGTCGTGATGAAATAATATCTATTTTGAAGGATTTTCTCAATGAGGTAAAATAAATTGTGGCTATGGAGGTCTTCTTTATATATATCATTCAAACGTTGCACTAATGCAAGATAAATCCTAGAATTCAATCAAAGCTTTAATTAAAGTAAATGGAATGCTTGGTAGAGTGGGAAGTATACACATAGAACCAAAAACTAGAATGAGAAGCAGAATCTAATGCATAATTAGAAACATGTTATTCATAGCAAACAACATTTCTATTTTCTATCCAACAAACATATTATTGTTTTTATTCAATTTCATCATGAAAAATCATTACAAAAATTATATAAAACACATCAAAATAGGTTACATATTAAGCTAATTTATTTTAACCATATTTGCATCATAAATTCAATAAACAATACATTAACAATGCCAATATCAACACTTTTTGATCAAACCAAGTGGCACATAATATTTCGCAAAAATCATATATTTCATAATCTGTGTTTTTAGTATTTCAACATAATATTTACTAATGCATTTCACTAATCACATTATTTAATTAAACCACTTAGTTGTAGTAGCAAAATAGCACAAAATCCTTCACTATCTTACTCCTAGGAAATTTGATGAAGCTCTTTTTGCCTCTAATTCCAAACGTCTTGATAAACACCTAAATTCCAAAAAGAAAATAGAGAATAGTAAAGTTTTTGGATGGCTAGAAGAATAGGTAAAGCATAAAAGATTTTATACCTAATATGATCTTGGTATGAAAATGGGTATAGTGATGTTTTGGGAGAAAAATGGAGAGGAATTTTCTACTTGGTGAGGAGATAAAGTGGTGGCTACTTTAGATATATTAGGGTTTCATTTTACAAAAAGAGTGTTGGATAAAAATAAGGACATTAGTTGGCAATAGTGGGAAAGTTCTAGAGCTAGTAAAATAATAATATTTGAATAAAAATTTTGCTAAAATTATTTAAGATAAGAATAGTGATGTTTTAGGTTATAGAAGATTTTTAGACGAGTTTAAAGCAAAAATGGTTAGGGGGTTGAGTTGTAATTTGATTAAGGTCTTAAGATGAAATTAGAGGTTCCATAGGCTTAGAAAAATAGCTAGAGTAATTTAGGAATTTTGATTTCGCAAATTTGAATATGGTAAAATAAATTTAGCTAATTAGGGGATTAAAATAGATATTTGTTCATAATTAGGGTGTTGAGAAATTTAGGTATCGAATTTAAATGAACTTGTCGAAATTGGGAAAAATGGAAAATTTACAAAATTGTATTTTAGGTGGATGACCAAATCGATAGTTGGGTTTGGTTTAATTTATTTGGTAGGATGAAATAAAAAATTAATGTGGTTTAATCTCTATTTTTATTTGAAATTAATTACTAGCTTGAAATTGCTAATTCACCTAATTTTACTATATAATTTACCTAATTTACTTAGTTAAATTATCTAGCTCAAAATTTTTAATTTAGATTTTAATTTAATTCAAATTTTTCATATTTTATATGATCTAATGCACATATTTTTAATTAACCTAATAAAATTTGAAATATTTCATGGTTTGATACTGTTACAACTAGGAAGCGTTCTAGGGACATGACATGATTAAATCCTACATCCCTATAGGTCCATTCCAAAGGATGATATCTAACTAATGGATTTGAATCTTTGCTTCAAATAACGTTGCGCATTGATGCAGATATCTTTTTGGTGTCTGTTCTCAATTGGGTTGTCGTCATGGGTTCCGTAAATAATGAGAGTGAGAAAGAACTAGTTTTGAACGATTGATGGCTCTGATTGGGAGGGATGCTACCTGGGCTTCAGCTTCTGGCTCAAAATTTATGGTAGAGCATCACTATCTCCTGACTTAATTTCAAGGGGTGACACTCATCAGATGTTCAAACAAATAAGTTTGCTGCACTTGTTATTATGTTTTACTTTTTTTTCATCGGACTTCAGTCTATACTATATGCATTTATTAATATTGGAGTTTAAATTTTATTTTTAGGTATGACTTCTAATTAGAATATTATATTGTCGGTAAAAAGTGACTGATATTTGCCAATGACACATATGTAAAGACGTAAAAGTATAAGAGAATAAATGAAAGAATTCAACAACTTCAAGAAGTTAAATATTTGCTATTTCTATATGGCTTAATCAATCTTGTTTAAACATCTAACAGTTTTAATGAGCAATACTTATATTAAATATTTAATTTGCTTATGTGCTCTCCTATAAGTAGTGGGGACATGGTTATGACATCAATTTTAGGATATCCAACATTCATCCGGTTCAATATGGCATTTTGCAATTAGTAAAAATACACAATAGCTCCAATATATGGATTTCATTCTATAGAGGGTCATTTCAGTAATTGGTTTTCTAACTTTATTTAATATCATGGATCAGTATTATGAGCTAGTGACAGGGGTCTAATACGAGATGCCATAGGGAGATTCAGCTTAGTAGACTTGAAACAGGGATTATCGGACCAGTTTATTCTGTTCTTGACCTTATTCGGTTTTCTTGTGCGCGAAAAGTAGACTCAAGAAATATCTTCGTGAGATGATTTGGGCTTTATTTAACTAAAATAAATCTTAAGTCCTTTTTATATTGAAAAGACTATTTTAAATAAATAATGGCCTTCTTTTATATTATAAAATGCCCTTAGGCTCTTTTCAAACCCATTTACAAACCCAACCCATTACTAAAAAAAAAAAAAAAACTTCAATCTCAGCCGTTGGATCTCCTAAGGATCCAAAGAGTAACATTAGCTTCCAACATTATAAATAAGGAGGCTCTTTTCTCATTGAAGAGCATTCTACGCATTACTAAGATTGAGAGCAACATAGAAACTTTGCCGAAGCATCTTGAAGAAAGATCAAAGGACCTATTCTACGAAAAACGAGTCAAGAACGATCGAATCTATCTAATTTGATCTTTTATCACACTTGTACACTCAAAAATCCAGGTTTGTTTATTCCTCCTCTCATGCCTCTCTCTACGACATTTTACATGTGTCATCAGTTCAAGACTTCTTTCAGGTTGACCACCACACTCATCGAACATGATCGACCAGTTGTAGCAACCCCATTATACACATTCTTAAATATTGGAAGTCCGCTATTCTAAAATATGGTACATTAAGAGACCTTATATATCCCCTCCACTCTCTAAAAATCGTTATACAAATTAGTTTGAATTTGTAATTAATTAGTAACACAATAATGTTATATGTCTTGGAGAAGCCTCACTAGGTTGCACATCCACGCAAAATTGGACAATAAGAGTTTAGGAAAAATAATTATTAGTCGTGATGAAAGAATATCTATTTTGAAGGATTTTCTCAAGGAGGTAAAATAAATTGTGGCTATAGAGATCTTCTTTGTATATATCATTCAAGCGTTGCACTAATCCAAGATAAATCCTAACACTCCATCGAAGCTTTAATGAAAGTAAACGGAATTCTTGGTAGAGTAGGAAGTATACACATAGAACCAAAAACTAGAATCAGAAGTAGAATCTAATGCAGAATTAGAAACATCTTACTCAAAAGTTGTTGCTGATTCCAATAGTAAAATCCTCCTTCCTAAATTCACATGATGCAACATAAATTTTCTTCCAGTGCTTGGTCTTCAATTACAATGAACATTCAAGGAGTCTCTGAGCCAAGTTATTTAAACCATTGTTCAAAATCGAGTCATGCAACTATTACAGCAGAGATTCTGATTTGATCTGTGGCTTTGATTCCCATCACAATGTTAATGAAGAAAATAGACAACATTAGCATTATAATTAGTCCTTTGAACGCATTTAAAAATAAGGGTTAATTTGATTAGTTTAAATTTTTCTCCTACTATATTAGCCCCAAACAATGTGTTTTCAATTAAAATAGTTAGAATATGGTACAATACCTATCATAATAGAATAAATCATAGTATTAAATGATATTACTATATAAGAACGGTCAACACGTTATAAATCAAAGTATTAAACATGATGTGGTTACTCTATAAGAACGATCAACACGTATAGCTGCTCGGCTCTTGTATCTAGTAAAAAGTTGGAAGTCATTTTGAAGAAGTAAAGAGAAACCCAGACATCAAATAAATTATACATATATTAACAAATCGGAAAGGGTTACTTGTATTTGACCTAAAACCTGGCCATATTTAAGTACTAATAGTAATTTTCATTTAGTACTTTTGTCACGTATCTTCCAACATATATCAAATACGCATCTGTTTACGTCATTAAATCAAATGTATGATAATTAATAACCTGATTAATAATAATAGTAATTGAATGTCAGTAATCCTTATCTTGAATCACTTTTTCTCTCTCACATCATTCATTAACTAATGAAATTGGCTTAATTATATTGTGTAAAAGACAAAGTGCCTGTATTATCACCACCTACCTGCCTAAAAAAAGCATGTGAGGTCATCTTAGAGCTGTTTAAATAATGGGCGACCTTCTTTTTATGGAATAGACAGCATTTTTAAAATGTTATTGTGGGGGAAAAAACTAGCAAAGTCTTGTCGTCCCATGACTGGATGGTGGTGACAATTATGTATAGTTATGATGATAAAAAATGTACCTATAATTTGAAGAAATTGCATAAACAACCTTTGAATCTTTAACCTCCTCCTAAACTCTTAAAATTAGCAACAACCATATGTAAAGAATCTTTTCCTTGAAAATTTATTGAAACAAATATACAAGATGTTTACGTACATTTTAATAAATTTGATAAGTTTCTTGCATTGAGATCAAAGATAAGGGAGTTATTTGGAATTGTTAAGGGTTAGTCGCAAATTCAACAAAGTCTAGGAAATGTTAAAGTTCACTTTACAATTTTAATGATGTGTTTGCATCAAAATTAAAGTTTACAAAGTTATTTGTATTTCTCTCTTATTTGTGTCAAATTATTTTTATGTTGCCGATTTTAATATCATACAAATAATGGTATACATCTATTATTAATATATAAAACGCATACATATAAAATATACATACACAAAATGACAAAATACCTAGTACGAGTGCATAGAAAAAAAGGCAAAAATGAATGAAAACGAGTTTAATAAAAACAAAATAATTTTTTAATTCCTTACAACCAAAGAAAAGAAATTCAAACCTGGTTCATCATAATACAATTAAACTATAAGACTATTTGTAAAGAAGATCTATCATAGAACGAAGGATATTAAAGAATATATAAGAAGAGAAAAGTTATGGATGAAAAAGGACTAATTTTAGTAAAGTTAAGTATAATATTAAAATAAAGATTCCCACGTTGTTAATATAGATAATGTTTGGAGTGCATTTTCTTTTATCCTTTTACGTTTATTGAAACAAATATAAAAGTAGTGTAATGTACACATAGTGTGTAACTATCAAAAATATTTTAATATGTAATTATATGGGTGTTGGTTATTTTAAAAACTATCTACTACCTCGTCCATGTATTAATGCATGGTTAGTAGTTACACACCAAGTATACATATAGTGCATATTACCTATTAAATATTATTCCACAAAAGTGGTCTTTCTATAAACATATATGTTTAGATGGTCTGTTTTTTATCTTTATTCGTATTGAAATGATATATGTAAATATATTCAATTTACATCTATATTTGATCTATTTGATCTTTTCATGAAAATCAATTTTTTTTATTTATATTTATTTTAATAAACAATTTGTTAAAAAAAGTTTGAAAAAAGTATCTTTAATTACCCGATATGGGTAAATATTTGGGATTAACTTTTTTTAATATCAATATAACAATGTTAGTTGGGAATAACGATAGTTAGGCAAAAGCATTTGGCGTGCGTTTGCTAAAAAATAAGTGTCATGGACCATGCAGCTTTGGAGTAACACCAACTCTTTGAAAGTTCCTCTTCTTTATCTATTATAAAAGTGTTTTCCAATGTTGCCGTCGATGAGGTCATTCGAAAACTAATGTAAATCTAGAAAGCATCTACACTTGATATTCTAGAGTATGACGCCTTGCTTTTGTTCTTGACTGGAAATCTAGAAAGAGTGGTTGTTGTCGTCATTTTCCATTTTTATGTAGATACAAAACGAATTCTACAGGTTGCCAAACTTTTACAATCATCTTGCTACTAGAATGACCTTGGAATTAACAATATTTATAGATGAGGTGGAAACCTTTCATTTTATCTAAATAAATTTGATTGAGAATGGAAAGAGGGAAATATTTGCTCAAATTTATTAGTAATATTTAGACATTCTTTACAAATGGTGAATTTGGAAAACCTGATAAAGCATTTTTATAGGGAATTTGTGAAGTGAGGGTCCACAACTTAAGACTCCTTGAAACATGTAAATGTAAAGTTGAAAAAAAAAATAAAAAAGATGAAAGCAATTTGTGTTTGGCTCCCACTTCTGAAACAAAAATTTTGTACTAGATATAGAGAAGCGAGAGGCAAAAAAAACAAAAAAAAAAGGTCTTTAAAAATAGAGGAGTTTTTTATATATAAAATTTAATGCTTTCATTTTATAAAAATATGACAAAACATACAAGTCTCATTTACAGAACACGAAATGGGGATCAAAAGATGTACTACCATTGTCTGTTGTGCGAATGTTCATAGTTACTTCTAACTTCCCTAAATATATCAAAATACATTATATCAGACGCTAGTAAGTTCGAAAGCCGGTCTGATGGGTTCTTGATTATCAAATTGTCTAATTCCATGTAGTGGACTTCTTTCGCTAGGGCGGTCGCTACTTTGTTTATTTCTCTAAGGTAATGAAGACCTTTGGGTTTATTTAGAAGTAACACTGCAACTTTTGAATTTGATTTGATCTCTTGCTTTGTGATTTCATTCTCCAGCATCACTGAAGCCCCCAAACAATTGCTTGAAGCTCAACGTTTAAGAAGTCCATGTGTCCAATTCATTTCACTAGGCCTAAGACCTGTTGCCCTTGTTCGTCTTTGATAACCACACCAAATAGTCACTATGCTTTTTCTTAGATTTGCAGGTCCACGTGTGTTGAATTTATGCCATGATGGTTTCGGAGGAGTCCAACTTAGACATCATCACGGGACGGTTTCGAACCGCGAACCGCCCCGAACCGTCACCGGCGGTTTTCTGACCCGGGAACCGCCCCGTCGGTGACGGGTTCCGAACCGTCCAAGGACCCGCCGACGGTTAGCATGGTTGAACCGGCCGTTCCAACCGGGTCCGAAACCGCCAAATTTGAATTTAAAAAAAAAAAACCTATGCATGATGCAAGTCTTGAAAGGAGAGCTGGCTTTAGTAACCAATGGTGGAGGAGAAAAATGATAATGACAGTAATAAAAGCGAAAGCTTGTTGGGTATTAACATCAGCACTAATGATTTTTTATTTTTTGTGAGTATTTTCGTGTGTTCCCCAACAGCTCCTGGGTTGGGGTTGTATTTATGGAGGAACCCACAGAAATAGATAAACCTCTATTGGAGCTCACCGGATTCTACGGTGATTTTCACCGAAAAGTTTAAGTCCAAACTTTAGTTTACAATCCATGTGAAAACTTAATCTAAGGGTTAAAAGCTACGATTTTGAGATAATTATATTATTAGGTAGAATATGACTGGGTGGGGGGTGGGGTTTTTGTTTTCTTTATTTTTTCCCAAAAAAAAAAAAACTGGTTCACTTGAACCGGAATCGGAACCGTCAGAACCGGCAGTTCTTTGGAACCATGAACCGCCCCGGCTCTGGCGGTTCCGATTCCGGTTCCATGAAATGTGGAACCATGAACCGGCGGTTCCGGCTCGGATCCGGAACCGACCCGAACCGTGCCGATATCTAGTACAACTTGAGTTTATTCTTTCAATTTTGAAATTTTTATTTTTCCTTTCTAAGATGCACTCATAATTCACTTACTATCACTCTAATGTCTTATTCTAAATTTATTGCCATGCTTGCAGGTTGAAACCAAAAGCTTCCAAAGCATTACACCAAAGGTAATTGTTTAGGTGCCAGTGCTTTATCCAGGATATAATCGCTGAGAATGAACAAATGAACAATTTGCTCTATTCATAGTATTTAGTACAAGAAAATCCTTGATTTAAATACATTAAAAGAGGAATTTGTACCAACTTATTGTTTACAGGTTCATTTTAATGCTTGGGGTCCGAAGAGTGTGACACATCTTGAGTCGTCTATGCCTCATTGGTTTGGTGAAAAGTGAACAATTCATATTAATATACAGCTTTGGATTCCTTCACCCATTAGTGAGTACGTAGATAAAATTGTTTACATCTAAAGATACGGTATCATACTACTAAAATATTTTCAAAAATTAAAAGTATAGATAGTTAATTTATCATTATCCTATCATCAAAATTAACGTCCATCAAATATTATCTAACGGAGGTACTGAATCGTATATATTTTGAAAGTACAAATACTAATTTATCAAAATTTAAAAATAAGATATTAAATTATCAAAAATTAAAAATATAGACACTTGACATATCATTATCATGTTCGTAAATAGATAAAATTGTATATGATGCGTTGCCTATGGATGGATGCCACAGATGTTTTATTAGGAAAATCATTGTGATTTCACAAGAACACATTGTATGGTAAATCCGAGAATGACTTGTCTTTTGAAAAGGATGGCTAGCAAATAACACCACCACCAATGGATCCAACTGAATTTAAAAGAGATCAGATCGCTAGTGCAGACTAAAGCAAGGATTGAAGAGTCTATTTACTTAGAAGATTCAATATCATCACTACAAGCCAAAATAGAAGTCAAATTGAATTCTCATCATCCCATGGCTGATGATAGGAATCAAATCTAATCAACGATTCCTTTTTGTATTTGCCGTATTGTTGTTTGAAGCAGGTTTGGCAAATGTTATAGAAGCAACTGATATCGCTAATCAATATGTGGTTCAAAATGTTTACTAATAATTGATGAAAAGAAAGCCAAATTACAAGGTAGTAGTGGAAAATGTGACTCAAAATGTTTAATGCTTTGAATGACAATATAGGCTGTTGAATAATGGACATAAGCAACTGATGGTTTCTTTAGTGAAGCACAACTAATACACATAAGGCAACCACATGCCTTAATCATTCTCCTTAAACTTAAATTAACAAACCGAATTATTAATGCCTGTTACAAACTTATTCTAATTATTCACTGCCTAATGATACTTTATTTAGATTTATATTCTTGTGTAATTCCCAGGTAATAAATATTTTGGTAGTACATTAATTAATATCTCACAGTTGTTCTAAAGTCTGGTTGTTTTATAACCATTAAAGATCTTGAAATTTCATTTCTTATATTTAAATCTTTTCCAAAATACCAGAATTTTATTTGCAAACTATCTACCATAAGTTTTAAAGAATAGATGTACTGCCATTTCTCTCAATAAGGTTTCCTTCATTAAATGTTGAAATGAAAATTTCCGATTACACCATACTTTTTTTTTACATAAATGAAAAGTAATAAAAGATTTGAAAGTTTACACCAATTAGTTGTTGTTGTTTTCAGAAAATAAACACAAAATTTTCAAAGTCTACTTTTCTAACATACTCTCTTTTACTTGCACAAAGTCTCTTATTCCAAACCTTTGCATTTTTAGCTTGAAAAATCCCAATATTGCATCTACAAGCTACACAACCAATGTTTTGGAAAGAAGAAAGTCAAGTAATCTCAAAACACATGATAGGTATCTTCGTTTGCCTTGTTTTCAAAGATTTTAGAAAGTATCTTTATTAAATACACCAATGCAGTGTATGTACACATTTCACCATTCACATGTGAATGTCATTTTTAGTATATATCATGTTTTTTTTTTAAAAAAAAAAACCTGATTTGCTAAAAAATGTTAAAAACATATAAAATCCCACTTTTTTGAGTTTGTTTAAGCTAAAAATAAATAATTTTTGTTATATGCATATAAACAAAAGTTATCTAAGCTTATTTGAATAAAGAATGAAAAAACATACAATAAAATAGAGTAGATCAACCTTTTAAGCTTTTATGATATATCTAGAGATAAGTATAAAAAGATAAGTCTCATGTTGGATCAGTAAGTGTAAGGAGTTGTTGTGTTGGGATATATCTAGAAGAGTTTGTAGTGAGATGGAGTTGCTTTGGAGGTTGTTCTATTAGTTGTTGGTGTTGCGGCCTAGTTTTTCCCTCGAGGTGGATCAGTGGTAGGCTTGTGTAAGCGTCGAGAGGAAAGTTTTGATGCACGGTATTTGTCGCAGCTCAAAGTCGAGCCCTCAACATGCCCATAATAGACACTGGAGGTTGTTGCACCAAAAAATAAGTTTAAGTATTGGAGACAGTACCCGTTGCGAGCCTACGGTCGAGCCTTCGATGTACCCGTGATAAGTATTAAGGGTGACGCAGCCAAAATAAAACAAAGTGCATGGAGCATAGCTTCTGTTACGGCCTAATGTCGAGCCCTGCCCTTGACGTGCCTACAACACAAGCCATGAGCTTTTTAGCAACATGTGACCCCTAGTTTGTTAAGGCACGACATGGTTATCTTGTAGCAATGTACCCCGTGATCCTCCCTATGCTGCCTTCGACCCCTTATTTGCTTTGGCGCGAACCTAGTTTTGTGTAGCGATATGACCTTCAACCCAACCTAAGTAGTAAGCGATGATGAAGAACATAAGTTAAGAAGTTTTTATTAGAAATTTAAGACGCATAAGTTCTTATAAGAGTTTTGTATTCTCTATTATGTGTTTAGTGATGTATGCTAATTGTTCAATAAGAGCTTTCAATCAAGACCCAGATTTTTCAATAGTCTACTATGATCTCTAAGCGGGATGCACAGATGAGTAACTTAAATCTCATCACGATGTTGTGCTTGTAATGTAGTTGCACCTGTCTCTATATAAACATAACTGATTATCTATGGAGATGGGGATAATGTATATTGTATAGTGCTTAGTTGTGTGGCAAACTTTAATATCAGAAGTGATAACAAACTTCTTACTGCTAATGTGTGATGAGATTTAATGATTTTTTGAACACTGCTTGGCCATCAATAATATGACCTAAGTCTTATTCGACCTTTAATTCAAAATAGACATGCATTACATAACAACACGCTGCATTAGCATGGTACCCAAGTCATGTGTTGATATTCTGATTCTATGGTAATACCTTGTCACTCTAGGAGAGTCCAAGTATGATTATCATAGGGTTGTCAGCCTTATAGGAACTAGGTAGGCACCAAAGGACGTCACTCGAGTTAGAATTAGCTTTTAGGGTGTTAACACCTAAGGAGATTCTGATGGTTCTAAGGTGAAATTGAGATTATATTGAATATGTATATAATTAAGTATGTATATATGCTTAATACGTTTTGGAAAAGTTTCTTCTTCCTTAGTTCTTAGTTTCCTCTAAGCATGGACTACTTGAGCCAGTTCATTTAACCCTCAAGAGAGGGTGTAAATGTCCATTGATTTGGATTCCGATCATCCGAACTGTGCATTATATATGGTTGAGTGTGGCATTGCATGCAATTGCAATTAAGACTTGTTTAGCTTTTGTTTGAAGTGTGGTCTGATTATATTAAATCACTAAGCTATTGTGTAATATTAACTCACAGACTTTATATGCTTTTAGGGATCTCTAGAGTAGATCCAAGCTTGAGGGAAGGAGAGGTAGTAGGCTTCAAGGGGAAATCCAGGGCTCGAGTGAGAGTTGGAGATAGTTTCTTTACATAGAATACCTTATGTCTGTTCCTTGTTAGTTTGTAAGGCTTTGTTAGGAGCTGATCCTAAGTTGTATGTAAGGGGACATGTTCTAAAGAACTTATATGTATACAAAATTTCTCATCTTAACAACCTTATGATCATATTTTAAATGTCCATACCACGAAGTGTCCTAATAATATGATGCCCGCAAGTTTTATTGAAAAGCTTTGGTTGGCTTATTTATATTTCATGATTTTCCAAGTTATCACAAGGGGCACTAATGCTACTAGGGTGGCCTGATGTGACAAGAATTGGTATCAGAGTAAAGATTGCACAGATGTGGAGATTTGAATATGTATAAGATCTTTATAAATTTGTAGCTGGGTTGACCTAGAATCCTAGATAAACCTTTAGAGTGGAGTGTAAGGTTTACATAGTAAGAAAGTGGTAGATTAAAAGGACAAATGTTAGGAGTATTGTTGGCATAGTGATCTCTAGGAAAGTTTTGTAGCTTTGCATGTGACTTTTATTACAGGGCATGCACTATTTGGCTATCGTTTGGTTATCTGGAAGTTAACACGTGAAATGTCGGGGCTAACCCTTTTGCCTTGAAAATAGGGGACGAAGAAGAAGAGCAAGGAATGCTCAATTGCTCACACCAAAAGTTCAACCCCAAGCTCATGAACCTGTTGGTCAAGGACAACCTGGACCACAGAATCCTCCATCTCCACCCCCTGAAGGGTTAGAAGTTATCTTGTTAGCTACACAGTAGCAGAATGCTCTAATTCTACCAACAATTCAAGAAGGGAAACAACCCCAAGTAGTACCCCAAGCTGCTCCAATAGACATACCTACTGAACCACTTGTTGTACCCCTGATAGCATCGCTAAGAACTTAAACCCTAACGCCATCAGCTGTTGTACTAGAAGAGGTAGATCAGCCTGTTGAGTTGGCTACTAAAAGTCAAGCACTAGCTTCAGTTCGACATGATGTGCAATATCCTTAGCCTCCTATCCCATGACCACAAAGAAACATACTTCCAGAGTTTATCAAGTGCAATAGATATTTTGAAGGGCTCCATGGAAAACCCGAAGAAGTAAAAGATTGGTTGGCTCGTATAGAGAGATCTTTTAATGTGATTCAAGTGCCTGATGCTCTTAAAGTGCCATACATGACATATTTCCTAAGGTTAAGAGCTAGGATATGGGAGGACTCAAAGGAATGAGTTTTACCATAGCCAAACGTATGGGAAGATTTTAGAGAAGGTTTTTAAGGGAGTACTTCCCAAGCAGCTTAAGAGCAAAATATAGCACATATTTGATGAACTTTACACTAGGGAACAAAATATTGATGAATATGAGCATGAGCATGAGTTTAACAAGTTATTACAGTTTGCTCCAAGTTCTTATAGAGTCAATGATGAGCTGAAAAGACAGACTTTAATGGCTGGTTTGGAGCCTCATTATCAAAGAAGACTTGTTGAGTTTGAGATTGAAGATTTCTCTATTTTTGTGGAAAAGGAACGAGTTATTGAACGTGCTAAAAGGTATGAGGTAAAAAGGTACGGAATGAGAGGTCAAGTGTCATGCCCCGAGGGGTACCCTAAACGTGGCAGTCTACCGTACATAATACTAAAGCCTAGGAATGACTACCTCGATCACGCAAAGGCTTCCATATCATGTACAAGGCGTACATCACAACCAAGGAAACGCATCGGAGTAACGCAATTTATATTGATAATAAATAAGTAACACGGCAAAGAGAATACTTATCATAAAACATAAACATATTAAATTACAATTCTTAAGGGCCTATCTTGTCTTCAAATAAATTTACATCTTAGAATCTCACTAACATAGAATACATTACATATAAAGAATCTTACAAAATAAATTCATCTCATGATTCCATTTCCTTTATAGAAACTTAACATCCTTCCATGACTTCCTTAACGACATGATCCTCAATCTAAGCCATGGGTATACCTGTTTCAGCAAGATTTATAGGGGTATAAGCTATAACTAGCTTAGTGAGATATTCCTTTTTATTCGCACTATGTTTTCAAACAATTTTATTTAAATTTTCACACATATGCTATGCATACAATGCAACAATCACATGATTATGCAAATATATATAGTTATTCAGAAACCATATATAGAACGGATTTACCCCTCCGTATCAAAGGTTAGGGAATCGGTGATGAAGATCCTCGATCTTCTACTGCTAGTCCCCAAGTCCCCACCCAAAGCGTTCGGTTGGCTCGGCTCCGAACCTAGAGTCGCATTCCCTGGGCGATTTGGATTCTCTAGGAAGGAACATGGCCCGTGTCACAGCACGATAACAGCCAATCCAACTCTACGCGTAAGAGTAGCAGCCTTCAGAAAGAGATGTGACTTGATGGATGCTATGTGTGAGCATTTTATTTTTCATAAGCCAAATCTTATTAAGGTTTAGTAGGGGGCGATCAATCAATTTAGCAAATAAATAGTCATACAAGTAAGTAAACAAAAACACTTAAACAAGCAGTTTGAAGTTGCGATATTCTTAATTCTCATTTCACGTATAAACAAAGAATCACATATATACATATCCCCGAATTCCCATACATATCTATTTTTTTATCTTTTCTTAGTATGCTAATGCCACTACTTTACAAGCACAAGTAAGGTAACGAAATTAAGAGGAATAACTCACTTGTCCATTTCGCGATCTTCTTAGTTGTAGTAATCTTCGGGTAGGGCATTCTCGTATCATTCGTCACCTAGACAAAAGAAATACCCAAGATGAGTATTTCATAGAAATTCTACTTAAACTTTCTAATTCTATTTCACTATGTTCGTCAAATTCGTATAGAATGAAATTTCAATTTGAAATAGCCATAACTTGCTCATTTTAACTCGGAATTTCGCATATAATATATCGTTTTCTACCTATTCAAAAAGTTATATCCATTTTTAAGGTTATCTTTATCATATAAGGTCATTTGGGTTTCGAAAACGTTGGGTACAGATTTAAAACAAAAAATTTCTAGATTTTGCAAAACCATCTCCTAACTCAACTCCATTAAAAAATCCTTTAGCAAATACATACATACATATATCTATATATATAATTGATAAATCCTTTGAGTATATAGATAAGCTCACTTTATATGCAAAATTTCTAATAGTAGTGTCTCGACAATTTATTTCATAAAATAATTCTCTTTTTAAAAGTGTTAAAACTTAACTTGATAAATTTCTTTTCAAGTATTTTGAAGAAACTTATATTTTCATAAATTATTATAAATGAGTATATTCTTATTTTATTTTCTTCATTCATTTTTCCAAAACAAGTAAATTTTTCCTTTAACCTTAATCTTTCATAAATTTTTCTTCTAGTAATAAAAGATCAAAGTTATCAAAATGTATTAAGTTGTTGAAAACTATTTTATAACTTTATATTTAGAATAGTTTTAGAAAATGAGTCTTGTCTTCTTATATTCATTATCTAAAATATAAGTTTTTGTTTTCTAAAACTTGTTCTTTTATTTCCTTTGAAAAGAATCCTCTTTATTGATAAAATCATTTGTTTTTAATCTTATCTTATTTATATTCTTTGAAAATAAGTTTCTTCTTTAGGAACTTGAAAATCATTATTTTCCTAAGTGGGTTCATAACTTTATGAGTTGATTTTATCTTAATTTTGAAAACTAGTTTGTTTCTTGGTTTTATCATGGAGTTTAAAAGAGTTTAATTTTTAAGCTTTTTGTAAGAACTTTGAAAACTAACAAATTATTTTACTAAAACTTAGGTTCCCATAATATACAATGAAAGTATTTATTTCTTATGTTTCCTTGGTAAAACTATCTTTGTTATTTAAGAAAACTTTGAGAAAACTTTTATTACTCTATTTCTATGTTGTTTGATAATAACTCTATTATTTTGTGACAAGTCACATGATAGGAAATCTAGTTAGAAGTTCCTTTAGTAAAATTCTACTTTTAAGTTTGTTGAGATAATATCATTATGTAGATGCAAGTATTATGAGCATGTAAAATAATAAGAACATGAGAAAATACTAGAAACAAATAATAATAAGCAAAATAATAAAAATATCAAGTATTGAAAACCTTAGCTTCATCAAGATATCCCGGTCAAGTATTGGGAGCCTTAGCTTCATCAAGACATCCCGGAACTAAGAATAGACTAGTCCTAAAAGAATAAATAAAAGGTTGTTTTGATTTGATATGGACAAGTCTAAGACTAGAAAGACTAGTCTAGCATGAAATAAATAAATTACAAAGCATGAAATTAAATAAATAACAAATGAGCTTATATACTCTAAAGATTATATATAAATACATAAATGTATTTAGTTAGATATAAAATCAACATATCAACATAATAAAATAGGAAGTTCATGTGCAAGAACAAAACATAAACATATTGTTGCTTTTACTACTCATATGAGTTTCAAAACAACATCATAGTCATGTTAAGTTACATGACATGGATAACTAAATGGTTGAAAGAAATTTTTACCTAAAGTGTTTTGTGATATGAAGATGGTAGTGAATGTATGGTTATGTGGTTATTGAGAAATGGTAGTTGTATTGTGTATAGAGAGAAATTTTGTGAGTATTTGGTGAAACAGAGTTTTGGTAAAGAAAAAGTTTATGGAGAGTGTTTGTGTAGAGAATTTGAGAGAGTTTTGGTAATAAAATGAGTTGTGTGAAAGAATGAAGGAGAAATGGGTTATTTATAGAATTTTGGAGTGAAAATTAGATGTAATTAAATTAACTGAAAAAAAAAAAAAGAAATGAGGATGAAGAGAGAGAGAAGTGTGGACGGCAAAGAAGAGAATGAGAGAGAAATTTGTTTAAAAAATTAAATTTAGAAGAAAAGTGTAAGGAAAGTTTAGTAATATGTGGTGTAGAATTTTTATGGGAAAAGAAAATTGTAAGAAATAGAAATGTAGGTGTAAGAATAGGTAGTAAGAAAAAGTAGAGCTAGATGAATAGTAATGAATAGTAAAAAGTACTATGAATAGTAAACTCGACAATTAAAATGCCGGTAGTAATAAAAATACGCATATAAATGCGATATCTGTAATTTTTAGCTACCGAAAAATCCTAAAACTGATATTTTTGAAAACCTTATATTTTTACGAGTCTATTGGTATATACGGAATATTTTTGTCATCCGGTGTACCAAGGCACGGTTTTTGAAAACTGATCCTGTTCGAATCCGAAAGACACTAGAAATTTGCGAATCTAATATTTTTAAGCTTCACTATATTATTACGAACTATTATTAATAATTATTTTTATTTCGTTGTTTAGGGCTTAAGAGCACGGGGTTGCCGGATCTTAAACACTAGGATTTGTTGTAAGCTTTGTTAACTTTTAGGGTTCCGATTTTGTTGAGTTATTCGTAAAATATAATTTTGGAGTTTTTACCGTATTATATTTTTAGTTCGATATCTATGGTTTATTTCATTTTATTTGTGATTATTTAATAGTTTTTAGTTCTCGGGATCGTTTAACCGAGTTTAGGGTTATGAGTTGACTCAGTTTGACTTTTGGTGAAAATTGTAATTTCTGATTCTAAAATTCACCGAAGGATTTAAGATCTTAGCATTTCATTGTCGAGCGTTATTTGGATATATTGTCTTGATTTGTGTTTTAGGAATCGGGTAGATGATTTGATTACCGTACGGATGTTGATTCAACCGATAGTTGGATTTTATGTTTTGTTTCGAAGGTTCTCATTTTCTCAAGACTAAGAATTCTCGTTTTTTATCTTATTTAGAATTAAGTTTTAACTTGATTCGATTTTTAGGGTTTCGATTCCGGTGTTTGACTCTTAGGATTATTTTCTAACAATTATGAAATTTTCAAGGGTTTACATCAAGCCTTTGGAAAGAGGCCACATGATAATCTTGGAATAAGTTCAATCTCTAAAAAGAATAAGTTCTTCAAGACACCTAGGATATTCGAAGGAGAAGAGTCTGGGAAAGGTGCTCTTGTTTGTTAGAAGTGTAAGGGATCTCATTATCCAAGGGGAAATCCAAGGCTTGAGTGAGAGTCGAAGATAGTTTCTTTGCATAGAATACTTACGTTTGTTCCTTGTTAGTTTGTAAGGCTTTATCAGGTGCTGATTTTAAGTTGTATGTAAGGAGACATGTTGTAAAGAACTTATATATATGCAAAATTTCTCATCTTGACGGCCTCACGATCCTATTTTAAATGTCCATGCCATGGAGTGTCCTAATAGTATGATACTCGCAAGTTTTATTGAAAAGCCTTAGTTGGCTTATTTATATTTCATGATTTTCTAAGTTATTATAAGGGGCACCAATGCCACTAGGGTGTCTTGTGGGGGTGTGACATTATTTTTACAGGTTGATATTAGACTTACTTTAGCATCATGGACTTAAAAGGTTCACTTGTGAAACGTTTGGATTGTCGTAAAGGGATTTTAGTAAACTAATTATGGAAATGGGAGATGGTGTTGATTGATATAATGGGACAACCGTAACCAACCACCAATTGAATGCCTCATGAAATTACCCTTGATAGATTACAAATCGATAGTTATTATACTACTCAAGACTAAACTCCTATTTCTAAAGTACTTTCTCAAATCAATTAAAATCTCAATCTCTTGCTAATTTAAATCCCACATTGATCTATTTCATAATTAATCTCCAATAGTTTGCCATAAATTGCACATAATTAATTGCAAAGTATTACACTAACAATCCTAGAACCTAAATTCAAAACCTAAATGTATGATTCACATAGTTGCTAAATGTTTATGCAATGTATATTTTAATTCATTAAAAACCTCAACGTTTGGGTGTAAGTACATTTTGAGTTTAGAAAAGTGATTCACTTCAGGTATCCATGGATACGTATCGACAGGAAAAATATTTAATTAAAACTCACAAGACCCTTTTCCTGTATGACATATCCATGGAGACCTGAATTGAATCATTTTTCCAAGCGCTAAGACTCAAAATAAACTTGCCCCCAAATTTATGACCTTTTGGTATAATTTTTTCTTTGTATATATAATGTTTACAACTATATATTATATATAAAATCTATAGTTTGACATAGATATATAATCTATACATTGATAATATTTCTATATATACATTTTATTTATTTTATATAACAAATGAATTATAACACACATACAATTATATGTATGATAAGTATATATATACACATATACATATAAATATCTTTTATTTATATATATATGTTATGTGACATATATATAGATTATGTTATATATAATTATGCAATATATGTTATATAATTCATACTCATATGTACTTTTTTAAGTTACGTGTATGTATTATATATTATTTAACCACTTAATAAATGTTCCATATACAATCTCTATATTAATATAGATATATATTATAGTTATAATGCATACTTTATATAACATATAGTAATATATTTATAACCTATAGATTTTACTATGTGTATCTGTTATATCTATACATATATTTCTTAATAGCTGTAGTTTAATTTACATGTTATATGATATATATGTTGTGTATATACATGTACATATGTTTTATATAAAGTAAATAAATAACTATATATTAATATATACATTGTATATGTTTTACTTGTTAAATAAGATCCGTATTTATAATATATATATATATAAATATTTAACAAAATGAAAATACAAAACAATAATATTATATTTTAACAGGTTCACGAGTTTGTAAACGGGTTTAGGTCTTGGACCCGAACTTCGACAGCTTTAAATTCGTGTCTTTTTTAGGTTTAACTTGTTTATTATCTAAACTTATTTTTTCTTACCCAAACCTTTTTCTAATCGTGTCATGTTATTTCTAGGTTCAGGAGTCGAGTCCTAAATTAGCAACTCTATTCTACAATAGATAAAATGAGCTTAATAATTTTAATTAAAAATAAATGGCATTTTTAAATATTTTCTAGTACATTCATTTCATTATATACACTATAAAGTGTAATGCCCTAAAGTTAGACTCATTTAAAACCTGTCACGTGTCCATAATGAGTATGGACACATTGAAACTGTAAACATGCTAGAAATCCACAATTTACACCGTATATAACTCCAAAACCACTTATATGTTAATGACTCCAAATAATACTACATTCCGTACTTGTGATCATAATCAGTCACATAAGTATCTTCTTCTAATCAATAAGAATTCAACTAACAAATGGTTCAAAATGTCCATCAAACCAACACTACAAGTGTTATAATTATGACTAAAATGTTATACTACTAGAAAATGCTAAACACTTATTACCATTCAGATCAATTACACCTAACTAAAGTCTCTACTTTCATAAATTAACACATATCATTTTTTCATCATAGGATAGTCCCCAATGCTAGTTATATTACCCAAACCCACTAACTGACTAATACTAGGATACAATAATCTACATGTTCACTACCTTTACTTAAAAAAGGTGAAAGAATAAGCTAGAGTCGAATAAACATATACCATAACCACATGCACGTGATCAAAGAACTCCACATTCAAATGCAGGCATATCATTAATGTAACAACTAGTATTTTTTGTATCTTAATTTTAAGTCAAGTAAGCAACATAAGGATAAATCAAAATGTTAGACGTAAATATAGCAATACATTTATATGAAGTTAAGTGCTCTACAATATCCATAAGTCCAAAACCCCTAAATCTATTCATAATCATCTTGAGTTGTGACTCCATGCATTAACAGCATCACACAAGGATTGGGGTGCCATGTTAGCATCTCTGGTATTTTGCTACACTAACCACAGTTATAGTCAAGTATTCATTATTCAATTTAAGCTTATCTCCTAGACAAGCATAGGCACGAATATGGTATATGCATACCTAGAAAGCTAATATGTCTAAAACATTAGAACCTCCTAACCTAAATTATAAACAATTAATGCATTTAGAACCATTATATTTAATAAACACACTTATTGTTTACACTTCTATAATTCTTGCCTCTACCAAACTAATTATTTTTTAAGAAAATGTAACATATGAACTTTAGAATGAGAATTTAGAGATTATTGTTTTGGTATCTAGGTTTCAAGATCTAAGGGTAAAACTAAATCTTAGAGGAAGAATTAAATAAGTTTTTATTGATTTTGAGAGGAAAAAGGTAGGTAGGTGCAATGTCGTAGTGAAAGGTTGTGCAAAGTAAATGGGTCGGTATACAATCATGGTGAAAAGTCATGTAAGGTATAGAAACTAACCATAACCTATACATAAGTTCGTGCAAATGGTCATGTGACTCACACAAGGTTTACACGACCATACATAAGCTCATACAAGTGGTTGTGCACTTTCAAAAACACTCCATTCAAAATTTCATGACATTTAAAGGTTAATATAACCTATACATGAGTCATGCACTTGGTCGTGTCCTCCCAAAATGTCATATTTGTAAGTTTTCTTTTGTTTCAAACCAAAAAACATTTTGACCCTTCTATATTTATATTCAACACCCCAAAAACCATATTAACACATATGACATACCTATACATTTAAATAGAATTAACTTATAATTTCAAATTCATACTAAATAATCTTACCTTTTTGTAACTTTTCTTCAATCTAATTTCCCTTTAATTGGTTCTGTCCACAAGAACTCATTGTTGAATTACTTGACTTTTAACAACTTCCTCAAAAACCAATTGATCCTCCATAATTACGATAGAGACAACCTTGTAACTTTCGAGAATTTAACTTTAACTTCTCTTCTATATTAGAAAACATAAGTAAAGAAAGGAAACCACTTATCGCCAATTTTGTCTAAGGATTCCTCGAGATGAGGACGGTTTTCAAGAGGGATATGTTAGTTTAAAAGATTGTGTCTTCATAAGGATCTATAGAAATAAAAAGACACTTTTCACTCTTATCTTATTATTATTTTTATTATTTGTATTTGGGATAACGTCACAAATGGTACATGAATTTTGGTAGCAATTAGGGACCTAAATTTTGAGAACGATCAATTTAATACTTGAACTTTGAAATCAATCAATTTGATTATTGAAAAAGTGTGAAATTGTTCAATTTAATATCCGAAAGAACTTAATGGAGGTACTGTTAGCGTGCATAAAAAGTTTTTCTAGGTACTAAATTTGTCAATTTCAAAGTTTAGATACTAACTTGATCAATTTCAAACTTAAGATACATAATCGTATATTTGTCAAAGTTCGGGTATCATTTGTGAAATTAACCCTTTGTATTTTATTTATTTATTTATTTTGGGTCATTTTACAAGTTTAAAAAAATTATAGAGAATTAGCAATAAGTATAGCAAATTTTATTATCTAATTAGATCTATTTGGATCCAATTATTGTGTGAATGTAATTTTTTTGGTCTGTAATGTAATTTTTATTTTTATTTTTATTATTTTTTGGGGGGTTCCTTACACATATATTAGTATATCATTATGAACAAACTTTATTATGATGGCACTTCTTATATACAACCAGCTGTAGTAAAATCGAATATAAGTTATAACCACTTAAAAGCGGGCTCCAAAATTCAGGGAAAAAGAAAACAAACCTTATCATCAAAATGACCTACCATTCAACATCTGCCCAAAATACAAGTTCAAAATCTTAAAATATAAACAGCAAAACAAACGTTAGCTGTCTGTGTCGTGGTCTGGTCCTTGAGGGGTTGCGCAGGGAAGCCTAGGATTTGGCAATTCATGTGGCTTGTCCAAGAACTCAGAAGACAGTTTATGGTTGGCCGCATGTAGGGTACTAGATAATTAAAATATATTCTATATATACACATTGTAGCAATGGCTTGAATTATTGGTTGGGGTTTTAGGATGGCCTGGTCAGACACATCTATAGACATCATTTCACTTTATTTTTTAGGCAACCTAACTTTTGGAAATTCATAATCCCCCTTCGTGCAAATGAATATGGATACTTTTGGACAAATGAAAAATAAAAATAAAATATAATAACATAAAATAAGAAAACAACGACAACCTCAACTACAGCACTAATTAATTGCGTTTCTGATACAATGAGACAAACGTACAATTGGGGAGCCCCCACAAGCTACCATTCTTGATTTCTTATGGAATCAAATATAATGGAAAGGGAAAAGGCAACGAAAACCATGAAAACATGTATATAGACAAATTAATCCACATGCAAAGTATGACCTTTTCAACTCTATATATATATATATATGTATGTCTATATATATAAGTAAGGTCACTATATATATATATATATTTACTTCCACTCAAGACACTGGATAAATGGATATAAGAAGGGATGGAAAAGCAGAATAGATTAGCTAGATTGTGTATTGCTCCAATCCGAATATGAAATCCCAGAAATTTTTGCAGCTGCCCATGCTTTTTTTCAGTTTTCTTAAGGTCTCAATTCTTTTACTTGTCCCCAACACCCTGTGGCCAACAGCTATTAAACACCCATTCATTTTTTTTTTCCTTTTTCTTTTTGTTTTTTTTTAATTTTCTATTTTTTATTCCTTTTTTTTTTCTCAAAGTAAAATTTCAGTTATCTTGTAGTATTCTCTTTTGATTTTGCTTGTATATTTTAAAATCTTTTCTTGTCATACTAACTTTTGATTAATAAAAGTCTGAGTTGCCTATAAAGGTCCGCAATGAATATTTAATATACTAAAAAATTAATAAAGATCGATCTAAATATAGATGTAGTTGAGTATATCAATCCTTTCAAATGAAAATAAAATAATAATAATAATCAACAGGAGGGTGGCACTTCTAGTCCATTCTCTCCTTTTTTATTTTCAAAAAAACAAAAAGGGAAAGCGGACGTGTCATGCAAGGATTATAATAAAGTTAGGGCACCCATAAAGGCTTTTGATGACCTTCCTAAGGATAAGTGACTCAATAATTGAAATCTTTAAGTAGGTCCTAGTCTTGTATTCTGCTTAATGGGGAAGTCAATGGACCAAGTCTTTTCGTTGGAATTTTATTTATTTATTTATTTTGGTGGCTGAAAAAGGTCTAAGGTAATGGAGGAAGCTTCCAAGAACATGCCCATGTTCACACATGACATTGAGCTGTTGGTTCCGAAAGGTAAAATAAAATAAGGGGCTGTAATCACCTAAGGCAGTAATCTTCTTTATGATTCATCATTCATCATTGAACAAAGCATCTGAATAGCAAACAATGATGTGATAGCGAGAAGGAATCAAATGTGAATTGGGCATCTTCATGTTGAATTTCATGGCTGTGTCTTGAAATTCTAGGTTATGAAGAGAAAAAAAAATTGTTGGTACAAATACATGTCCACATAAGTAGTGGATAAATATAATTTTTTCTTTTGGGAGACAGTAATAGTAGTATATAATTTTTGGGCAGAAAGGTCTAATCTATATTATTTCTCATGTATTCTTTTTAACATTTGAAGTCATAAATCATTTTTGCTAAAGTTTCATGAACTTTGAATATTTCATACATAATATACAATATGGTTATTCAATTTAATTTGTCTAGTACCATTGCTATTAAATAGTTAATAATAAGACATGTATACATGAGAAAAAAAATTATAACATTTAAATTCTGAAATAGATTGATCAATTAAATTGTTAATTTATTTATTATAATCTCTTTTTTACACCTTCGATTCTTAAAATAAATAAGACCACCAATATTAGGATGGTCAACAAATCTTATAAATAAATCCACCACAACGTATGTAAGGATCCCAAGAATCAAGAATATTTTTCCTATTTGTTTGCTTGTTGAAATGAAACAGAAGGTATTTTAGTGATGATCAAATTTATTATTGGACCTCCTTTTATTTGTTGATATGGTAATATTAATTGTTCAGTTAGATGTATGCATGCCTTATTTAGTTAGACGTCACTTTTTCTTAACAGTATTGTGTTTTGTTAGCAAAGGGGGGAAAGAGATGAGTCAGGTAATAAAATAAAGAATTATTGTCACATCTTGCTCCAACTTTTAGAAATATGTTATATTATGAGATTCCAAACAAGGTGAAATGGTGTTTGGGGAGAAAAATAAAAGGACGAAATAATGAATTTATTTTGCTTTGCATCAATGGGCGAAATGACCTTTCTAGATTTTTTTTTTTATTTTGCATTTCTTTTGAAAAAGAATAACATAATTGGTAAATTATACCATCCTAAACTATTATCTAGGTTAGGCACAAATTTACCTTACAAACTTTCAAAATACACCTTTTGAATCCTTAAATTTTTAAAAATTGACACTAGTTAAAAACAATTAACATTTTCCATTAAAATGGAATAAGTAAATGTCAAACAGCAAACTATTCTTTCAAACTTTTACTCATGCACATATTCATTCCCTAAACTTTTATTCATATGCTAATCTATCTTCAAACTTTCAAAATGCACATGAAAAATATTAATCATCTTTAACTATGCCAAATATTGAAAGTATTAAGTATAGAAAAATAATTTGCAACTTTCTCTACAATTGATTTTTTTTACAGAATATTGTAAGAAAATCTATAGTTTTAGTTGGAATCCTCAATTTAAAATTTGAATTCATTCTATATGTAATATTACAACACACTACCCCGGTTCTTATCATAAAAAAAGAAAAATTAAAAAAAAAAAAAGAAGGAATGATCCAGCTCATGAACCTTCGTGATTATAGTATCATTCCAATTCCTAAAAAAAAAATCAATTTTTATCAATAGATAACCTATGAGAAAATTTGATAATTGAAATCGCCACACTTTATAATCAAAACAAAGTTAAATTTAAGAGTTCATCAACGATGCAAGGCTTCAGGCGTGCGTTTCAATATCATTCTAAGAAGCAAAAAGAAAAAAACATAACCTGGAATTCAAAGGTTCATTGAAAACGAGGATAAGTATTGTTATTATCTCCAATAATTGATGAACGGCTGCTCCAATAAAATGAAAGCAAAATCCAACATCATGAATTGTCAACATCCAAAATGAAGTATCTTTTCCTAGTCGGTGATCTTTATTTACATTGTTGTACCCTCTCTCTCTCTCTCTCTCTCTCAAAATCGATAAGCTGAGGTTGACAAGAAATTATTGTTGCAAATGATCATCCTTTTCAAGATATGCCATGAGACTAAAGAACAATTGTCAATTAATTGTCATTCCAAAACCACTAAATTCTATTCCTCGTTGATGGTTCTTAAATTATGAAACTAAATTAGCCCCATTTTAAGTAAAATTTAGCCAATTAAATTAACTTATGATTTAGTGCTCTTTCTTCTTGGCTCACTCATAAAATTAAAGATCTAAATACGTTATGCAGAAGGAACACATCTCATTGGATGGATGTCCTTGCTACAGAATGAGCTTTCTAGGCAAAATGCCTTTGTAGATTAGATCGTACTTAGCCGGATAGGCGCTTGTACTTCTAGATAGAAATAACAAAATATAGCCCCTAAAAAGAACTTAAATGTTAATATTTTTTTATATATTGCAGTAATCGTAAATCATAGACTATAACTCTCTTAAAAACCTACTTGTTTTACCATCACCTAATTGATACTTATTCATTATTTATTCACGCATTTAGTATCGGTTTAGATTGTTAGATTTTTATCCGTATCATATCTGTATCTATAATTTATATATATTATATATGTATCATATCTATTTGGTTTATTTATGAGTCAAATTATTCGTTTTTTATCAGTATTTATTTCTTAACAAATATTTATTTAAAAATAATAAAATTACGATGTCACAATAACCAAAATATTTTTTTTTTACCACTAATAAACATAATATGATGTAACATTCATATGCTTAATATATGATATAAAAAAAAATCTTCTACAAACCCATTGTCCTCCATCTAAATCATTTTGCTTTTACGCTATGTTTGTAAACTTTTTATAAAGTAGAAATGGATGGATATGGATAGAAAGAAGTGGAAGGAAGTGGAAATAAGTGAAAATAAAACAACTAGAATTTTTATTTTATATTTATTAATTTATAAAAAAATGACAGGAAATAAAGAGAAATGAAGTTAGTAATTGAAAAAATTGTTCCTATATTATTTTTATAAAATATTAAAGAGAGTAATTTTTTTTTTTTTTTTTTTTTTTTTTTTTTTTTTTTGCCACAGATGAGAGTAATTCAGTAAGAATATTTTCGTTATTCCTGAAGATTTCTTTTCGTTTCCACCCTTTTCGTCCCACCTTTTCACGAAAACAGAAAGGCCTCTTACTTCCCCCTATTACCCTTCACTTCATCCCATTTCACCACTTTTTTAAGTAGCCAAACTTACAAAATTCATCTCAACTCTCTTTTCTTCCCTAAGTTTCGATCGCCTTACACCAAACCAAACACAACGTTAGGCTTCTTTTGCCGTGGAATCTTTTTTCCAATACAACAAAAGCAACAGCGACATTTTCACCTTATTTCGGGAAACTTTGCTTGAATCCATTTGGGATAAAATATCTTTCTCAATTTTACCCTTTTATCTGCTTTGAAACTTAACCTTGTCCCCCTCCCAGAAAAATCTAATTCCACCAGCGCTAATAGAGTAATAGTTAACTGTTACCGTCAAATTCCACAGGCTAATAGCCGGCTTTTATTGATAATTTAGCATAAAAAAGGGTCAAAGTTTATAGTAAATTATGATAATTGTTATCTTGTAACAATTATGGGTTTGATAAATAGGGGAGAAAAAACCATCACTAGATTAAAAAAATTATTAACAAATATTTTTATATATAAGAAATCATAACAACAGAGATAAAACCAAAAAAGAAAATGAGAAAATCCTGATCAAAGTACCATAAATTCTCCAAATATAAAATTGGAGTTAAAAGAAAAAGGAACAGGAAAAGGGGAAAAGTAAGGAATATTTACAAGAATATACTACAATTAAGGAGTTAAACCAAAGTAAGATATGAACAGTTTTATAACATCATAAAACTATAAATCAATAGGAATAGGCCAATCTCTGGACACCACGATCTCTCAGAATTCCATGGTAGAGAGCCACTCTATTTGCAGGCATTGTTGTTGTTCTGACTTTGTCCCCACCACTGTCATCATTATAATTATTATTGTTGTTGTTGATAATAACATCAACATGACCACTCTTCTTAAGCTTTGAACTCCCACTTGTGCTAAGTCCATGTTGTCTTCTAAACTCTTCACTATATCCAATTGGATCCACCACATCTTCTGCAAAATGAACCCTTTTCTTCTTCTTCTTCTTCTTCTCCCTCCTTTTCCCATCTAACACATCATCATAAAAAATAAAAAATTCACATCAATATTTTTCTCAATTGAAGGATGTCTAGTAAGGTTGGGAAATATAATTATATTCATATATATTTATGTACTTACCAGAAGATAAACATGGCCTAAGAATTTGTGGTGAGGGGAAGAAATATGATCTACTGGGAATTGAAAACTTGGTATTGACTTTTGTAAACGAAGGGTTAGGAGGATGAATGTGCCGGAAACTGCCATGGCTGTTGCTAAAACCATACCTCCTTGTGAGCTCAAGATTGAGGACATGTTGGTGTGCATGTTAGGGGAAAAAAATTATGAAGAAGAACAAGAAGAAGTAATAAGGTTTTTGTAATAGGAAGAAAAAAAAGTGGTTAGTTTGGTCTAGCTTTCAGTTTAGAGTTTAGAATTTAGAGAAGAAAGGCTCAAGAGACAGAAGAAATGGTGATATTTATATTAATTTTGATGTGTGTATGGACTAAGGTGGTTGCATTGAAAATATAAAAATAAAATAAAATAAGATGTGAATACTTTAGTCATCAAATGGTCAATATAAAATTGAGTATAATGTATGATTGGTGGGAAGTTATTTAGTATTGAATGTCTGAATGAATGTGACTATATGAAATAAAAAAATGGAGAGTGTGGTTGTGTGTACATATGGGTTATGTAAGCATGTGCTTTTTTTGGCCTTTTGAGGGGTCGCGGTTAGTCTATTTTTCTGTGCTGTTAATGTTTCTAGAGCACTGAATATGTCTTTGTAAGTGGTAAATTTAATGTTTTTTAAAATTAATTATATATTTTAATAAAATACTGATATATTACGATAAAATATATATATAAATATATACTAATAACATTTTAATTTTATGATATTATTCTTATTTTCTAAAATAATAAGTATTAGATTCAAATCTCCCTCCTCGAAATAATATATATATATATATTATATATATATTTGTGAAACTTGAGTGAGAGCATTAATAATTTGACGTACTTTTTCAGTCTGCTAAGCTAACTTTTGGTTTGCACCGCACGGCAGTGCCAGCATGTGGATGATGTCAATGTTCACAGGGAAAGAAGTGATGGGGTAGAATCGTTTGTCAGGTATGTACCATGAATTTTACCAATGGGAATTATGCATCAATAATTTCCACTTGTCAAAATTTAGTGGTATTTTTATTTTAAATGGGTGTTACCTTAAGGGAAAAAAAAACGATCAGTCCGCAAATATGGTTCGGTTAAAACGAATGGAGTAAGAATGAAAAGGAGTAATGGACTCTTAAGTAGTAATTTTTCACATAAAAGAAAGGAGTAGTACTTATTTGTATATCAAATAAATATCATCTATCCTATAATCTTATGCAATTAAAACAAAGGATTAGTTATTTTACAAAACTAAAGGCAAAATAATAATACAATTCCAATAAATAAATGTAATTTTAATATTAGCAATAATTTACTTAAAACTTACTATTCCACATTGTCTTGCCATGCAAAGTACACCAATCACAATATCTTACCCCATATCTCAAAATAGAAAATCTACTCGAGACATTTTAAATCGTATTGACTACTTATAAAAGGAAAAATTATGGCGAGAAGTCATAATATTTAGAAGTAAATTTATTTGAGATCGTAACATTTCAAGTGGTTCATTTGATGTCACAATGTTTAGGGAAGTGAGTCAAATAGGTTCATCATTAGCGCGTATCATAATGTGGCTGATTTTCTAACTTTTAATAAAAATTTTCTCTTGTTAACACATTTCAATGAAGACCCTAATTGACCCACTTTTTTAAACATTGTGATCTCAAATGAACTACTTGAAACATGATGACTTTAAATGAACTTAATCTCAAACGTTATGACCTTTCAATGTAGTTTACCTATTTATAAAGTACCTTGATAGACATCGGCTTTCCAATTCTGATTTTATCACAAGAGCTTAAGTTAATTAGATTCAAAGATAAATTTAGAAGTTTAACACCAACATTTGGCTGTAGATGAATTGCACTTCATTGAAGGCTATTGCAATCAAATCAAGGAATATATAGTAAGAGCTCACTAGCATAAGGTACAAATTCTCCAAGAAAAACACAACTTACAACACGCCTATGTACTTTTTGTTATGAGATACATAGCTTTCGGCATGCCCGTGTTCTTTTGTAAAGTCGTGTACTTTTTGTTCAAATCATGTTCTTACCAACGTGTTTTTATTTTCCTATATTGGTGTTATTTGAATTATTTTGATATTATTTTATGTTATGTGTATTTTCTTAATTCAATTACTCTTTTACCTTTATTCGTGAGTATATAAGGGTTTTCTTTGTATTCTTTTTGACACAATTGAATGAAAATCAATTTTTCTAGTTAAAATTTTCTTTGCAAATCGTAGTTCTTATCGTTCTTGCAATATTAGCTAACTAACCATTTGTTCTTATCAATCCCTTATATTGTAGCAAACAAACCATTAAAATCTAGTCATGTGTCTTATAAATTAAAAATAGTGTAGTTTGAAGCGATTATGGTGTGTCATATCCATTATTGGTGTCGTTCATATCTTTTATTTGAAACTTTTAATTATAAAAACACTAAAATAATATAAAAATTGTGTGTTTTTATTTGTTGCGAGGTTCTTGAGTGATATGATTCCTATTGCAAGATCCAAGTCATATCACATATAAAAGAGCAAAGTTACCAAATTCAATCTACTTAAAACATACTATTATAAACTTCTACATAAACTAAGCATCAAAAATAACACATAAAAGTTTTAAGTATATATGTTGAGTGGGAAGATTCAAATTAGAATTTGATATGGAAATGTACTGTACAATTACACAAGTAATATAGGAACACTTAATTGGCATAACAATTTGTTATGTGATGTGCTTTAGTTTGAAATATATTTATATATGAATTTATTTATTTTTTTTGCCAAAGTTTGAACTATATATTTATTATGTTTGTGTTTACTTAATTTTTACAGAATCTTACTGTAGTAGAGCTAGCAATTAGACTCTAGAGCATGACATCTTGGCACTATCATGATCAAAAGATTTGATAATGTGATTGAAGTGGTTTGTGTAGGTAAGGTGCGAACAGCATGTTGGACACATGAGGATGACAGAAGATTTCCAAATGGTGTCCAGATAATAGTACATGGCATCCAAATGCTAACATCTAAAAAACTAGCCATTTTGAGCAATTAATGCAAAGGTAATAATAGGAGAAAAATGGCAATGACCAAAATTCTTGAAGACCTTATAAATATGGGTTATTGGGCAATTTTAAAAAAAATAGTTGAGCTCATTAAGTTTCTATTAATCCTTTGTATTACCCTATTAAGTAGATTTTCCCATGTACATAAATTTGCTTTTTTTCTTGAGAATAAGAAAAGATTAATGTCATTGAGTTTTTTATTTCCAAATCTTTGTAAAACATTGCTCTGGGTTCTTTGTGTGTATTAGTGAGTGTATGAGTTGTGTCTTGTGAGTACTAGTATGATTTTAGTGAAGGCATAACTATTGTGATAATTGTGAGAGTTAGTTTGTGGTACTTTCTTGTATTTCCTTGAGAAAAGCTTCTACAGTCTTGTTGACGAGACTATCTAGTCAACCATCTATATATTAAAATAAATATAGTAATTAAAATATTAACTATTTTAGTGATTCAATCACGGTTAGATATAACATGAGCTGTTGAATAGTGACGAAACCAGTCCCGTCAAAATTAATAATAAGACCATTGGATTTCCTTTCCTTGAGAGCACTTATTTGGTAATTAATAAAATTTGGTGTGCAATCACCAATTAAGGCATTTGGCTTTCGTAGAGTGTACAAGGTAATCTAAACTCCACATTAAATCTGAACTTGTTTTATTTTCCCCATCTCTTTTAATTATTACACTTTCTATTATTATTATTATTCTTACATTGTCTAAATTTGTTAAATTGCATCATTCAAGCATTTATATCAAAAATGAGATACGCCAAACCTTCCCTGTCACACCCCGAGGGTATTCTAATAATAATAATCAAGAACCACTCGATTACCATTATTATTTACCTTCTAGGAATGACATGATTTCCAAAAACAGGATCTTTTAGTTGCTTGGATGGAATGAACAAACATATATAAGATGTAAATTAGTAAACAACTATTACGAACTACAATATTACAGATCATATGCTTTATAAGTCCTTACAACCTTAGCTGATGATTCTAATGCACATTAAATGCATCAAAAGACTAATACAGATATATATATTCTAACCCTATACTAAACTTTAAACTTCTGGCTTCTAATCTCTTACCGGGACCATGCTCCTGCTAGTAATGAGCCAGGGTCGCAAGTGAACCTGAAAGGACTGTGGGAGTGTGAGCTAAAACACAAGCTCAGTGAATAACTAGAACTTATTACATATAACATACAAGTTATTTAACAATCATATGAAATGCATCAATCAAACAAATGAACATTACAAGCTTGGATAACCCGGAATCCAAACAGGATGAAGATTTACGCCCTCTCATCGGTTGAAGGAACACAATCTATGGTCCACCTACCCAGGAGAGACTTAAGCTTTCAGGAAATAATATTCAATTTAATTAACTTATCATGTTTCATCATTTATTTCCTGTTTTAGCTTTAGAAACTCCACTAAGTGTTAGTTATTTCCAAGTAATACCATAAGCGGCGTCCTTCGTTTACCATTTAGTTCCTATGGTATTAACAGAACAAGGGTAATCTTGCAATTAACTAATAGCTCCCTGGCCTAGATAATTCAAGCATTACCAGAGATCCGAAAAACTAACACGTAGTAGGCTACCACTTACTCTAATGCTTTTTATGCATAGCATGTAATGCATGATCATTTTCCATTATGGTACCAGTAGTTTTTAGTCAATTTGGAGGTGATCAAGCATTACAGACACTCAATCAGATGCTATATACATTATCAAGATACATGCATTTGTGTTATCACTTATTTTAGAGTGACATGGCAATCAATGTATACAATACACAACTTTCATAATTCAAACAGTACACCAATTTTCATTATCTTTTTATTTAAGATTCACTACTAGTACAAGCACAACCAATGTAATAAGACTGAGTTACTCACCTGCCCATCTATTTATCGTAGTAATCGTCAGGAGGTCCTTTCCAATACCCGAGTCACCTATTGAGATAAATCATATAGTTATTAAAATTACCAGACTATACAACCTAGTTCCTATGAATATTTAAGTGTCTAATGGTTTGCTGGGTTTCTGTTTTATTCTTAACTAGTTCTTTTGAAATAGCCCTAAGTTCTAAACCATTGTAATCACAGTTTTATTTTATTGATTTTGGTTGGATACTTGAATCTATTGATTGGGTATTTGGAAAGTTTAATAATTTAGTTAGTTCATTTTTATTGTCCAAAACTATTAGTTTTTTTTTAATTACTTAATAAATTTTTCTTATAGAGTATAGATATTCCTATACTCACAATTTTGGATTATCTAAATTTCCATTGTTATCTATTCATTTACAAATATTTAAATATATACTTAGTATTTACTAAACTCATAAATTATATATAGATATATATATATATATTTTTTCTATAAATTAGTTAAATATCATCTTTATGAAAATATACTTACTAATAAAAGGATTTATTAATTTAATTACAACTATTTTCGAAAATTTCTCCTTTTACCGTAAATAATAAGAATATTAATAATTATTATCAATAATAATAATAATAATAATAATAATAATAATAATAATAATAATAATATAATAATAATAATTTCTAAAATAGATAAGATAGAATAATTACTCTTCATTAGTAATTATAGTAATTGTCTTATACTTTAATTCATAATATTACTAAAATAATTTTAGTCTTATTTTCACATTTAATATTATTTCAGAAATAATATTTTCGAAAATTCTAAAAATTCTTTTAATAATATTAAGAATATTAATAATTATAGTTAGAAAGCCTATTATACGTAACTTACTTAATAAAAGTAATTTATATTTCTAAAAATTTTTTTGGATTAATATTAATAGATTAAATATTTAAACATTATATATTTATGAGGCCAGAAAATAATTTTATTTTTAAATTTAAATAATAAAAAAAAATTCTGGTTTTATATTACTATACTCTAATATTACAATTTACATTTTCAGAAAAATAAATAAATGCATAAATAATAATAATAATTCTAAAATTTACTTTTATTAATTATTTTATAATTAAATTTAATTAGTTTCGTTTTTCTTTTTTTTTTTTTTTTTATTTTTGGCCGAGAGGTACACGGGTTAAACACGCCCGTGTACCGCCCCGTGCTCATCGGGGAATCACTGTTCACTTTCTTCCCCGATGAGCCGCGGCTGATTCCGGCCAATCCCGACGTCAAAACGTCGGTTTTTGGATCCTATGGACTCCTAAGACCTTAAGCTACTTGAATATCCAAGAAAAACAACATAATAACAACATGTTACCCACTATTTTGGATCATCAAGCTCGGTTAGGGTTTAGGAAGATCACCTTCGTTGTGGCTTCTCGGTGAAATCCGAAGCCTAATGGACTTGGTTAGCTTCCTAAGATGTTTAGGAGTCAGTATCAATCCTTAGAATTGAAAGAAAACACGCGGAATGGAATCAACTTACCTCAAGCTCTTTTTCACGCGTTTTTCCCAGTTTTTGTTCAAATTTTCGAACTGGGTTGATGTGTGTGTTAAAAATCGGTTTCCAGGTTGATTGAATTCCTAATAAAGTGTAGATGGATTCTGGAAAATTTGAGAGGGTTTGAAGTTCATTTGCCTGTCCATCTAAGTTCGTTTGCATATATATATATATATATATATATATAGGAATATGTGGACGTTGGCTGCTTGTTTCCTCTTATATTATTGATCCGAATTGCCTTTGTTTGCTGTTAATTCCTCAACTTGTTGTATTGTCATTAAAGCAAGAGTGAGTTGTCAACTTTAGATTAGCTTAAGGTAGATTTATATTGACTTTGGTGCAAATAATTGAAGAAGTTTCGGCTCATCAATTTTGAGGAGATCACAACCCTTAAACAAAATCAAAACGTCTCCTGCAAGTTGTATATAAGTATATATTAATTAAATATTAGTTAGATATTATTTAGTTGAATTTTCGGGTAGTTTATTACACTATTAGGGTATATTTTAGCTTATATATGTAAATTTATATATACAAATGTCTTTAATGGACCCTACAAGATGTTTAGTTTAACAAAAAGTACAAATTTAAGTTTTAATTATACGTATTGATTTGTTTAAGAAAAGTTTATCCTCCGCGATTTAGGTTTTATAAGCTTTTCGGGTCAATTTTCGTTTCAGGCTCCAAGAGCTTTAGAAAACCCTAATTCGAATATTGGTATGATTCAAATCTGTATTTGAGGTCTAGATCTCAAGTTATTTATCAGTTTATGTTTTTATTAGGTATTTATAATCCTAACAGTTCATCTTAAGATCACGATTTTCTAACTAAAACTCTATTGAGTCGTTTACTTAATATTACTACTGATATATAGGCTAAATTAGTTATATGTATTAGATTTGGATACTCACTATGAAATCTTATCAATGTAGTTTATTACTGACTAGAAATCTCAAATTTTAGGGTTCTAATCCAAATATAGGTTCATTACTATACCTTGTTTTAATTTCAGATCTCTATTGAATACCAAAATGGTTTCTTAATTTCTATATTTAGGTTTTCCTATATAATCTCTGTTTGACAAGGATTGGTTTGGGATTTGAAGTTTCCTTTGATCACAACTTGAATTATCATCTCGGATACGAAATCTTGTTTTTGGTATCAGGGGTCAAAGAAGTTCTTTTATGAAGTTTATGGGTCCTAACCCGGCCACATTTAAGTTATCTATCTAACTTAGGGTTTCTGGTTAACCTCTAGGTTTACTAGTCAGTTCATAAATTCTAATCTAAAGTTTTTCATATTATGGGAGTTTTCAGGTTTACATTCCCCCTCCCCCCCCAAAAAATAAGCTTTGTCCTCAAAGGTTGAGGGTGTACCTGGATTTTCGAACAGCTGTGCAATTCCCAAGTTATTTCTTCAGTCTGGAGATCCCATAGCACTTTGACATAGTGGATCTCTTTATTTCTGAGAACTTGTACCTTTTTGTCTAGGATTCTGATAGGGTGCTTTTCATAAGTCAAGTTTTCTTTCAGATCAATCGGTTCTAACTCAACAACCTTATCTGGATTTGGTACATACTTCCTTAGTACCGATACATGAAAAACATTATGTATACCAAATAATTTGGGTGGCAACGCCAGGCAATAAGCTAGATTTCCCACTCGTTCCAATATTTCAAATGGTCCTACATATCTAGGTCTCAGCTTTCCTTTTACTTGTCTACTATGAAGACTTTTGATTGGACTTACTTTCAGGTAAACATGTTCCCCTTCCTTAAATTCTAGTTCTCGTCTCTTCAAGTCTGCCCAACTTTTTTGTCTATCTTGGGCTTCTTTCATCCTTCTTTTTATCACTGAAACTTTGTTAATTGTTTCTTGAATCAGTTCGGGTCCAACTAATACTCTTTCCAGATTATCCCAGAATAATGGAGATCGACACTTTCTACCATATAAAGCTTTATAGGGTGGCATCCCTATACTTGAATGGTAGCTGTTATTATATGCAAATTCCACCAGTGGTAAATGTTGATCCCAATTTCCTTTAAATTCCAAGATACATGATCTCAACATATCTTCCATTGTCTGAATGGTTCTTTCTGTTTGTCCATCGATTTGAGGATGATAGGCCGTACTAAACTTCAATTGAGTTCCCAATGCTTTTTGCAATCCTTGCCAGAATCTAGAAACAAACCGTGGATCTCGATCTGACACTATATTAGCTGGTACCCCATGTAATCTCACAATTTCCTTTAAATACATCGGGCCAACTTCTCCAAGGGATAGGTCATGTTGATTGGTAAGAAATGGGCTGATTTAGTGAGTCTATCCACAATAACCCAAATAGCATCATAACCTGCACTTGTCTTGGGTAATGAACATACAAAATCCATAGATATTTGATCCCATTTCCATTCTGGAATAGGCAATGGTTTTAACAATCCACCTGGTTTTTGATGTTCCGCTTTTATTCTCTGACATATCTCACATCTGGCCACGAATTGAGCAATATCATTTTTCATTCCATTCCACCAATATGCATTCCTCAGCTCTTGGTAGGTCTTGGTTTCGCCTGGGTGTACGGTATATCCAGAATAGTGTGCTTCATGCATTAATTCTTTCCTTAAACTTTCATCATGTGGTACACACAATCTTTTATTCATTTTAATACTCCATTCATCTATTTGAAAATCCTTATATTTCCCTTGTGATGCTCTTTTGATGATTGCCTGAAATTCTTCATCCTTCTTTGAGCCTCTTTTATTCGTTGTAGAAAGTGGGTTCCAAGGTTAAGCTGCCCAGTTCTGCGTCCAGACCTTGTATTGAAAATTCCAGTTTTAAATTTTCAAATTCTCTGATGAGTTCTTTCTGTTCCATCAACATTGAGGCTACTTCTCCATAATTTTTACGGCTTAAAGCATCGGCTACCGCATTTACCTTGCCAGGATGATAATTGATGGTTAAATCGTAGTCTTTAATTAATTCCAACCATCTACGTTGCCTCATGTTCAATTCCTTCTGGGTGAATATATATTTCAAGCTCTGATGATCTGTGTATATTTCACACTTCTGCCCATACAAATAATGACGCCAGATTTTGAGTGCGAAAACAATAGCAGCTAATTCTAGATCATGAGTAGGATAATTCATCTCATGGGATTTCAACTGTCTAGAAGCATAGGCTATCACTTTTACATTCTGCATTAATACACATCCCAAACCATTTCTGGATGCATCACTATAAATAGTGTAAGGATCCTGGTCATTGGGCAGAACCAATATTGGTGCAGAAACCAATCTCTTTTTCAACTCCTGGAAACTCCATTCACGTTTCTCATTCCACTCAAATTTTTCATTCTTTTTGGTCAATTGCGTCAGTGGTCGTGCAATTCTTGAAAAATCTTGTACGAATTTCCGATAATATCCTGCCAATCCTAAGAAGCTTCTTACTTCTGTAACAGTTCCAGGTCTTTTCCATTCCACAATAGCCTTAATCTTAGCAGGATCAACTGAGATTCCATCTCCTGACACAATATGTCCTAGAAAGGATATACTTTTGAGCCAAAACTCACATTTACACAACTTGGCATAAAGCTGATTGCTTTGTAGTATTTGCAATACGGTTCTTAAATGTTCATCATGTTGCTCCTCTGTAACCGAGTTCACTAATATGTCGTCTATGAATACAATCTAACCAGATGGACTTTTTTGAATAGGTTTAAAGGATTCATTAAGGAGCAATCCAGATGGCTCCAAAGGTGTTAAAATGAAGTTAACCAAAATGCTTTAACTAGGATTTTGATAAATTTCATTGAAATTCCTTAGTTGGTTACATAAATTAATCTCTAGTTAAAAACTTCAATTTTGACATTAATCACGATTGTTCATGGATATTTGTATGAGGTCTTTTTTTTTAATATAAATATACTTCAAAATCACTTCCAACACATAATTCAAGAACTTAACAAATTGATTCATTTTCCAAAAATACTTGTTTATATATTTAGCACTTTAGTTTTTTCTTCATCAGCATTTACCAAGAACATTTCACTTCAATAAATCTAATACAATTCTTTCTTTTTTTTTCTTTTTCATAAAACAGCAATTGATAGAAGGGTTTGGGTAAGTATGAGTCGACAAGAATAATAAACGAGTCAAACCTAGAAACGACATGAACATTAATTTGTCTAAGTTTGGGTTTAGGACTCAAATCCGTTTACAAAGCCATTATACTATAACATTATTATTTTGTATTCTTATTTTATTAAAATATAATATAATTACCTCTAACTAAATTACAAAATAACAAAACTATCCACATAAGAAACAAATTTTATATATATATATAGAATATTATAAATTATATACCAAACATATATATATGATATATATAATGTTTATATTAATATATAGTTAATCTATTTGCTATCTATATAGCATATGTACATATCTTGTTAACCAAATATTTATAGCAAATATATGTATTCAATCTATATGTTATAAATACATAATTTATATGTCATATAACCATTATCCATATAACATATTATACAAATATCTACATTAAAATAACATAGACCGATTATAAAACATTTATAAAGTAGGTAGATTATATGTAATACATATATGTAATCTATATAACACATATAAAGTATGAATTACATATAACATATATTAAATAGATATATATAACATAATAAATATATGTCAAATAATATAAATAACAAATATTATTAATGTATGTGTGTGTGCATGTTTATTAATATAGATTTATAGGTTATAAATACATTATTTATATGTTATGTATAAATATATATATGTTATAATTCATTTGTTATGTGAAATGAATATGGCATATATGTTTGTATGTGTAATATAAAATATAGCTCATTTATAACGTTATATATATATATATAGATTATATATCTATACTAAACTATAGATTTTATATATAACATTTATAGTTTGCAAGGATTATATAAATAAATATATTACGTAAAGAGCATATATAAACTATTGTAGAGGGTCATTTCGGTAATTGGGTTATTGGCCCAATTTAATGCCATGGTTGATCTTCTAGGCGAATAATAGGGTTTAGAATACCGGGTCCAATAAGGGATATCATAGGGAGATTTGGCTTGATGGGCTCAGAATAGGGATTATCGAACCGATTCATTCCACTCTCGGCCTAATTCGGTTTTCTCGTGCGTGAAAAGTAGACTCTAAAAATATCTTCTTAGGTTAATTTGAGCCTTATTTGAATAAAATATGGTTTATGTAGACTAAAATAAGTTTTCGTCCTTTTATATTAAAAATGAGCTTTTTTTATACAATAAAAGCCATCAAGCTCATTTCCAAGCCCAACTCATTACTAAAAAAAAGAAGGCTTCAATCTCGGCTGTCGAATATTTAGAAACAATCTAAAGGCTAGCATCAGCTTTTAAAATGTATAAATAGGAGGCCGCTCTTCTCATTTAAGTGAAAATTCTATGTATTGCTAAGATCGAAAGCAACATAGAAACTCTATTGAAATAACTTCAAAAAGAAATAAAGCAACTAATTCACAAACAATGAGTCAATAACGATCAAATCTATCTGATTTAATCTTCATTCACACTGGTGCACTCAAGAAACCGAGTTTTTCTGTTCCTCCTCTCATGTCTTTCTATGTGATATCCGTACATGTGTCATCAGTATGCCATGCTTATCACAGGTAATTGACTAGCTGCAGTAACCTCACTATACAACTATAAATTATGTAATATGTATGTATATGTATATAACATATCTATTCATATATAAAATTTTTATAAGTTATAAATATACCAGATATGTATGTTGTAATTCATTTTATACGTAGATTGAATATGTTATATATGTGTGTATTTGCAATATAATATATAAATTATATGTAACATATTATATTAAAATGTAATATAAATTACTTCATGTATTAACTTTACCATAATTGGATTTATGGTATTGGAAAATTTTAGGGTTTTAGTACTATTTTGTGTTGAGTTTTTGAATTCGATGATGATTTAGTATTTTAATGTTATGTTTCTTGTATTGTAAACTTTGAGCATGTTGTGTTTGTTGGTTATAATACAATAATAAAATATATATTGGTTAAAAGGTAAATTACACCAAAATGTATCAATATTTGGAGGTAAGTTCATTTAAAGCATCAACGTTTAAGTGGTTAAAAGAAAAGGAATCAACGTTTTGAAAAGTGAATCAAATAAAGTATCAACATTTTACAAAGTTCATATAAGGTGTCAACGTTTGGATTGGTTTTCAATTAAGTTTACTTAATTTTCATCAACCGTCAATTACCAATACCTTATCTGACTCACTTTGTGAAATATTAATTTCTCTTTTTAACCACTTAAAATATTGATATCATAAATGAATTTATCCTTAAACATCTATACATCTTTTTTAACCACGTAAAATATTGATACCTTAAATGAACCTACCCCCAAACTTTGATACATTCTAGTGTAATTCACCCATTGGTTAAATGTATATGCCTTATTTTTGTTATTGTCAATTATTATCCACTAATATCATGTTTATTTAACACATTAAGTTACATATTATATAAAAAAATAATTAAATTATAGCAGATTTTATATATCTTTATAAGTTTTATTAATTAATAAATGGGTCGACACAGAATATTGTATGAATGGCTTGAGTCACAAGTTGGGACTTTTCAGTCACATACCCATTTAGACATAGACACAAGATACAATATAATAACACGAATTACCAATGCTGCACAAAATTGTTAAAAGTGCAACCTCAAAATCTAAAATGAGGTATCCAAAACACCAACTTATATGCCCCAAACTGAATAAGCAACAATTTAAAAAGTAGGAATCTTATACAAAATAGGAAAGGATGTAATTTTATTTTGGACCAAAGTAGACCAACAAATGAAAAGACAATCAGCTAAAGAATCCAAGCAGATCAATCAATGAACACTAGGTATGTTAAACCATTAACGTCCAGCCTTCACAAATCAACTTCCATGCATGTTAGTTTTCATTCATAATAATAATAATAAAAATAAATAAATAAATTGAACCACAACCAACAGCCCCCATTATATTGCTGATATTTGTCCTTCTTTGTCTTTCATGAATGGTGAACATGTTAAAATAGCCATGGTATCTTCTCTCTCTCTCTCTCTATAGCCAATGAGGCAATCGGTAGTGTTAATTAGAAACGGTCCTAGATTAAACTTTTAATTCTAACTAAAATCACTAGAAAATCTATAAATTAGAATGCATAAACGGTAAGTTTCCACAGTCTATATAAACTATCTTTTAAAAAGTATAAATATGCTTATAGTGGTTAAAAAAAAATACTAGACATACATGATATAAACAAATTAACTCAATTCAAATTTTAATCACAATATAAGTTAGATAAAAGAAATAAGCAAAAATCATTATGTGAATACATAAATTTAAAAAGGATAAATTATAGTGGAAGCAATCAATGTTTTAAGTAATTGAAAAAAAAATTGATCAATATAGAAACGATGCAAATAATAGATTAATGTTTTAAATAGTTGAAAAAATTGAATCAACTTTTTATAAAATGTGAAAATAATGGATATTTTTATATTCATTTGTCATCTGGTTAAAACATTAATTCCCTTTTTTTTTTTTTTACTTTTAAAAACCTTTATCTCTTATTTGATCTTATCCTGGATGTAATTTTCCTAAGTTAAAAATATAAATTATAGTATTTACATAGATTACACTACAACATAAATCATTATAAAAAATTACAAAACTATAAACAAATCATTAATTACCAACTATTGTGTTGTCATCAAAACCACCACTAGATCTCCCAACAACATTGTCAATATCATCATGGTCACTATCATCATCAATATCACTAATGTTTTTGTCAAAATTACTACACTAATATCCACATATTTTGATTCCAAGTTTTCTTTTTTTCTTTTTTCGGGTACCTACTTTTACTTTGTCTTCTATAAACATAAATATTATGAATCCCAATTGTTTTTCTTACTTTTGGTGACCATCAGACTCAAATCAACGCATATTTATATAGAATTAGTATAGCTGGACATTGTCAAGCCTAGATTTTTCATTTCTATTTCAATTCCTTTGAATTTCATTTATATCAAATCCTAACTCATTTGATTTAAATCCTTGACTAAGAATTAAAATAAATATGGAGTTTTATAAAAACTTTAAGAGTCGCCACCCGATTAAGTTGAAAAAATTTATAAATTAAGATCAATGAGTTAATTGATCATAACATAACCACTTAGTCTACAAGAAAAATTGATTTAATAAACTATAGTTTTCATGGATTCAGGACTATCCGATTAAAACCAAATGGTTGCCAACTTAAACTCTTTAATTAAAGTTCATTCATTTAATGCTCTAAAGTTTGTTAAAGTTGTATATATTTACAAAATGACATCATCTATGAATAATCAGCAATCTTGTTCAAATATACAAGATAATATTACATAGCATATATGTCTTATTCACAAAAACATTATTTATCTATTTTATTTTTTTCTTATTTTATTACTTTTTTCTTTTTTTTTCTTTTTAATTTTATTTAAGTTAATTAAATAATTAATTAAGTAAGTAAAAAAAGAAACCCACCTAAACAAAGGACGTGGGTTGAAGTAGGAGTTCATGAATTTCAGGTTGGGTCAAAGTAGGTTGCGAGTCACCAAAAGAAGCAGCGGTCAGCAGGAACTGAAAATGCACAATTGGTGGTGCTCGATGATAGAGAGGCTATTGGACAAGCTAAGTGGAGTATGTTAAAACACCCTGTGGTGTCCGTTCGTCCCGAATGCAGTTAGAAGTGGTCGTTCCGTATGTTATAGTGGCAATCGCCAATAGATATGCTCGTCAGAGTTGATTTGGACAACTGTAAACACCCTTAAACCTATCGATCAGAAGCTTAACTTACCAGAAGTCTTCCTATGATGTATTCTACTTGTAAAACTCCAAATTCGAATAAAGTTCTTCAAAACCTTAAATTCTAATATTTACTTTGACTTAAAATTTTTTAGTGATTTTCTATTTTATTGCTTAATGTAAAATGGGTTGTTCAAGCACCTATTTATATTTAGTAGCTTGAACAAACTTGGAACGTGACTAAGTCACATAATTTCATTTTAACAAAAAATTAGGGTTTTTCACTTAATTAATACTAATTTTGTGATTGTTTAGTATTAAAATCGAATGTCCTAAGTATATTATGTGATTAATGCTTCTAGGAAGCTTTGTTTTGCCCTAATTTATCCAAATGTCCATTGATTGTTTGAAACGACTCGATATGTCCAATCTCTCATATTAGACACGCTGAGTCACCTAGCCATATGTAATACTTAAGCACTACATGTAAGGTTGTCTGAAAAAGGAGGCGTTTGTATGGATTGTCTATTTAACCTGTTTAAATACAAAGCTTTATCAAAAGACTACTCATCAAGGAGTAGATACTTTAATGTAACAACACATAGATATCAATAACTTGGTATCTCAAAGTTTACAAAACCATGTATTACATACAATATAAGGAAACTTAAATACTTTATATTATAAACTTAGGCTTATAAGCAAGTCATGTCTATACTATTACATCTCAAAAACAAAACTTGGTTTTGTCTCTCTTGCAAGGAAAAACAATAAGGTTGGTCCAAGAGTCTTAATCATCGTACTCATCCAAAAAGTCCTCATAGTTCATCTCATAGCCCAAAGAATTATTAAACTCATCTTCTTCAATACATAAAAGAGATAAGGTGAGCCAAAGACCCAGTACACGGTAACAAAAATAAATATGATATGGCATACACTCTTGAACTAATGTAAGGCAAAAATCATAAATTATTTTTCTTTATTTATGTCAACAAAACAACACTGGAGTATTCAAACTCCGATTTCAATCCTGGGGAGTCTGGGGGTCCTGAGTAACTGCAGCTACTCAAGAGGTTGATAATTTCATCTAGAGTTTATAGCCGTTACTCAACTTTACTTAACTTAATCCATAATATCACCTAGTTCAGGAGTCGTCATAAAACGTGAACTAAATCATATTATGTCCTTTGAAGAGTAAGTAAATGTTACAATACCATACCCCCTATCAATTACCCACCAAGCCACTAATGAAAGCCATTACCTCATGACTAAAGTAACCTAAGCGCCTAAACTACCATGTTAAACTTGTTAACAGAGTTGCCGCTCCCCAAACCAAATTCAATGGCTTAAGGCACAATCAACGCAAACACTTTTTAAGCCTTCCTTAATAAAGATATATTTAGGATATGTTTATCCTAAGAAAACAACATCTATGTTACTCCGTACCTTGATAAATAGACTTATCAAGTAAAAGACTGGTATTCGAACTCAATTGAGTACGGGAATCTGTCAAAAAACCATTTCATGTAAAACATTGTTAAGTCATAATTATAGACTGATTCATTAAACCTTTGTCAAACTCAAGCAAGGTTCAAATCAACACATAATTCATATTCACACACACAAATATATATATATATATATGTTTATCACATTTCAAACAATTGTATATCAAACGTTACTATCTCTCAATTAAATATTAACCCTTTTTACACTTAACAAATTCAATTAGAAACTCATAAAAAGAAGAACTTAACATATATACATATAATAGAGTTATAAAGGCTTTCTACCTAATCACAAAACAAAGCAACAAATAAGGAAATACATGCAAAGTAATAAAATTATAACAAACAATTTTTTTTAAAGGGCATACTAGCTCAAAGGCCAGCGGCGTACAGGTCTGGTAGAATTTTGCACAAAAATTAGAAAGTAAAACACCCTACCATACGAGTCGTTTCGAAGGCCGTTTGATCCCAGGGGAAATGTGCAAAAAGCTCCAAAAGGTAAAACACCTTTGCATATAGGTCGTTTCAAAGAGTGTATGGCTCATACACCCTTCCAAACAGGCCGTTTGACAGGGTATTTGAAGTTTTGTCGAACTTCCCTTGTTTCAAACTCCATTTTTACACATTTTTCACATATCCTATCCATCTAAAGCACTACACAAGCATCATACAACCTATCACATGCTCTTAACATCTCCAAATATACATAAACTTCATATTCCAAACATCAAACTACTTCTTAATCTACTTTTGAATGCTTCACCATCATCACCAACTCATGTACTAACTCAAAACAACTCCTACATATGCAGCCACTTGTCTACACAACTCATCTATCTCTAAATATTTCAACACACTCCAAGAACTTATTTAACTCTATTGATTAACATGAATCATCAAAATCACATTCATACTACCATGAATCTACTAGAACAAGAAGTCACTCTTATGATAGAAACAAAGGAATTAACAACCATGAAAGCATGCAAACTAACCTTATGTGACTTTAAGTTGAAGATGATGAATTAAAGGGAGATCTTGGTGAATTTAGGAAGGAAATTTCAATCTAAAGGAGGAGATATTGGAGCTAGGAAAAACCGTTGGTTTTAAGGTCTATTTTGGAGTTTGTAATTTGTCAAAAAAATGAGTTGTGTTTATCCTATATGTGTTGACTTTTGGTGGCAAATTTTTGAGAGATAAAAGAGAGGCTTGAGCTTGCTTTTTGCAAAAGACTTGGGCTTGGTTTTAACTTGTCTTTAGGCTTGGTTTAGGGCTATTAAAATTTCTACTATGTTCGGTTTGGATTTAATTTACATGACATGAGTTTAACTTATATCAAACTAACAACACAATGCAATACAAATATCTAATCATTCTTGCACATTAAATTCTAACATGCATAATTTATCAACTAAAATATATTCACGAAGTTTTCATATTCCAAACAAGTAAAACATATATATGCTATAAACTACTATTACTAAATCATATTATCACACCATATTTTATTAACTAATTATTTATCATAATTTATATGTTCCAAACAAACATAGCATATAGATATATAAACTAATCATGCATTGAAATTCTTTGTTATGTCATTGTTGATGGAGCTTTATCTGCAAAATGAATTTCCCCCAAATTTCACGATTCATTTTAACCTATAAAAGTTATAAATTGAGACTAGTTTTTGTCTCAATTCATAGTATTACAAGTGTACTTCAAGATTTTACCATTAATTTGGTGAAATCACGAAGTAAAGTGGTCAAAAGTGGTTGAAAAAATGGCCATTCGGTCATTACAAGCATGCAATCTAAGGGGCTAATGAAGATGATGGGGTCTAGCGATGTGGACCAATCTGGCGCTGCCTAGGGATGTAACCAAATAGATTGTTATAGGGTTTTCGACCCGTTCAATCCATTAAAAATCCTATAGGGTTGAACCCTATAAGATTTTAAGGTCAAGTTTTGATATATAGTAAAAACCCTATAGGGTTATAGGGTCAGGTTTGGATCATATAACAACCTAATGAATACTTGATAATACAGTATTATAATTTAAAAAAATAAAACATTACTAAATAGGTAATGAAAGGAAAGAAGACATGAAGGAGCTACTATCTTTTTTACCTAAAAGGATATTTTTTTCTTTTATGCCTACTAAACTAGTTACGTATTTTACAAACTTTTATTAAATTTTTGTTCAAGCCATATGTGCAGTGGAAATTAATATTATTTTTTATCTGTTATATTTTAGTCCCAACAAGAGAATTAATTTAACTATGTTTTTAAGATATTATATGGTGATAAAACTAATATATTTATGTGTTTAAATGTTATATAGTGAATGTGATCTACAACATTTTCTATCAATTCCACATGAATCTTTTCATTTTTGAATGTATAGAAAACTTGTATCAGAAACATAGGCTTTTTATAATTTATTATTAAAATTCGAAAATAGATTGGGAAAAAAAATAGAGTTATAGGACTATAGGGTCGGATTCCAAGTTCTAAATCAAATCCTATATGATGGGTCTGGATATAGCATCAAAACACTATAGGATTACAGGGTCGAGTTGAATAGACCCTATAGAGTAGCAGGTCGGGTTTCAGGTTTATATGATCCATCTAAAATCCGACCCAATTACATCCCTAGCGTTGCCACATGTCCCTTATGTGGCCAAAAAAAAAAAGTGGCACCTATGCCTTCAGCTAGTATCAAATCCATAACCTCTCCAATATAATGTGTGTATCTTACCATTCGATCATTACAAGCATGCAATCTGGGGGGCTAATAAGATGATGAGGCATCTAGCACTACGTAGACCAATTTGACATTGCCACATGCCCTTTACGTGGCCCACAAAAAATACAAATGGAACCTCTGCCTTCAGCAAGTATCAAAGCCAAAATCTCTCCAATATTGTATGTGTATCTTACTATTAAGCTATTAGCTTGTTCCTCAATTTGATTTGTAAGCAAATTAGTTTTAAGGCTTTATCTTGGGCCCAACTTGGATCCAAGGCTTATATAATTAAAACTCATAATATATTGAGCCCATATTATTAATTTAAAAACTATAATATTAGGCCTTTACACCTTTTATTATTATCATATATGTTTTATATTTTTTTAAAAAATATTGTAAGTTTTGGGCTTAATGTAATATTCATTTAAATTATATATTTAAATTTTTAATGGACAAAAATGGGAGTCTAGTATCATAAATTTGTGATTTTAGCAATTTTAATGATTTTACTAATAATTCCACCAAGAATTTACACATTTTAATCAATTTTACTTGGAAAAACTCCATAAAAATCATAAATTCATAGAATTATATAACTTGCAATTTTAACAATCATAAAATCATCTTCATCTAGGGATGTAAGCGGACGGGTTTTTATAGGGTACTCGACCCGCCCAATCCGATAAATACCCTATTGGGTATTACCCTATAAGGTTTAGGATGGGTTTTGGGACAAGCATAAAACCCGTTGGAAAACCCGAACCCGTTTAAATATATAAATATATATATATTATGTTTAGCCTCAGCCTTTAAAATTAACTAGTTATGCTCCATTAATTGTAAAGCTATTTTTTTCTTTTTTATTAAATCATTTAGAAAAAGTAAAAAACCTAGGATAGTAGACTAATACTCTATGGTCTCTACTTTAAGTCTTGGTCTTGGCTTACTCTCGTCAAATTCAAGCCTCTCACTCCTGTTACTGCACTATTTTATTCAATGATTTTCTTCTCATGAAAATGACTGAGATTTTATAAAGAAGATTGCATGAGTAATGATAAGAGTCTTTTTCTTGGCCTATAAAGTGGGAATGGATCGGAAATAGAAAAAGATGGAAAAAAAACATTTACAATGACGTTTTTAAATATTTTATTATGTAATGATTCTAATTTTATATCGGGTTTGAGGTTCAGGTTCGGGTACCCTATAGGGTTTGTGTAGCAAGTTTTGGGTTCATGGACAAAAACCCTATAGGATTTGGGATGGGTTTTGGGAATCCTATGGGTATCGGGTTCAGGTTCGGGTTTTAGTATACCCGTCCCGATTGCATTCTTATCTCCATCTTCATAGTATCTATTTTCATCAGCTTCTAAAAATTGAAATCATCTCACTATAATGCTATTTTTTCTCATAATTCTAACTGCTGATTGCACATTACTGCATTAAAAAAAAAAGATAAATAAATAGAAATTGAAAGAATATAAATGAAAACATTCAATTCAAATCCATGTGAATTTGCGAGTTATTAATTCACGAATTTAAACATTATTCATTGTCAAATAAGGTCGTGCTCATGATGGTGTCATTGTAGTAACATCTTCTTGATTGACAATTTTGCTATTGCTGGTATTGTCGTTTTTATAGACCTTGGGAAGAGCCTTTTTATTTATTTATTTACTTTTCTATTAACTACATTAGAAATTCTTAATGCTAATCGAAAAGGTCAAGAGGCTTTTATCTTTTATTTAAATCCAATTAAGGTTTTTTTATATATTTTAATGTGTCATTAAGTTCCCAAATGATTTTATCTTTGATTGATCTTTCTCTTAAATTTAAGGAGTTTTTATAAAAGTGTACATATAAAAAAAATTTGCTGATATTTATATAAAAATATACACAACTAATGATTTTAAAAAAAACAAGGATTAGATTGGCTTTTTGTACTAATATAAAAATCTTCTAACATACTCTATCCTCTTTCTTTTCAGTTCCCTAAAAGGATAAAATAACTCATTCTATCTGATGACTCGAGTGAATGTGTCAAGTTTGAATTCCTTTTCCGGTTGAAGAAAAAAAAAAATCGCAAGGAAGTTATACTAGAGGAAATTTTTGGTCAATGAAGAGCCACAAGGCAAAGTTGACCGAGCTTCTCTGACTAAGGTCATACAATTTTACACGCTTTGTAAATTTAAAAAATCCAAATTAAGACTTAGAATTGACAAAGATGGGAGGGTAAAGTCTACGATTTGGTGCAAGTCACAGATTCTTGCCACATTTTTAAGTACATGCAATGCACGACTCATCCATTGAAATTATTTAAAATTTCTGTACATCATGCATGGTTGGGTAGATTTAAAATTGAAAATTAAATAATACATTTTGTAGGATAATTTTCCTAACATATATAGATTTTCCAATTGCTAATGCAAAATGTTGTTTTAGCTTTATTAGCAAAGCAAGTAATCTTAACATTATATTCCAAATTAGTATGATGAAATAGTTTCGATTTTTTTATGTATATATAATTATGAGAAATTTAATGGTCTAATGAATAAAATTGCCCAATCAATCATCTACTATTAAAATATATATAGTAATTCAGACATTATGTAACCAATGGAACCGACCTCATTAAAATACATGATGGACTACATAATTTTTCAGAGATTATTTCATCTTCAACTATCAATATTTAAGAAAAATTACATAGATATAACTTGGATTCAAATAATTACATGATTATCATTACCATATCGAATGTTGAGAGTTTTTTTTGTGTATTGCACATATGATTATTTAATATGTATCACATGATCAATATGCGATGCACATCCAGATCAATATCACATGTTGGTCATGTGATACATCTATTTGCAAAAGCTTGTCAAAGTGCATCACTATATCGCATATTAAAAATGCAATACTTATGCAAATCTTTGTACCATATTTTCCACATGCGACATAGTGATGGTAATTTTGTAATTTTTTTTAATTTGTATTTTTATAATTTTTTTTTCTCAAAAATAGTAGACATGTTTTTCACTCTAAATTTCCATGTAGTTATATAGATATATATATATATATATATATGGTAAAATGCAGAGGCAGGCAATAATATTAGACCATCTAGAAGCCTGTGATTTGGTGAAGGGAAACACGTTTAATTTGGAATTCAATGGAAGTGTTGGAATCCTTAAAAAAGGTTCCAAATTTTTCGAGGAAGTTGCTCATCCCGTTCATGAAGTCCAAAGCTGAAATGTGGAGTCAACCATTCTCTGTCTGTTTCATATGTGAAACGATGGCAAGATGTTCCAAAAGGACGAATGTGCGCCCATGTGAATTGCACTGGGTTTGAGGTTACATATACTCGTAAGGGACATTACCGTTCAAGATGTTCGAATAAAATAAACGTTTTTTTTTTCTTTTTCCTTTTTGCGTAAAAATGAATTCCATGAGGAAGTGAAAACATCAATGTTTAGTCTTATAATCAAAAGTCATTTTCTTGGAAATTTGATTGGGTCATTTCCATTATTGTACCAGCTTAGAAGAAATGCCGAGGCATTCATGAAAAATGTGACCTTTATGTGTGATATAAATACAACATCGTAATTGTGATATATCCCTCCATGTGTATGCTTAAGTAAATCCTCAATAGTAATATATATATATATATATATATATATATATATATATCTTTTCCATTACATCAAAGGGAAAGTGCCGATGTGCCATATTCTTCCGTATGTGTTTAAACAAATCCTTAATATATTTTAACTATATATTTAATTAATGGTTTTTTTCTTTGAGGATTAATGCCATAAATGATAACCAAATTTTAATAAAATATACAATTAGATACCTAAATTTTGAAATTTATCAATTTAGTAAATAAAAGAACTTTTTATGCATATCAATAGTACATTTATCAAGTTCTTTCAGGTACAAAATTGATCAATTTAAAAGTTTTTCATGTACTAAATTGATCAATTTCAAAACTCAAGTATTAAATTGATCAACTTTAAAGTTCAAGTAATTAATTGTATATTTATCATCAATGGCATTATAGCCTAGTGGTATCTCTATGATCTCTTAAGCGAGAGGTCCTAAGTTCGAATCTCTCATTCTCTATGTCTATTTAACTCATATTTAATTTTATTCAAACCCTATTTAATTTCATGATTTTAAGGATACAAAAAATATTTTACGCCTATATGCTAAAAAAGAAAAAACTATATCTATTCAACCCTTATTTAATTATATTCAAACCCTATTTAATTTTCATAATTTCAGGGATATGAAAAATATTTTATGCTCATATACTAAAAGCATTATATTAAAAACATTTATACTAAAAATATTTATTTTAAAGATACCAAGGGGTGGTTTTGCTTTAATAGTATAAATGAAAGAAAATAGATTGATACATGCATCACAAGCATTATAACCTTTTTAAGTATATATTTATTGATTTAAACATAATATGATATATAATAAATCATTTAAAAAAACTTTTTTTATATATAAGTAATCAAAATAGTAACGAAATTAATCTTTAATATATATAAAATCCTAAAATATATAAATATTCTAATTTTCACATAAACTAACATAAACTAATAACAAAAATTAAAAAAAAAATCATTTGGCCTAAGCGCCAAAGTGGGCATGGCCCAAGCTTAGAAATTTTGGCCTTTTAAAAGCTGGCCAAAATGGCCCGCCCCATTTAACCCGTCGCTGATGTGGGCTTGCCCAGCCCGCCAGGCCTGTTTTCCTACCTTTAGTTGCAATGGCAAAAAAAAAAATAATAATTGTATATTTATCAAAGTCCATGTATCATTCATGATATTAATACTTTTCTTTATTACAACTTGGGAGACGATTGTTAATATTACTAAACTACAAGACCATAAACTACTTGAATAATTTATATTTAAACCAATTTTTAATTTAAATCTTTTATAGTTTGAATAAATAATTTAAATCACCTATCTATGTGTGTGTTATTACACTGCATATTTATGTACGGCCATACACTAAATGAATTATAGCTTAGTTGATACAACAAAATTTATAAATGATTGAAATTTCCTAGTTACCTTCACTCATCTTCCATCACTCTTGAGTCCTTCTCTTTCCCAAACACAGTATAAGGAGATACTTTAGTATAAACTCATGAACTAAATGATTCAATTAGAATACAATGGCTTGATTAATCTTTAACGTAAAGACGCACAACTGTTGCATATACATGTGGCAAACGTGACATCTTATCTGTAGATATAGGTGAGTTTTCTTACAATTTTCTTTAAGCAAAAGTTGATTGGATGTGATCACATTGAGGTAGTTAGATTGCATTCTAAATGCACGTCTAGTCAATTGTTTACAAGTCATCAATGCAAGAAAGATTGCCCTAAGATATTGAATTTGTTGTACGGGAATGATAGTATGGAACTATATATGCAACATTCTAATCGTTATGATGGGTCTTCTAGAGTTGGGAGTCTTTCGGAAAGGAGGAAGGAAATCGATTTTTGAAGATAAAATGTCTAGTGTAAAGAAGCCATGATGATACGTTTGCTAAGTTAGAGGACGAAGATTCTAATAATTTAAATGCGTGAGATTTTTAATGAGGATGGCTTAGATAAGAAGTTAGTAAAGGCTACAAGAAATGTAAAGAAGTTTTGAAGGAGTGTGACTAAAGAAGGTACACATATATATAGAATGACAAGTGAAGGAGATACATGGGTGTGATAAGTTGTGTGATGATGATGACTCGAATAAAAATTTATAGCCAGCAAGCATTGCTAATGATTTTGGTATAAATAAGGAAAATGAAGATGAAGGTAAACATAAAAAGGAAGAATGAGTTATAAGGATGACTCATGCTCATGCTTAGATTTTTCTAATAAAGGATTAAAGTTATTGGGCCTTTAAGGGAGATCTCTAGGCCTACAAAACAATGAATTCGTTAGTGAATTAATCAAGGGTTATTTAACAGAACTACTCCAATGCTTAAGTTAGCTTTTGAGGAAAGATTTCGACAACATAATGGTAAGAGAGTATATAAAAGTGCAGTTGATCTTACCAAAAGATCGAGGAGCCCATTTATAGAACATGAGGCCATGAAGGAATTGGAAAGTGGATATTATAGTGAGTAAGTGTATTTCAATATATTAGTAAAGTATATCCCGACATATTAAGAAAGTATATTTTCTCACTATGATAGCTTCCGAAATCTTAAGATGATAAGCTTGATATAACTAAATACATTTGTAGATTGCTAAAGTAATGCAAGGTCAGTCTAACAAGTTGGAGCTCTTCTAAGGACACTTTAGAGTATTTGTTCGACAATACGCAAGGAGCAAACAAGCTGTTGCTTATGAGGCAACTCAGTTTAGCTCTATGTGGTTAGCCTAAGGCCCAAAATAGATTAGACAAACGTTAAAAAGCTTGGCCCATAACCCAAATAGGTCGGTTTGGATTTAAGGAGCTCAATCTAAGATTAGGGACCTTATATTCAAAATAGTCTATCAACAATCCAAATGCCAAGGAAGTCCAATTAATGTTATATCCTTCATAATATAAAAGAATAGTTTTATATAGAGGGGTAATGAAGTGTCATTTATTAATTAATGAAATGGCAAATTAATCACTCTCAAAAGACCAAGATGCCCATTAGCTCACGTATTTTTTCTCTCCTCAATAGTTTCTCATATAACCCTTGAAACCCTAAATCGCCCTCCATTAGCATTGCTCTTAAAGGATCAACAAGAGATTAAGGAAGGCTATTGTCTTGTTCTTTTTGCAATCTTTAAGAGAGATACATCTATAAACCTCTAAATTTACACATATAAGGTGTTGAAAGCGTTTATGCTTTAGGTGAGCAAGAAAGCTTATAGTTTTTTCATAGGATTTCATGGTATAGGTTGTTTATTGCATTTCTGTTGAATTAAAGGTCAAAACATACAGTTTAGTGGTAATCATAAATAGATATCCCTTGTTTGATAGGTTGTTGATTGAGAAAGAGAAGAAGAGCAATCAATTGATTCGAGGTAAATTGGGGTGTTTTATGCTAATTTTAGACCATGGTGGATGCCCCAACAAACCCATAGTCATGCCGAGGTAATGGAAGCTTCTGTGATGGCCACAGGGCCTATCACTTCCGCCATCATAATCGTAACAAAGGGTGTGTCTTCCCAGTTCCCACACAACCTAGATCATTATCGTGCCTTAGAGAGTACCCCCACACACGCTTTATTTTAGGGGTGTGCCATGACATACCATGTTGCATTGAGTCGATCACGCCTTTCCCTATGGGTGTGAGCTCTAAAATGATGTTTAATCTTATTTAAACCTTTTTTTTACAGTCTTTCAAAAACATCCAAAAGCTAGGACTAACACTAAAGTAAAGCTAAACCTAAGTAAGATAGTGTTTCTAGATATAGAATGATAGTAGACTCCTAATGAACCTGGGAATCTAAACAACCTTAAGAGTATACCTTGTTTCATAACAAAAGTAATGAGTTAGTGTTATTATGTGATGATCAGGTGTTTCCAGTAGAGTTGAGCTATCTATTTCAGATGCTATATCAGGTACACCATTACCTTAGTTATTGGTTATGTGTGTTACGTACTAGTAACTACAAAAGGACTAAGTAATTATTCGACTCTAAGAATTGTTTGTTTTTGTGCTTAGCTAAGCCTAGTAGATCAGGAGTACCAGTGATACTAAGGTGTCATCCTAATGATCCTAGTGTGATGTTGTCCAATTGGAGTCGCACTTAAAAAGGATTCTAATAGATTAAGTGAAATCGGTTGTAGTTCCTACGGAGTTAGAAGGTACCCAACACCAAATATGTATAAATATATAAGTATGTGTTTGTTGTGGAATCAAGAGTTACTCCGGGTTTAAGGTTTGGCACGAATAACGGTAGATTGTGTTGGTTGTTGGCTTAAATTTACAGATAATGAAAACATGGTTACTACATTAAATTCCATATCGTATATGACTATATGTGATGGTTATTTACGCGTGTGTGCTTGCAGTTTTGACGTGCGAGACTTCGACTCAATCCTTTTTATCTTTTTTGGGAACAGGTGAGGAGCATATAGGATTTAATTTTTTAAGATATGATATCTATGTGGACTAAAGGGAATGACGATAGTGAACCGAACTACCTATTAGATTAGGTTATGTGATGTTTGTCAGTTAATATTTATGAAACAATGTTTGTATTCTGGTTTATGTAATAGACAAAGTTTAAATTCCTTAGTTGGGATAAGTATAAATTGGTTTTCAATTATGCCAACTTTATTATGAAGTATTTATTATTGCTTTCATGATTGTTGATGGGATTATCTATTTATGTGAGTTTAGAGTTAGTAGATGCTTTTTTAGAGCCTTTGTGTGTCCTTTTCTTATGATGAAATGTGGTGGGCTAATAACGTGCTAAGATAAGGGGGTTACATCCTTCATGTTCATTTGTTGTAATAAAATAGATATATAAATTTTTAACCAGATGTACTATAAAAATCAAGAGAAGCTATATTTTTCACTTGCACATGTGTTTTGCATAATGAAGTAAGAAACATACTAAAAGAGATCAAAGATGGGTTTAGCTTTGGGTTCGTATTTGATGTATACAAATGCTAGAGTGGTTGTCAGGTTTAATGGAAGAACCATTTTAACGGCGAAAACCAAGGTGTAATTATCCAATTTATTGCACATTTGGTCTTTTTGATTTTTCCCTTCTTAAGTTCTACAAGTTAATTGATGAAATTGTCTAAAACCTTGAAGTACCTTGCCATATTATCGGTATATTATATTCTTCCTTATAATCCTAATCACTGATTACATATAATAGCATCTTAAGACGATAAATCAAGGGAAATTAAAAGAAGGTAAATGGATAGATCTAGTAAATGGGGTAGATAAATAGAAGGATGTGTTTTATTTTTAAGTTTTATTGCTTTTTTTTTTTTTTGTTTAGTCATGTAAATAAGTGAGAAAGTAATTATCATAGAGGTATTTTAATATTAAAATAAAGGAGGCAATTCCCACTAACATACTTGTAACGAAATAAATTAGGTGGATCACGTCAAAATAAGTTAACCACTATCGAATTGAAACACTAAATCAAACATAAATACATATATATATAACAACGAATAGTCCCCCACCCCCAACCCAAATAAATTATTGACTAATTCACTGGGATGCAAGCATAGATCACTTGGGATTTTGTCCTATCACTGACTGTTATCCAGCAACATATGATCTACCTAAAATTGGTTATAATGGGTGTCTATAAGGTGTCTATAATTTTTAAATATTTTTCTTTAACAACTAGTATAACAAATAATTGGCCTTCAAATACTTCTAATACATTAATCTTAAGGGATAAACGTCCATTAATCCAATATTAATGCACCACCTCAACACACTACCAAATTAAATTATCCTATGGTGGCAGATAATTAGCTAGTCACATGGTTTAGGCTAATACTCCACCACATCATACATCTCTGCAAAGTAGATATTTTTTTTTAGGTTCATGTATCTTTAAATTCTTGTATGTCAGGCGATGGCTCCTTTCGGCATACGTAAAAAGGAAATAATGCCATTTTTCTTGCACAATTCTAGTGGTCCTGCCAAATATGGCACCTTTTTTTTCCCCTCTTTCCCACTATATCAGAAGAAGATTCAAACACGATACATTTATTTAAAAGATCGAACATTAAGCAACAATCAAATTTCAAATACCACAATCATTATTAATAAACTGACATATTAAGCTTAACTAATCTGGCCTAATATATGGAAACTCACAATCAAAACTAGCCAGCCAGCCAGCCATCATATGGGCTTTTGCAATGATTACTAGTTTGGAAAATGATGCTTATCTGCCGAGTGCCGACCATGTAGTATATTTGTGGATTTGTTCAAACGAAACTGATGTTATTATGGTAGTAGTCAATATTGTCACATATGCAGACATTTGAACCCGTACGTCTGAGACATTTGAGGTCTGTGTATGCATGAACCTACGTTGATGGTTAGATAACTGCTGGACCTCCAGCACATTGAATCAAAGACCAAATTAGCCAACCACATGCCGATCAATTGCTGCTTTTTATTTGATTGATGTAATGGATCAGATCTTTTTAGTGTGTACGATTCTATAAAAAGCCTAGATCCAAAAAGTTCACTAAACATACTTTTTTTTTTTAATTTTAAATCTAGTCATTTGTCGACTAACCTGTTTGTCATTCTAATACTGTTTTAGTATTATTTTTGTGTCAAACAAATATTGATCCGATATTAAATCAATACAAATATGATACCGATGAAAAATCGATAGTTTTACTCATAAACTGATCAAACCGAAGTTATACCTATAATAAACGGATACCGAACCAATATTAAACCAATACAAATTTGATAACTGACTATCCAAGTAGGACTTAAGTGGAACCAGCTAGATCTATATTTTTACCAAAGGGTGCAAATGTTGAAACCTATTTAAAGGGAGTGTCTCCATAATTTATCCTATTTAAAATTGTAATTATGGTAAAACTAATAAAAGAAAAGAAAATTGCGAAACAAAAATCTTATAACTATGATTATGGTTACAACATTATTAGCGTACTACATATGCTGCTGGCTAAACGATAGGATGAGTTCGAGGGATTTTTTTTTTTTTTAATGGTTAACGCTAGGATTTCAGAACAACAAATAGATTATGATTAGTAGAAATGAGCATAAGATTATGTATTAACTATAAAGAGTTCAAAAAGTAATTATGATCAACTTAAGATCAAGCCTGAAGATGTGTCTTAAGTCATCTTTCCATACCTGGTATAGAGATTATAAAACTCCATGCCCTTGAGATTCACTAATGCCCAGAGCGAATTTTGTGGACTTTATAATGAGGGTATGCTGGGATCACTTGGATAAGTTCATCATTGTATTCATTGATGGCATTCTGTTATACTCAAGGAGCGACAAAGAAGATGAGGAACATTTAAAGTAGTCATACATTGACTTAAAGAAAGCAACTGGGAATTCTAGTTGCAGCAAGTAGCATTCATGGATCATGTAATCACTAAGGCAGAAGCGGTTATATATCTAGAAAGTTTTGTGCAACGGTTGAGGGACCTTCATTCGCCCATGGCAAGGTCAAGGGCAAGCACACAGGGATGGATGAACTTTTGCCATAACAGACTTTGATGAAGCCACCAAATCTAAAATTTGAAATTGTTTCAGCATTTGAGTCTTTGCTCTCAAAGTTGAAACACCAAAGAATAAACTAGTAGATCCTCGTATCTCTATTATTGGCTTTCTGTACATGTTAGCTGACACTTAATCACATCAGTGAACTATAATCATTTGATGGATAAGTATAATCATCATGTAAGATCAACCTAGTAAGTAATTAATGGAAATTAAGATGAAATTAACAAATGAAGATCAAGCTGAATATTTGCAATTTCCATTATGATCCCTCGAGACAACAGAAAGAACAAAAGCTCTAGCAGAATTAGCTAGATCAATGACCGAGATATATGATCAGCTTGAACAATGTTGCAAAAATCTTTTGTACAAGTAAAACATATTTTATGTCATGGATATACATGGGATAAGTGATACAAAGATGTGTCAGGACTTAAATCCATGGCTACCTGAAGTAAATGTTCTATTTTGTTGTCTGGATAATGTTGTAACAACTTTAAGTTAGCTATGAAGTCACCACTTAATAGCTGGCTCTTCACGCATAACAACATCGCACAACATATTCTCAAAAGCATATCCTGCATCAGATCAGTTGTATTATCACTTATCAGTCATCGGTAGACTTAACAGTAAAATGGAAGTCAAATCACCAATAACCAAGATGATCCAAGAATAGAAGGGATCCAGTTAAACATAGACACGATTCAGTTCCGAACTGGAGCCGAGCCAACCAAAACCATTACCGACGGTTATAGAATTGGAATTGAACCGGTTGGACGGTTCTAGAACAGGCTAAGGAACCGCCGGATTTCTAGTTCTAAACGGTACCTAGAATCGAATGGAATCGCGGTTCCAACTGGTTCCATTAAAAACAAGAATTATGTAAAAAAATTTAAAAAATTATATTAAATATATAATTATTAATGTTTACACTATTTCATATGAATAGTAAAATTTATTACCTATTTATAATATTTAATATTTTATTATCAATAATATAAATAAACATAACTTAAAATTATAAATAATTTAGTTTATATAAACTTCTCGTAAAAGCAAAATTCATTCTTCAATAACGTGGACTATTTTTTGTATTATAATTTTCTTGTTATCCTCTAGAGTATTTTGTGTTATCCTCTAAAGTATTTTGCGATCTTATATTACTAATTATAATTTATATTAGTTGTGTTTATATATATATATATATATATAAATGTACATTCTAAAAAAATTGTTATAAATTTTGGTTAAATAATTTAATACTTTTAGACTCAATAATTAATTATTTTGAGTTTAAAATTTATTTTATTAAAATATAAAATTTATTTTTTACTTAAAAAAATATGGTTCCACGGTTTCAAGACCCAAACCGGGAACCACTGGTTCCATAGAATCGGACCGGAATCGTAGGAGAAGGTTCTGGTTCTAGTTCCAGTTCCGGTTCCGGTTCCTTATTTTTAAGACCCAAAACAGGCGGTTTCAGTTCGGTTCGGCTTCAGAACCGTGACGATGTCTAGATCCAATGTCAGGATATCAAGTTAACACTTCCCTCCACTTGTGCATTAAGGCTTCTATTGAAGCCATCAAGTGTGCCATTACTTTAATGCCATGATAAATTCTAGATCTACAACTAACGGGTCTAAAAGTTTAAACCTGTTAGAACTGGTACGGTTTTATATCTATTGGTTAGTAGTACATACTGGACTGTAAAAGTGAATAAAGGGAGGAAGAATAGGACACCTGAACGCCAAATGGGTTACCCAGAAGAGTATCCCATATTCTCAAGATGGACCGGAAGCTAAATTCTTGGGTAAGAAGCAATGTGATCCATCTGAAGGCATAGAATTGTGGTTTAACCTGTTCAAAGGTAAAATGATTTAGCCAAAAATTTACGCTGAGCAACGAAATTGAGTTCACTTTGCAAAACTAAAAATGAAAGTTGTGGGAATTATGCATGCGATAAAGAGGTCCAAAATAAAACCTTAAAAAATTGATACAGCTAGGAAATACTAAGTATGAAGATTTACTTGTCAATATACCTTTGTGGTAAATTCGAGATGCCGCCATAGTTCCTCGTCATTGACTTTCAGCAAATCTGACAAGCGGGAAAGAGTGGCAAGTATTCCAGCTGCACTATTATCCAAATGCTGACAGAAGTGGTCTACTGAATCACCCAAAAGCCGAACAAAACAAGAGAAACTATCTGCCTCGGCATTTGCCTGCATAAGAAAACCAATCAAATGATCAAACAAGGAAATAATTCATGGAGAATCAAATTGATCATATAAGAGATAGGTAGTGTTGTTCGTAGTAATTTGATGCACCAACAATTTGTCCATCAGCATCTTCAAGAGACAAAATTAAACAAGGAAGAGATTTTCGATTTAATTGAAAAAAACAAAGAGAGTTCATGTTGAAGTAAAAGAAGGAGGACAAAAGTAAAAATGACTATGATGAAGACAAGACATGCCAATACAAGTGCAACATGTTTCATGGTAAAGGAAAGGGAACAGAAACAACTATGAATAGTAATTTCATATCTCAAACAATATAAATATAATCAATTAGAATTAAACTAATAATTATTGGCCACTGTTCCATATTACATTACATTCCTCTTCACCATTTTGTAACAAAGGAAAACGTATTTAGTGACCTTACAAATCAAATTGATGCTTTCAATAGGGTTTGTTGGATATGGTCTATTTTTCATCTATATCTATATCTGCATTAAAAATATGTATAAATATATCCGATTTGTATATATTTTTTATCTATATTTGATTTATTTGATTTTTTCATAAAAACTGCCAACTTTTTTTTATCCGTATCTATTTCTTGATAAATAATTCATTTGAAAAATATATCTATATCTGCTAGAAAAAGCTAACCAAACAAATCCTAAATATGTTTGTATGAGGAAACTCTAATATCTCTATAATATGAAAAGTTATCTCCATGAGGCAAAGTCTCCATGGCCCAGTGGTACAATCACTACTCTCACATTAGAATGAAGCAGGATTGATTCTCTCTATTCCATGAAATAAAATAAGAATAAATTATTAGAAGATATCAACGTTTGAGGATATGTTCCTTTAAGATATCAACGATTTAAGTAGTTGAAAAGAAGAATTAATATTTTGTAAAGTGAGTCAAACGAAGTATTATCATTTTGCAAAATTCATTTAAGGTATCAATTTTTTGTAATTTTATATTTACCTCATTTTTTTCAACAGATATCATATTTGACTTACTTTACAAAATATTGGTTCCTATTTTTAACCACTCAAAACGTTGCTATCTTATTGAAATTACCCCTAAATGGTAATACATTTAAGCATAATTTACCCAATAAAATAAGTTAAATATGAGATCATTTGACTGAGGAAATTCTCTATCTAGGTATGATCTTCAGATTAGAGTTCACCCCTGCTACAGAATGAATCACAATTGTTCCATATAGTTTTATCGTTGTCAGGCTTTGAATAGATAAAATCTGAAACTTCTTGAACGAGGCAAAGGACAATAAAGTATAGGAAAAGTTTCTCAAAATATACTTACAGCATTTTGCTCATTGAGGTCGGTACTAAACACATAATATATTGGTGCCAAGACTTCATTCATGCCTTGCACATAGCGAATAGCAGGATTGAGTTTTGCAAATAAGAGAAGAATATTTCTCATTGATTCCTGTAGTTGATATAACCAGACATGAAACAATTAGTTATAGCAATGCAAGAAAAACATTATTTTGTTATCAAATTAATATGACTAAGGAAAAAAAGTTACCCTGTGTTTTCTACTCAATGGTGTCTCTCCTGAAAAAAATTTCATGTCAGGATGTGTGCGCTGCAAATCACGGTCAATCTGTTCTGCAATCTCTGTATGCTAGAAATGTATGTATCTAGTGTGATAAACATCAGCTAAAGCGCATATTATAAGGCCAGCTGTAACACATTGAACCAAGAAGTCATCTACCTGAAAGTACTGATGCCAAACACTAGCTTTGCCCACACTCAATGGGTGATCTTCCTGTGAGATTTTCGTCGTTGCAATAGCCCATCACCATCACTTTGTGGTTCCTTCTCAGCAAAACTTGGACTTTCGTTGTGTCTTCTAGAGAACTCTGACTGTCTAGAGCCAAGATTTTGGTCAGCGCATTGATATCACAGTAACAGTAATATGAGACAGAAAATTTGCATAGAAAGATGTTTGGCAATATTTGGAGAGTATAAGAGATTATCTTACAGGACTTAGGAGAAGTTCATCTTTCAGCTTGGAATATTTAAGTCGATTGTCATGTAATTCATTTTCCCACAAGCTGCGAGAGGGAGGAAGATAGCCCAAGAGGAGCTGTTTGATTGATAAAGTGAATGAGAAATAGTTCTTCCAATTAGTGAAAACCAATCTAGTAGAACTTCAGTTTTAGAATGGCAAACCAAAATTGAAAAACAAGAAAGATTTACCATCATGGACATTAAACGAATCACCATTCACTTAAGTGGACCATAGGAGCACAGGAAGGATGACTTTTCTTTTTTTTTAGAGTGCAAGTGTGAGGTAGGATAATCCCATATAAGAAATATGAGACTTACGTGAAGAGTTTATAAAAAGAGAGACCCATTAGCCTAATACCTTAAGGTTTTGGGCTATAGGGTGTCAAGCCCATTAGTGCATTCCTTTACAAAGCTCGTTTAAAGAATTTCTCCCTTTAAAGGCTTCCTCCTTTCCTAACAATGGGTATCAGAGCTAATGGTTTGGCTGGAAAACTCCTATAGTTGGCCCTCCATGTGGAAAAAAGAGTTTTGTGGTGGACTCGTTTGTGAAACCCTTCATGTATGGTGAGTAGGTGGGGAACAGACCACTCACAAAAGTAGGTTTAATAGAGTCAATTTGAAAAGCTCTTGTTAAGGGTGAGTATGACCTAGATCATTGTGGAGATTTACACTTGAGAGGGAGATTTGTTGGAGTGTAAGTGTAACGTTAGAAAAGGAAAGACCCATTAACCTAACACTTTAAGATTTTGGGTTATAGATAGTGTCAAGCCCATTAATATATTTCTTCACAAAGCCCGTTTGAAGAATTTCTCCCTTTTGAAGGCTTCCTCCTCTCCTAACACTTTTCTCCACGAAAGTTATACTAATTATGAAAGCTCATAACTCATAAGGGCAGAGAAGCATGCCAGGTTGTGGAATGGCAAACTCGTGACTATAATCAAACTTTATTATCAGAAGGCAGGACCAGCTATATAGATTATGTTTTGTCTCTTTTACTCTATCAGCGACCAAATATTAATTAATATCTATAAACATCATATCATTTTCTATTACTTCTTTCCAAGTCTTTTTTTGTTTCCCTCAAGCTCGTTTTATATTAATCATCTAAAAGTATGACACTTATGGATTCCCTTAACTTATGTTTCTATGCATGGCCAAACCATCTTGATCATGCTTGCCTCATCTTCTTCTCTATAGATGCTTAACTTTAAATTTTAGTCACCTTACAATCACATAGAATGCCTAACAGACCTCTTCATTTCATCGCCCCTTCTTGAATTTTATGTATAAAATCTCTACCAATGTCCCCATCCTTTTGTATTATGGACGCTAAATACTATTCCCTACTTTCATAGAGGATTCGCTCGCCTTCTCTTGTCACTAAAAAGAAATAGCATGACCTAATTCATATAAACCTTTAATTGGAGTGGAATGTGTAGAACAGGGAATGTTCTTCCTAGAAGACTATCTAAATACAATTCTAAACATCATTAACATTCATGTTGAAAAATATATGTTTAGGCTTGCATGGTGTCACACTATTTAGCCAAGCTTCATATATACTTCCTTATGGACTTTCATTTACCTTCTAAGAAAATTTTTCGTTGTTCTATTTCACCACCATTGTTTACTCTCCTTGTTACCATTGTTCTTACTCTCCTTAGGCTCAATACTAGTTATGAGAGGAAGAAGTTCCCACAGAAAGCTGCAAACATGCCTGACTATTGATAATGCTACACATGACTGCTCAACTTTGCACAAACAATGACATTTCACAAAGGTAAACATTGGGTAGTCAATCAAGAATGGGGAATTACGCTGGGAAAACAGTTGGGTGCTCTTGGGCCGATCCAATTCTTGTATCCACCAACATTACAGTTTTACACAAAAAATTTATAAAAAAAAATGATGGATCATCCCGTCTGTGTTCCCCTATATCATAAGTGTCCAAAATCCACCAAAAGGGGGTTGTTGGAGTTGGGTGGCAACGGTTCCACCCAACATTTGCCCGTTGAAGTGATATGAAAATGATGAAATGCATGGCAGTTGAATCACAGCCGTAACTAAGATAATCCAAGCTTCAATAATCTTGTTAATTAGTTACATGTGGGCTCTTTGCCATGACATCTTGATAAGGAAAATTATGCACTAGAGTATGGGATCAAGTTCAGATAAAAAACAAAACTTTTTAATTGTTAAAATGGAAGACGTTATCAAAGGGGTGGAAATAGAGAATGGCATTACGTTCAAATAGAATATGAAAAATTATACACTAGGAGATGAATGTTTTGTGTGTTTAATGTGCTATTCGACCAAGATCTAACAACCTTACACTAAAGTAATAAGGTCATTCTATTTTTACACCATTTTGCATAATGTTCATCTTCTATTTGAACCACTAAAAAAGTTTCATGCTTATTCGAACCACTAAATTGTTTCATCCTCTATTTGAATTTGACCCCAAATGTTCATCATCAGATATGTTATTTTGCCCAAGGTTTATTTACAGTATGAAGCAAGCATTGAAAAAAATCATTCTAGCTTTTGTCACTTGATAATTACATTTCATAAAGCTTTTTCTGAGCATGGCCCATTAAGTAGAGAGAACCAGAACACATAAAAAACCAGAACTTGTATTCCCTCTTGAAAGCTGTAGGTGCTTTCTAATGCAATAGTGTCATTTGGATATTCCACTCATATGAAGCTACTAAGAGAAGTTTTCAAAATATTTCAAAAAGGACATAAATGAGAAATGAATGTTCATCCTCATTGAAAAGCTTAGGAGTATGACACTGAATTACTGAAGCTTGTTTCTCAGAGCAGAAAACAATTACTTCAGTGCACAAGTTGATTCACTTCAACAAGAAGTAGAGGTATAAATAAGCAAGTTACTTCATACAACCCGATTGGTTAGAGTTAGACAATACTAGAGTATCGATAAAAAGCATATTCTGAATTAGTCTCAGACCAAGAATATCATACAAATTATCGTTCTGTCTGCTTAATAGTCTGCGCATGGCTTAAAAAGATGAGGTTCTAACCTTCCAAGTTGTTGCACGTAAACCTCCTTCATCAGGAAGCCCCTTACTGGCAATTCTTTGCAACTTTTCCAAATTGATTTCGTCTTGGGAAAGCTACCAGAGGGAAGAAAAATGAAAAACTAAATATTAGAATCAGATTGACAACAGAATAAAAGAATAACAATCCCAAAACAATACACAAAAACCTAAGGCTGCATTAGCATGGTGATAGAAAACAGAAACAAATAATCATGCAGCAAAAATCTTGTCAAGGAAGAAATATCATCCTTTATTGCTAATGTGATAAATGACCACCAGCCAAAGCAGGATAAATTCATTAAGAAAACATGTGGATTTGAGTATTGCCAATGGCAGACATCATGCACATAAACGAAGGAGCATACTTTTACTGAAAATGTGCAGTACTAGAAAATAATGACCGGTACTATGTATTCAGCATGCTTTTGCTATGGCAGATTTCCAGTTATTTCATGTCAATATAATATAAACAAGAATCTACAATGATATTTATGTCTTACAAGGAAAAGGAAAATCATATGACTTTCCGCAAAACATATACCATTAATGAGCTTGCTATAGCATAATGCCCCAAGAGATGATACTTCTACACTTTGCTTGATAGTAAGAGTGATTGAATGACACCAATAAATTCGTACAAGGAAAAGGAAAATCATATAAACAAGAATCTACAATGATATTTATGTCTTACAAGGAAAAGGAAAATCATATGACTTTCCGCAAAACATATACCATTAATGAGCTTGGTATAGCATAATGCCCCAAGAGATGATACTTCTACACTTTGCTCGATAGTAAGAGTGATTGAATGACACCAATAAATTCGTACACTTAAAACTATATTTATGCAATGTATTACAGGAAATAATTGACCCTGATTCATACTTGAAAATCCAAAATTCAGGACCAAACAACTTCAAATTTATGCAAAAAATGAATGCAATGGCAATTCCAATGCAGCATTGTGATATTACGGTGGTTCTAGACCATAAATACTAAATGCAGTAATAAAATATCCATCATAATGTAGGTTTATGGGCAAAGAAGAGACTAACGGCAGGTTCAATACTATTTGGGACAATTAAGATAAGCTTAACTTTATTTGCAATTTTCAATTTCTCCTTCTTACCGAAACTCCTTCAAATATTTTTCTTTCTTGTTTTGCAAACTACATTCATCCTATGGGGAGAACAGTGTTCATATCATAAGAGCTAAAAGGACCTTGGGGCCGGGCGGCTCTTTATACTATTACAATGTTATATTTAGAGTGTTTAGCGGAAACATGGCCCATGAAAAACTCCCAACTCAACCTACAAATCAAAATCATAATTATGAATATAAAGCCATAGAATCAATTGAAATGCCCCAAGTTAAGCAGGGAGTCGAACTGAAATCCTCTAAAACCAACACAAAAACCCTTGAAAAGGCAACATAACACCAAAACCGCTAAAAACATAAAAGTATCCTTGTAGCCCCTTACTTCATACTCTAGATTAGACCTCTTCTCATCTGCCACAATAACTTCCACCGCGGAAACCGGTCCTTGCCCATCTTTAAACCCTCTAATCCTAGTCCTAAGCTCCGATTCCGCAACCATTTGTTTCTCCTCATCACCTACAATCTCACTTTCCCCTGCCTCACATTCCCTCTCCTGACCAAACCCATTGGGCTGAAACGTCTCCAACTCTTCCCCAGGTTCAAACACCAGGTCAGACCCTCCAATGTCCCCATCCCTGTCATCAAACCCCGAAACAAGGCTGCCGAGGACATCGGGTAGCTTCTTCTTGGGCTTGTCATTTGGGTTGGGAATCTTCAGCTTTCCTTTGATCATGGTAGTTGAAAAAATAAGATGGTTTAAATTTTTAAGTGATGGGTGGGTGGAGATTTTGCATTTGGAAGTGGTGTGGAATAGTTTAAAGAAGAGGGGGTTTGGTTTTAGTTGACATTTTCAGGATTTTGAAATGGAAAGGAACTTCTTCTTTAAGGATTGGAAGGACTGGTAGTTGTTTTACAGTTGAATGGTAGGTGCCCACATTTAGACAGAACAAATGTAATACTACTTTTGCATTAAGCATTCTCTTTGAGATGTCATGTTTCCCCGTTAGCTCGGCAAGGTAACTCATAATTCAATAATTCATAGGTGCATTTGGATCCAGGGACGAGGAAATTTATGAAAATGATCCAAAAAATCAAATAGTTTAGAAATCATCCAAAACCACTGCACTTGAAATCGTCTTTCAAAAAAATCATAAAAATGCGACTTCAAATTAATAAAAAATCGTATTTTGAAGTCATGAGCTCAGAGTAAACTTTTAACATAAAAAGTTTTTGATACGATTTTAGGGTAAATATTCAATATCTAAATCATGTTTTAATTTCTACCAAACTTTCATACTTTGAACAGCATTGTGTTTTTAAAAGACATTATTTCTTAATAATTTAAAATCATGTGTTCAAGAGCTAATTTCATATATCGTAATTTTACGATTATTTAAAAAAAAATTATCTAACGAATTTTTTCAAAAATTGCATTTTTATTTCTTTGTCCCATGAATTTTTTTTTTTTTTTCCCTTTTGTATAGACATATGCAAAAAGGACCGCTTGAACCTAAAACAACTACTTATGTGCATATGTGTTTGGCATGGTTGTAAAACTTGTTAGTGAAGAAAAGATAATTACATAGAAACATTTTGCTGTGCATTTGCAAGATACAATTTCTGAAAATGTTAGTACTCCCTAAATCTGATATAAACATGACATGCCATTTTGGTACAGTAATTTGGTAATTAATCTAATATAAAACATTATTACATAATTAACTTTTACAGTATTGCAGACAAACAAAAGATTTTCTTGGTGCCTCATTAATTTAATCACTTAGGTTATGATGGCAACTATTAAAAGGGAAGAGTAGACAATCTTTCACTCCTTTTGGAACATCAAAATCCCGAATTCTGTAAATCGTGTTATATTTACATAAATTCTATAAATGTAAAATACATGATCTGTTTAAACTCCATATATGAAAAGAAAAATAAGCGGTTTGAGCGGGTGCATTATTATTATTTTTTTTTTTCCTAATTAAATTCTCTTTGGCTTTCGCAGTCCGGTTCATTTAGTGTGACATGGGCCTTAATCATAAATCAAGACCCACAGCAATTTATAGAAGCGATTTGTTAATAAATTAATTGGAAACTTTGGATTAAATTAGCGATGAACAAACATATCGTTTATTATTTTTTATGTTTTTTAAGAATTAGTGAACACACACACACACACACACACATATATATATATATGAAATACCGTTAATTATTTATCATTGTATCGTTTAAAGTTAAATATATTAAGCAGTTTAATAAAACTAAATTGAATTTGAACTTTGATATTAATTCAATTAAATAAATATTATATTCCCTGTAATAATCCACCTTAAATGAGTTTAATTTAGCCACACTCAAAGTCTATAAATGACGGAGCTCGAACAGCTTAATCGAGCACAGGCTTTGATCTTACAAATCAAATTCTAACTCAACATTACTTTAAGACTTGATTTTGTCCGTTGACATCCTAGTCATAATCATAAATGAGGATTGACTTGACACGAGATCCATGTGAACTCAGGCTGATTGGGCACCTTAGTGCGAAAACTCTGTACTTTAAAGAATGAGTCTCAAAAATGACCTGTGCTGTAGCTTTCATAGTACATATGAGCATACGCCAACTTCTCTACTATAGGAATCCTAAAACTATGCTACAAATACAATAATCTCAAAAACATGTCTAAGAAAACACAGTAACTCTACAAGAATTGGGAAAGAAAATTGTTTGCAAAATATTGCATTGGCTTCATTATGAGACTATCATATGTTGTCAAGTTCTGTTTGCAGATCCTGTATGGAAACCATGTTAATACTTTGTAGCTCTTCAGGAGAATATTCCGCACGCATCAATGTCTGTATCTGTACATGAGCCTCAATAATATTTGTCCTGCATATACCAAGTCAAAATAGTTAAGATTAGACTAAAGTGGTAGATAATCCTTCATTTCAAGTCCCAAATCGGGGGGGGGGCAAGGGGGGCCAAGAGAAACGCCGACATGAATCAACTGCCAAACAGAGAAACTCTATCCAATGACATTTCAAAACATTTGCTTTGAGAAGATAATTTCTCCTGTCCACTAGATAATAATTTTATTCTTCTCTTTACATATGTTATGTTTCCTTGTATTACCCGATTTAGATAAATTGAAAAGTGAAGTGACACCAGAATTGGATAATTTGAATTTTAAATTCTATTACAGCCAAAAAAAAAATTTTAATTCCATGTTGGGCAACGAGACTGGATAAGGTTAAAATAAATTGGAAAACAGCTGAACTTTTAGCTTTTTGAACGAGAGAATTTCCATCATGGGAAACAACTCAGAGAATACAGCACAGTGCAATCAGTGGCTTCAAAAGTTTCAGCAATACAACAGTGAGACTCAAATCCATGCATTTGGTAAATATATCTTTCAAAAGCTGAGAAACTTACTTTATTGGTTTAAAGAGTATAGTTCTTGTAGATGGATTCTGCAAATAGAGCTTCATCTTAGCCATCACCTTAGGCAACTCCTCTTTGATTGCAGTGCTGACCTGTTTTCGAAAATTACAAAATATCATGTTTGACTAAGTCATTTCACGGTGATCCTCTCATAAGTACATATATTAGGCATACATAATTTTTCAGACCTCTGGTTACACAGGTAACATATATGTGTATGACAAGATAAGACTAATCGTATTTTCGTGATTTATTTAGACAAGAATTAAGCGAATGTCACGATTCAGTAATTCCAATCGTATGATTCAAGGGCATCGAGTCAGTCTTATGGCTTCCCCCAAGTTACGCACTTCAACTGCAAACCTTTGAACAAAACCTCTCCAAGCATAAATTTTTTTGAGATACTGCCAGCAGTGATAGATAAAATTAATGCCAATTACTAATGAAGTTAACTTTTGTATATGCAGAAAATTATATCACGTGCTGCAGAAGTAAAATATAATCATTTACACATACATTATCAGCAAAGTAACTGCAGAAAAAGAGTTGATTTAGGACTACAAAGCCGCAAGCCTTCCTCTATTTATTTTTTTCTTTTTCTTTTTCTTTTTCACCAACATCCTATACAGTTGCAGTCATGCTACATGCGCAATCATGAAAGAAGTAAAAAATAACTTGTATAAACTGAGTTTTTTGTATAATTGCCCAATATGAGAGATGAGCATATTTGTCTAAAAGGTGGACAGAGGCAGAATCAGGAAAAATCGCTCCTGTATTTCTTAGCTGCAAAAGGAATTATTAAGGTAACTTAGGTTAAACTAAAAAAGTTTGGACATTATAAACATTTGTGAAATGAGACTCAAATTTTTGTTCATCCAAATATAAATTCACCAAGAATATCAGGGTTTCCATAAGAATTCCTGTAATAGAAATGATGAGTTTTCGGTTCACACAATTAAGTTCTTTTTGTATATTCAACTGCAAATTCTTTGATTGTTTGGATTCTTCCAGCTATTAATAGATTTGGAAGATAGATTGTGACTTGGATCAGATCAATTCAATTTTGAATCCATATGCATGCAACATCCGCAACCCCCCAAGGACAACTTCATATTTTTTTGGGATGTAATCCTTGAAATAATCTCTTCTTTTTTTTTTTTTTTATCTTCCTGTAGACCCACAGAATAATTTTTTTGTTGTGAAAACCAAATAGCATGATATGACCCCATAAAAATTTTTAATGGAGGGGAGTGGCTGCAACAAAACCAATTACCTTCAGACAGATTAAACACCCTATAAATCCGAAGTACAAGTTAAGTATAGCTTGCACTATGTAGGTAGCTCAAGAAGTGTTCCTAATGATATTTAAACTCAAAGTCTCATGCAAATAGTCATATTTCATCAGGCCAACCCTTTAAAAGTTTATTGTGTTAAATGTGTTGGGAGATATGAAGACTTCCCAAGGCATGACTATAGTGGCGATGCAAATCTATAGATAATGAGGTAAACAAGTCTATTTAGCCGACAACTAATCTAAAGCAAAGGAAAAAAGGGAATAAAGGCAATAATAAAAGTTAGGTTCCTGTTTGCAGTCAATCCCTCACATTTAGAAATTTGGATCTATCAATTGAGTTAGTTCTTTTTTGCAATCAATCCACTACATCAGTGAGTCTTTCCCTGAAAAATAACTGAAAGTGCAATGAAGTCAACAAATTAGTATAAAATTACAAACTGAATAGCATACCTTTTGAACCAGTTCAGCCACCTTATCAGGAGAAGCAAAAGCCTGTTCTTTAAGTGGCTTTGCCCTGACGGACTCCAGCTGCTGGTTTTGTGTGCCAGATGACAATGCAACTTTCACAGCAGTAACCTACACGATGAACTTTTCAAAATCATATAATAGATATGGTTCATGGTGCTCCTGAGGTACAGAAATCAACTGTATAAATTGAAGAAAACCATGTAAATTAAATTTATTTCCACCATTCCACAAAGCAGAACCATAGGCCTTTTTTATTTGTAGCTGACTGAGGTCAACCTAAAACATCCTACATTCTAGCTTTCCACATAGAGTTGTTTCAATATTAAAAAGTTAATTACAGGATAAAACAGTTTTGGTACAGAAGAATAACCATAATTGAAATATTTAGATTAATTTGGGATGGCTGGAATTGAGGCAATAGGGCCATGCACCATTAACTACAGTTGCACAAACTATTAACACTAGCTCATGAAAAATTCTCTTCAGTATGATCAAGATTCCTTCTTTTTTCATTTTTCTTTTTTTTTTCTTTTTTTTCTTTTTGAATCATCATAAGACTCTGATCATGAGAATATCTAAGAGAGGGTGAGGAGACAGAAGATAAACCTTAGTGACAAATGAAAGCATGGGATCAACTACTAGTTTAGTAACGGACAAAATAAACTCCTCACAGGTGGCTTTCAAGCTTTTCTCCAACTCCTGCATGTAAGTTATTGTGAAGATGTATCAGCAGTGGCAAGAAAAGACTAGAAATTCAGAGAGCAGATAGAACAGAACAACTCCAGAACTTTATGCAGGTGGCCAACAAATCAATTGCATGTCTCAGTAACTACTTGGTTGAGTTTAACTTGCTATTCAGAGCTTTAAATGACACCTCAGGATGTTAAAAACTAAAAGAAATCATGTACATATGTTGTTTGCCTCTACCAAGAACTTGGCTCCCTCTTATTTCTTTGCCTTTCCCTTTGCATAGAGTACTCACTAAAGACTTGAGTCAGTTGCAGTCTTCAGCTTATTCAGATTTTATCTTTCTGGCAGTAAATTGGATAATAGACAAGCTATTATCTAACAATGAAATATCCTTTCTTATTTTTTTGCTTTCACTTGGATTCATGTTTCGACATCACCAGAAAGGTAAATTTTGCCAGGGCCACAAAGTGATAGTAATAGTGTTATCACAGGGTTGTTTTTTCAATGAGATAGGTTTGAAAGGTACAAGTATTCTACAACTAGTGCAACTTCATCTAAGATGAGCCCCATCTAGCAAAATTGAATAGATATTTTTTGTCTTTTTTCCAGAAAGAAAACCTATGGTAGATTTGTCTTTCACATTATATTTGGTTCACTAGGATGAAATTATCATTGTCTTTATTACCATTCCTTGTCTGATTTGCAAAAAGTTATAACATTACTATATCTATCTCATGTAATGGGAAATAAATAAGGAATTCTCATCCCATCCCTTCCCTTCACAAGAGGAATTGCTATCTGACTTTTATTCCAAAAATAGTCTCAATCATAAAACAAAATAACACCAGAAAAATTGTTAATCCTTCCCAACCTTATCCCATTCCATAAAATCAAATGTAACATTAATCTTAGCAGAAATCTAGCGCAGAAAAAGCAATATAACATATCATCACCATTTTTCAATCTAAGCATTAAGAGACTCCTAGTGCTTCAAAAGCAGGTTGACCTTCTCTGGTCTGTTGAGCAATCACAAATGAGGAATGCAAATTTCTAGAAGGACTACGGAGATGGGGATAACATGTAACCAATCAATCAAAGAAAAGAAACATGAAAACCTTCTTTGCATCTATCTCGCTTTCCAAAACTCTTGGTGATAAGGTCCTAGCCAATGAAGTTGATCTTGACCATTCAAATAGAGATGCTTGACCTCTAAGAAGCCGTCTCACATGATCCTAATACAAAGAAAAGAAAAAGAGACTTACAACAAGACATAATATTTAAGTTTCCTTCCAAACAAAGGAAACATTAGACAAATTGTGTAACACCAATGCTGACATAAGATAGAAGCAAGATAAGAGAATTCCACCACAGGATACACTTTAAATAACTACAGAATTATCTGCAAGACACATCAGGTGTTACATTTCCTTAAAACAACTAAAAAACCATGGCCAAATCATCAAGACAAAGCTTAACTAGATCAACTTTGAATCTCTATCAAGCACATCATCAAGCACAAGCTTTTTATTCCAAGAAAAAGCATGCAACTGCAACACAAAAATCCAAGAGGTCAGTCCACAGAAATTTTGCTGATCCAAGACATATCAACATACATGAGTAACTAAGCATGTTTGGTCATTTAGATGGGTCAAAAAAAGTGAAGTCTTCCATGACCTGTGAAAGACAAGCCATTGAGGAAACACAAAGCCTTCTAATTTAGTCCATGCCATCTCACCTCAAAAATTGCTGATTGGCAGAATTGGTGAAGGCATGGAAGGTATAGTGATAGAAGGGGGGAACACTGAAAACAAGCATGAGTATGACTCAGAGACACTGGCAACTTTTTGACCAATTAATAAGTCAGTGGCCATACAACAGATAAACCACTAAACCAAGTAAAAGTTTGCACTTGAGCTACTAACCAGCATGTGAGAGAAATCAAGCTCCTTGTGTGTGACCAAAAACTCAATATCAAATGGCGCAATCTGAAACAAGTAAAATAGGTATTCTGGTCATGTCCTTGGGACTAATAAAAAACCATGAGGAAAAGCAAAACAGGAAAAGGAGATAAAACCTGCTCCCTGAGGATGAGAAGGTATTTTATAAGAAAGAGTTGGCCATCCATTGCTGATGATCTCTTTGCAATTAATTTGCTTGCTTTCTATAGAAGATCAAACAAGAGAACATTATTGCACAAAATACTGAAACATTAATCTGAAGTTGAAATCACATGCAGCAATTCAGGGATAGAATATAAGTTCCCATGATGAGACAAGAAATGGATAAAAGGGTAATTCATTGTATATCACAAATTTTTAACCAAGAAAATGCTAGAGGTTCGGTTGTGGAGGTAATTGCAACTTTGCCTATGTTACCTGGATAGAAATGGAGCAAAATTCTACTGCTTCCTGGTAGGGGAAAATATAAATCAGCATTGATATCATTAAGTAAAAATTAACAAATATCAAAGCAAAGTTTAGATATATATCTTAAGGAGATTCTCTACCTGTGCTAAACCAGTGAAGACTGCTGGCTCCAGACAATTATACAGCTTTGATAGGCAAGATACTGTCTTCTCTAGAGGTGGGTACCAAGCCTTGTACATATCTGAATTTTCCTCAGCCTAGTATTTGAGGAAAAGAAAACATGTTTGTCAAATTTATATCAGCTTTTCAGTTATCAACAAATACAAACATGTCCTAACAGTAGATGCCATATGCTACTGAATCAAAACAAATGTAACGTAATCATTAGTTGTGAATTCTAGATGGCAAAACAAAAGTTTAAGCTTTCTATAATTACATTAGCAGTTTCTGGGTTCTTCTCAGCAGATTGCTCCAGCTTTGCAGGGTAATCCAAGTCCTCATCCAAAGGCAAATAGTTTGCTATCTATAAATCAGTGAGGAAGTTAAAGCAAAATCAACATAACATAAACAGGAGAAGTGGCCTACTTGAAGAGTTTATCATGATTATTCAACAAAAATAGTTGGAAATTGCTAGTGGCAAACCCCTTACCCAAAACAATAAATGAATAAATAAACAGTAATAACCATCATCATCAGAACCTTTACCGGAAATAGAATTATTCGAATGAATCAAACATGTTTCATAAACCAGCAAAGCCTGGAAAAGCAAACTCACCAGATATACAACTTTGCAAACTGTTTCTCTGACTGTGTCGGACACAGGTGCAATAGCAGTTAAAATTACATTCTCATACTTGTGGATCTCCATTTTTTTTTTTTTTTTAATACTCTGATAGAAGACTTATACTGAATAACACTATGAACCGGTCAAGAAAATTCTGCGGTAGCCAAACTAAGCTGAATTGTTTATGAACCCATCAAGAGCTCCAGTAAATAGGACAAGATTAAGATGGTGATCCTCTATCAACCTTCACATTAAAATTTTGCAAGCAAAAAAACCAATATAAGAAAATGATAGGTTTGAGAGATAACTTTCGTAGCAAGAAGTTTTTCTAGAAATGAAAACCCCAGTCTTAAATTTAACTTATTGGCATCAAACATTTCACACAACTAGAAAGATACTGGACAAAGAGCCACAGGACATAGTAGATGCAAACATTAAGGATCATTATTAATGCTTATCAGGGACAAAAATACCTCATCGCGAATATGTGTTCGAGCACGGAAAGTCAACCTTTCATGAACATCTGCTAGTATTCTTTGTACTGTAGGACGAAGTCCAGCTAATGTCTCGCCACGCCTGTTGATTTGTTCCCCCAAAACTTCAACTTTAAGGATGTCAACAAGCTCACATAGAAGATCAATACTGGTTTGATGGATCAGTTTGGGTCGAAGTGTATCATACAAATATGTGGACCTGTGAAAAGGTGATGATGCTATAAATTCTTTTGAAAAGAACAAATTACACAGTGGGTCTATTTTAAGGGTGCAAAACCTAAAATTTCCTCTGTCAAAAATGTGGTTGGGGGGGAATCAGAAGACCAAATAGCTGGTCAAGTTTTTGTGGAGTGCCTCTTTGTATTTTTAAGTCTAAATATCATATAGAAGTCCATAAAAAGGGAAAGTTGGCATAATTTCTAGAGCTCAAGGTGTTGCAAGTATCAATGAGTTATGAAAAGAATAAACAATTAATCAACTTACAGAGGATCTATTAAAGGTGCCAAGCTAGAGACATCCTCAGAAGAAGAAGGAAAAAAGTGATCAAAGAGCTGGTGCTCAAGTTGACAGACCTGCGTAATCAGTAGCTAGGATCAAAGATAGTCCTTATGCATCCAAGTTCCACTTTGCACAGCAAAGAATTTCCAATTAGACGTGCTAATTGTATGCCTTTAAAAAATTCACACTCAAACTACTGAAGTCTGGAAATATGCAGCAAGGAAAATTGATTCAAAATATATGTGGAAACTTGAAAACATCAAAGCTTTTATTGTAGATTCTCTGGATTTAAGCAAGGAGTGTCTGATGTGAAGAATAAGTCTTTTGGTTAGCACGTTTCTTTCTTTCCCTTTTTCTTTTTCTTTTTCCCTTTTTCGGTTGGATATGATAATATTTTCTCATTAATAATTCTGATCTCATCTTATGAGCCTCTGATTGTTCTCTGAAGTCATATATTATGGATGGACTTTGAAAAATCTGATAACAGATGCCTTTCACTCAAGTGACAAAGGTTGGGCGTGAATTATTTAAAATCATATTCAAAGTATCTAGGATAATTTGGGGTTGAATATATCATATGCCATTGCATAACTGTTTTTCCTATGGAATAATTTAGGTTAGTCTCCCAAGTTTCTACAACCCCCAAAATCAGTTACACTGTTCCATCTTCAGTTTTTTCTATGGTTTTGTTATCTGTCTTTAATAAAGGACATTCTTTATTGCATTCATTTCAAATAGATACTACTGAGAGTTTATCTGGTAAAAGATAGGATCGAAGCTTATATGCAAATATTAGGATATAATTATATATATCATCAAATTATTATGCTTATAACAACAGCATTCAGATGAGTTTATGTAGTCTAGCGATGCTTGAAATCGGTGTGACCTTACTCAATGAATTAGTATACTTCACCAGTCAATTTATTTGAGTTCATCCTTATGTAACCAGTTCTTTCAATTAGCTTGTAAAATATTTAACTTTCCATCTTTAGTTGAACTACCAGATGGATCCTATGTTTGAAGGGTACTGGAAGACCTCAAGCATCACTGCATTTGAGCATGTAATGAATCAAGACATCGTCTCAATAATAGAGAGTGGTTGAAATTTTTTTTGATGACTAAAGCGGTTGAAATTTTGAACAAATGGTCATCCTAAAAGTTAATAGGATTTCTCATATAAGATTATCTTGCTTCTTTGTACAATGAGAAAGAAAATATGTAGAATTTGACCAAAAGTCCAAATTGGCTTCATCTTCTATAAATCTTATCACAGTTAATGGCCACCTTCAACATGGCCAACAAACTTACTTGTACTAGATATGCACATCCAGATCTTGTCAATGATGGCAAAGCCTCTTTTTTGCAAAATCAGATATACGTTGCTGGACAATACCCCGTATCTGGATGTCAAGAAAGCTACCTAATTAGTGAGAATGTAAGAGCAATAGCACATGCAAGCCTATCAAGTATATGGCTAGACTGCTCACCAATGAAAGCCTCTGTTCACAATATAATCTATGGCATTCTGCAAGAATTTGAGAGTATTCTTTCCTTGAAGATCTACTTTCAATTTCTTCAAGCATGGGCTTTAGCTGCAAATTCATGTGATAGTAAGTTTCCTCTAGAAAGGAAGCTGAAGTAAAATAAGTACAAGATTTCAATATACTGTTTCTAACAGTTCAACCCAGAAAATGCCTAATCAGACCACTCATACTGTTTAAATGGATAGCATCACTACTTTTATAGAGGTTTAATTCATAAGTAAAGGGAATTACCTCTGTTGCTGCAGCCTTGAAGCGCACATATATGACAGATGCCTCCACACCCTCGGATAATGATACTCTGCCACTTCCAATGCTTCCACGCATGGCTGCTTGGACCTATTAGATTCAAATGAGGCTCACAAGACCATTTTAAGTAGCTAGTTTACATAGTTGTTTCTAATGTTTATATTTCCCAGACAACTCACAAACTGTATCTCACCTGGGAAGAGGCCCCTTTGAGAACAGTAAGGACATGAGAACGGATCATACCAAGGGCTCTAGACTGTCAATTTTATAACAGCAAGTTACCACTAATAGTAAAAGCCAGAGGTGCAGAAAAAGTCGCATCAAACATAATTAACAAAACTTCATCGATGCTATTCAACAAATTAAAGGCTGGAAAATGTATCATCTCTGTACCTGGAGTTGACGAAATTTAACCAAGTAAACACCAGATTCAGCATACTGCGGATTGCTCTCAACATACCTGAGAGTGAAGGATGTATCATGACAACAAACAAAGACATGAGTGTTAATTATGTTATTGCTATGTGAGAAGGTGAAAACGGACAAGTGAAAAAGAAAACACTGCCAAATAGTCCTTCACTCACGATGTGCATTCATCAAGCCGTTTGAGCAGTGGAAGGAAGTTCTCATTTCCAACATTCATGCTTAGAGAATGGAAATTGGTCGCAATCTGCAAGTGAATTTTAAGCTAGAAATGTAAGTTTTTCATGTAGAGGAAGCAAGTAGCAACAAGTCATGCATGATCAATGACCAGATTATTCAAAAAGAAAAATTTACTGTGTATAATTGTTAAACAGTACAACCGTTCTGTAGAAGTTATCAATCTTTCATATGCAAACATCCATGGACTTAAACTGACATCTATAAGGTTTAGTGCTTCAAACAACAGCAAAACAGTCATTTCCACAAAAAAAGCTCAATAGTAGAGACCATAAGAAAGGATGCAGTACCCCTGCAAAATTAATGGATGCCTTTTACCAAGGTAAGAGCAATCAAACCTTACATTCTCCAGTTCATCAAAGTAGTTGAGCTTGCTTCGAAGTGCATCTGCAAATTCTATCAACCTCTGCTTTTCTATCAACTGCAACCAGAGAAAAAAATGACCAAAATGATGTACCGGTCACAAATGAAGATCAATTATCAGGATGATTTTTAGATAATGATTTCCAGACATGGCAAAAAATTCAAAAGTTGCATGCTTATTTATCCAGACTTTAAAAGGATCGATGATGGTTTATCACAGTTCTTTTAAAGATGCCCTTTTGACAGTTTTTGGATCAAGATCTGAAGATATATAAAATATGATTGAGATCTTGTACAGCATTCCTTAATATCCAACAGAAACAAAAAGGAGGGGGCAAAAGGATCAGAAATAAACCATACCAGTCGATCACATGCATCATGAAGTGTTTTAGTTTTGGTCGCCACCGCTTGATGCTGTAATTGTAGTTCACTGAACAAGTCCAAGGTGTCATCCACCTGTGAAGAGTGACATCAACCAATGAGCATCATATGATTGCAAGGGAGTTGTGTACATAAAAAACACAAGGCAAAAACTGAACCACAATTGAGGACAATGCTTAAATCATAAAGTGGAATAGAGGAGAGAGATTAACCTGGCGGAGAATATCATCACATGTCTGCATGCGCTCAGTTAATGTATTAACATATTGTTGATATTTTTCCTCTGTCTAAGGAAATGGATCGATTAACTGGAATTAGTCATCTTCTAATATTTCGATTCAAGCATTACATTGAAAGAAAACTCCCAATACCAACCTCTGATTTCATTGCAGATTCAAGATCCGTAAACCATTTGTAAAACTACATTAAAACAAATGGAAATAAAGTTAAGAAATACACACCAAGTTTCACCAATTCAATGGAACATGTATCATAAAGCATTAAAGAATTCTTACAACAGAAAAATAATACACTCGCATTATATACAAGTTGTTCACTTTGTTGAATGGAATAAGGCCAAAACGTGATAGCTATTACTAAGAAATGGAATAAAATTATGATAGGATTGTTATTTGTTGATTTTTCTCCATTTTAATAAGGGAATTTGGGGAGAAAAATCAATTTCAATATTGAATTACTATTCATAAGTTTGGATGAATGGTAATTCATGTTTTTTTGTATCAGATCAGAGATTGTTTATAGAATTGTTGTTAAGGGCTGCTGTTATAGTAAAGTGAACAGAAGTTTAAAATAAAATGGTCATGGAATTTGATGCACTACTTAACACGATGGAACAGCAGCTCACTTGATTTGTATTGACCAACACTGCTTCAACCGCCTCTGCTTCAACAAAGCTACTATCTTTCGATAAAGACAGGCCATTCTCCAGACCAGTGGCATTCTCTTGAGCCTATGCATTCATGAGGCATACCTAAATTACCAAATCATAAAACTGTACAAGCACTTTGTACTCATAATGCAACAACTCACCACCAGGTTTACAGGAAATGGCCGCTCCGCAACTGCATGAGACAGCGAAACAATGGCAGATTGTTGCTGCTCTGTCAACGGTGCATTCTTCATTCCAAAAACAACCAAACCAATCAAAATTCAAAATACTGTAATTAAAGCAAAAATGCTCTAAATTTACAATTCTTTTTTTTAATTTTGTGTTTCAGTTCTCAAAACTACATACTTCAACAACACAAATACTACATTTTGAAATCATTCAAACTCGATGTCACCTTTACACAGGCTAAATGAGTCACCAAATAATGAAATCATCGAGATTTGATCCGAACAGGAACAGGAATAATTATGTGAGAATTAAAGTTGCTTTCCTCTTGTTCTGGTTGCATTAATCAAGCTGAATTCGAAGTACCTCAAAACATAACACCGAACTAATATCCTGACTGATAACAGATCAAGCACATCCGATCTCTCTATTCAATAACAACTACATTGAGCCCAAATCCACCACACTAGTGCCAGATCTAGGTTTTGATACACAATTACGTAGAGAAACAACGGCAATGCGAAATCGAAGCTATAATTGGATGGAAACAGTAGAAACCGCAATGCACGAGACAGTGAGAGAGAGAGAGAGAACCTGTTCCCAAGTGGAAGCGAAATTGTAACCTTTGGAGATAGCACCACCGGATTTGGGTAGGGGAGGAGGTGGAGAGCTGGCTTTCGTAGCCATTAAAGAAGCAATGCGCAAATGGATGGATCGATCACCTGCATGAATTAATTAAAGAGGTTCTTCTGGACCCTGTTCGTGAGTCTTACGAGTGAAGAAGAAGAAGAGAAGAGGAGGAGAGAGAGAGGCTAGAAGAAGAAGAAGAAGAAGACGATGACATTGAAACGGTGCGTTTAGAAGGCAAAGGCATGTTTTTCGAATTCCAATGTAAGATTGGGGAAAAGAAAATTAATATTATTAATTTTTAAAAAGTTATAAAAATACTATTAGATAAAAATAATTTTAATTTTAATGAAATTAAACTTGTCTTTTGAATAAACGAAAGTTCTTTCTTGGAAAAAAAACAAAAAACCAGTATGGCTCGTTGTGGCCAACCCTTTTTGTTCTTTCGTCTTCTTAACGTTTCAATTTCATTTCCTCTTAACCTATTCAAGGAAAAGCTTTGATCTTTAGCTAGAACAACACATGGGGTTTTTCTAAATTTGGATTTATTATATAGGTTATGGACCTTTTTCGTAAATGTTCTTTATTTGGTGATGTTAAGGAGATCGGTGGAAGTGAGGTGGAATGGGGAGACATGGTGGAGAATGGAGAAGAAGTAGCGGTTGGCTTGAGAGGAGAAATCAAGAGAGAGAGACGAAGGAATCAAGAAGAGCAAAGAGAGTGAATTTGTTAATGTAGTGATGTGCATGTTTAGATGAGGTATTTTCGTATTTTGTTAGACCTCGTCTATTCAAAAGACAATATCATGTTGTTTAAAACTGAAATTATTTTCATCTCAATGGTATTTTTATAATTTTTTTAAAAAATACAAATATTATTTTTCTTTTCCCTGTAAGACTGAGCCCAAAAAAAATAATAAATGGCCAAAAAAGGAATTCCACCATAAGAAATGTTGCTATTAAGAAGAAAAGCTTGAATAATAATAATAATAATAAATGACTATATTTTTATTATTAGGGGGAGTGACTTCCAATTTTTTTATAGAAAGAGGAAAATAATATTTAAGTTCTTTTTTAAAGGACAAAACTACCACTATGATCAAAATAATTCTAATTTTCTACAACTTGACATCGTTTCTTCAAGAGATAAGGTTAGTATAATATTCTAACATCGTCTCTTAAAATACGAGATTAGCACTATCATAACCCATCCCCCACCCCCAAATTCATATCTCACTCCATGTTATATTAGTCAATAAAAACAATTGTAGCATGTCACAATCGTGTACAATCAGTTGTATAAATCATAATCTACTATAGAAAAACAATTCCAAACAACATAATCTAACCAAACCCAATCCATCCAATCACAACAATATTATTAAACCCAATCCATCTAATCACAGCAAGTATTCCAAAACCCTCCACAACTAACGTAAGGGAAAAATCATGAAATAAAATATGAAAATAGTTGCAATATTATTCAACCCATTACATCAAATGTATATACAATAATACATATGTAAGGACCTGACCTACTTAATCCCATTGGTTAAGCATGCCAAATCCCCCAACCGCGCATACTGCTTAAGTACTACACATAAGGCCATCTGAAAAAGAAGATGTTTATGTGGATTGCCTGTTTTATCCTGTTTTAAAATACAAAGCTTTAACAATAACTACTCATCATTTAGTAGGTACTTTGATATATTAATATATAGATACTAATAACTTGGTATCATGAAGTTACAAACCATATATTATATATAATATTGGAAAATTGGAATACTCTATATTACAAACTTAGGATCACAAGTAAGCCATATCTATACTTAGGGCTGCAAACGAGCCGAGCTATTCGTGAGCTACTCGAGCTCGGCTCGTTTCAAGCCCAGCTCGGTTCGGTTCGTTTAGCTAAACGAGTCGAGCTCGAGCTCCATCTCAAGCTCGTTTAGCTAAACGAGCCGAGCCTGAGCTTGTCCTTAAGCTCGCGAGCCAGCTTGCGAATAGGCTCGTTATGGGCTCATGAACAAAGCTCGTTAAGAACTCGCAACCCAAGCTCGTGAACGGGCTTGTTTAATATATATATATAATATTGATATTATATTATTAATATATATTAACGTAATATTATATATAATATTTATATTAATTTAATATTATAAATATAATTAAAAAATAATTATATAAGCTAAACGAGCCTAAACGAGTCGAGCTCGAGCTTCGAAAAGCTTAACAGGCTCGGGCCCGAGCCTATATATTCCAGGCTCGTTAAAAGCCTGGCTCGGCTCGAGCTCATTAAAAAATAAACAAGTAGAGCTAGAGCTTGCAAAAGCCCAGCTCGGCCCGGCTCGTTTGCACCCTTATTTATACTATTACATTATTAAAAACAAAACTTGGTTTGTTCTCTCTTCAAAGAAAATAACAAGGCTGGTCTAGGAGTCTTAACCATCGCACTCATCCAAAAAGTCCTCGAAGTTAATCCCATAGCCTAAGGAATCATAAAACTCATCTTCATCAATACCTGAAATAGATAAAAGTGAACCAGAGACCCAGTACATAATGACAAAATAAAAATGATATGGCATTCACTCCTAAACTAATGCAAGGCAAGAATCATAAATTACCTCTCCTTATTTAAGTCAACAAAACAACACTAGAGTATTCAAACTCCAATTTCAATCCTGGAAAGTGATTTACCATCCCTGACCCACTACCTCAACAGCGAAGAAGCATGCCGATAGCCCCTGTAGGCCACTATCCCAGGGCAGGAATTTGGGGGTTTGAGTAACCACAGCTACTCAAGAGTTAATATAAGCAGTTGGAATATTTGTATTGCTCATATAACGTCATAAAGAAATTGTAATTTCATATAGGGTTTATAGTCGTTACTTAACTTTACTTAACTTAATCAATAATATCACCTAGTTCAATTGTTCCCATAAAACGTGAAATAAATCATATTATATCATTTTAAGAGTAAGCAAATGTTACATCGATACCATATACCCTATTAATTACTTACCGAGCCACCTATTAGAAGTCATTGCATCATGACGAGTGGCCTAAGCGCCTAAACTATCGTGTCCACTCGGACAAGGTTACCACTTCCTGAACCAGATTCAATGACGCATGCACAATCATCACTCATCAACTATTAAGTCAAGTTTAAGTTTTAATTCTTTTTTTTAGGATGTCTATCCTAACAATCATCACATAAGTTACTACGTAACTTGATAATTAGGTTTATCAGATAAAAGACCGGTATTCGAACTCTGTTAAGTGCGAAAACTAGTCAAATGAATCATTTTATATAAAATATTGTTAAGTCACGATAATATGTTAAATCATTTAATGCTCATTAAATTTAGACAAAACTCAAATCACTACGTAACACTTTATTCATACAAATACAAATATTCATATCATATTTCATTAATCATTCATTTATTATTATTAATTAATTAATTATTATTGAATAGCACCAGATGGTTGGTCAAACCCATTATAGAGGCCGTGAAATGAATCACAGGCACCATCACGGGCATGATATATGTCGTAATGACAATTATGCCCATATTTAGCTTTGTAAAAGAATTTCTAAAAACCGCCTGAGGAAATCACGGACTCTATTGCAGCCGTAATTTAAGTCGTGTCCATTAAGAAAAAGAAGTCAGAATGAATCACGAACTTGGAAACGGCAGCATTAAAGCTTTAAAATTTTATCCAGAGGGAATAGCGACCCTAGTAACGACCGTGACCCAAGTCGTATCAAGCTCTATAAAATATCAGAGGGGATCTTGGGATAAATCACGGTCGTGATTAACAGGGAGATTTGCATCCAAGAAGATAACAGGCTTAATTACACCCGTTATGAATAGGGCATTCACCCTATGATACTTGTTTTGAAATTGTTAAAGTTCTATCTCTTTTAGCTCTTTACTAACTTCTTGTATGCTTGTAAAAACATATCAAAATGAACTTCGTAACACATAAAATTCATATATCATTTTATCAAACACCTAAGGTACATGTGTCTATTGGCATATTTATTATAATTTACATGCTAACAAACCATTAATTTGTCTAAAACATCAAAATTCTACTCTTATCTAGCATCAACACCAATCAAAATCATAATTAAACGAAATAACAATAAATCAATTTTACTCACTTTTATGACTATTTGAACCAGCTAAACTTCTCTTACTACTTATATGGACTTGATTGCTTGTTCCTTGTCTTGATTCTTAACTTGGGATCTGTCAAAGTGAAGTTTAAAGAGAATTTGGAATTTGTTGTGCTTAGAATGATGGAGAAGACAGGAGAGAGAGAAAATAGTTTTGGTCTGTTTTGGATTGGTATTTTGTTTTTCACTTTTTGACTTTTTTTGGCAATTTAGAACCTTATAGAAGATGCATGAAAGTGGGCTTTAGGCTTTGGGTGTATGTGTGGGCTTGGTTTTGTTAATTTTGTTAAGCTTGGGCTTAATTTTGGACTTAATTTTCTACTATGCCATGCATTAAATACACATATATCTTAATTTAATATAACTCTACCAACATACACATGTATTACTAAAATTTTACTAACACACATATATTTCAATTACAAAAATTTCTCATACTAAGAATTTATCATACCATTAAATTAAATTATACTAACCCAACTATAGCAATTTAAATCACAAATCATCAATTAAACATATATAGGCAATTTAATTTAACATATTAAATTTTAGGTTATTTTAACATACCATCATCTTAAAACATAAATATAAATAAAATCTAATCTAATTTAATCTTACGTACTTCGTCTACCTCGTCTCCGCTTAGTAAAAGTACGATGAAATAGCGTAGGCTGATTCAGACCCTATTGGGGATGCGTTATAAATGAATCAACCTGTGTGAGTATGGCATCTCCATCTCCATCACCAACACTATATTGGTGAAAATGGGACAAGGTTTGGATCCACTTAGATGAGTCCCTCTCGCATATCATGTGGCAGTGATGGTCACCTCTTATGTGAAGCTCCCGAGGTATGAACAGCATATGACATATCTAGCATCAAGATATCCAGTAGATGAACATATGATGATCATGATGGATCAGACAAATCAGGCTGAAAATGCACAAAACCAAGCTCGTCATGGTGTACATGCAGGGGTGAGGCTCGTCTCTAATATTTGCAGCTTTGTATCGGCTTCGCCCTCGCTTTTGACCCCGTTCCTACCCACACCTCTCTTTTGTGTGGTATGCTTCCCTATACTGGCTGAGGCTAAGTTTGTGAGTCATTCTAACCACCAATGATATCGGGTATAAGGCCCGTGCTTGTGATCGATCATCGATATGAAGTCCCATGAATGACATATCGTGCAGTACCAAGAGTGTCCTCACATGGCATGTTAGGAACCTGGTGAATGAAATATGCATGCAATTAAGAGTAAACATATAGATCAAGAAATAACGAATCTAATGTACATCCATATATCGTATGATAGCCTCCGTACGACTGATCCAGTGCCTGTGATCGCATGATATGAATCAAAATAATCACCATATATACTAGCGGGAATATCTAGCATTTCCACAATGCGATCGCACCTGCCATCCCACTCTGCGACCCGTCTGGCGTGCTCTACCACCCATTTCCACTTGGAACACCCTTCTAAGATGAGCTCATGTAATTCTCTCGTATTAGATGGGGGGTCTAGGATCCCCTGAAAACCACCAAACTATCTGAGCATCCCGTCTGGATAGTAGTGCTCAACGATGTGAAAGCAAATCAAGGAAACCCATGCACACCATACATCTCTATCAGCCCTGCAATACTCAGACAAGGGATTCATAATAGTAGAGAATGGGTTCTAAATAACTTGTTCAAGAAAAAAATTAAGGTATACATAAATAAAATTAATGAAATTGTGCATATATGAACAAATAGGACAGACAAAACCATACCTATCTGGAGACCTATCGATCAAAGCATCCTTTATACTTAAACAGCAAATGTGTGGGGGATCGAGTAACATCAAAAGTGGCACCCCTAATAAGTGACGAGAGGGTGCCCCCTAATAACTGCTATGATCTATCGACGCAAGAGGGCGATGTGTGGGAAGTGCTCCCTGGCCCAGATCTACAAAACTACAAGGGGTCCTACTATGACACTCGTATAAATATAGGAAATCATGCATATCTACCTGTATAGCCATGCTAAGCAAGCTACTCCCCATGCATAGTGGTCTACTATCCTAAAGTCCTTAAGTAGTTGAAGGTACATGACATGAACCAGATTGGATGATTTGTCCTCAACAATAAACCCCATTAGCAATAATAGAATGCAAGCCTTCGCATAGTGTCGAATCGTAATATCATCTACATGATCAAGTAATACTCTAAAGTGTGCATCCAACCATGACATCTTCAAGCAGCTACCATCAATATCCACGTCGGACACGGGTCTAACTCCTAGTAAATGGATGCACAATTCTAGCTAATCCATCCATTCTATGCCCGTAATTGCATGCCCAACGACAAGAAAGACGGTGAGTGGTATAACATCTTGTAATGTCATTGTCTACTCCCCCATCAGCATGTGAAACGTATGGGTCACAAGTCTCCATCTCTTGACTAAAGCAGTAATCGGGTGCCAACCTAACTGAATAAATGGTATACGTATGGCACCTATGAAGCCAGCGTGTGACAGGAATAGAATAAGTTGATAGTCTACAAGTAAAGGCATGTCGGTCTGTTGCCTCAGTTCGCCTCTCTCCAACGATAGTGTAATATGACATGCTCTTTTATTTGAAAGCAATTCCATGAGAAACATTCTCCATATATTCTAAGTAATGGGGTGAGGAAATGATCTTACCTATCCCTCCTATCATAGAGTCGATATATGAATAGACTGCTCTGTAATTACGAAGTCATCTACCGGTCCTGGATTCATCTATAAGAAAGAAAGTAGTAAATGGTGTTAGTAGAGGCGTAAGTAACAGAGCAAACGACAGATAAAGTAGGTAACGTTAGTGTAGTAAAACAAATCACATGAACAATACAATATTACTATAACTCGATAGTTCGTAACTATCCTACTAGTTGCTTACCTATTTGGAAAACTTCTAATGTTATGCCTTGCCTATCCACACAAATCGCATGAGTAGCCTTGTAAGCCCTCTTGAATGTCCATCTCATTCTATAAACGTTTATCCCTAGGCTTGCCCATTTTTTCTAATAAATCCTGGGAAAGGGTGTCATGTCGGAATGTCAATACGAGTCTAATTTGCCTTATCTACTGCAGGTAAGAATGGACATCCATATATCCTTAGTTGATTCCCCCACCTATACCATTGCTCTACTTGAGCAACACAGTCCATGTGTAGAGTACCAATTACTGCCATTTGCATGTGAGCATGGAATTTCATAGGTCTGCCACTTATTACATATACATCTGCTTGATCTTAACTTGACTTTTTGTACGAGATCTCTCTTTTGACCATACATTGTAGGTCATGATGCAGTTGGAACCTCAAATACACTTCGTGATAGTCGAATCAAGTTCCACGATGGGCACATAACACGTTGTTTTACCTCTCAATCATGTGTTCAGAACATACATGCATTACTAAAACACTTTAATGCGTGGACAAATACCCAAAAGAGCTTATCAAAGAAGACATGTCATGCAGTATCTGATTTAACGGTTCTCCATTCAAACTTTGTTCATAGATTTGCCTCTACTATTACATTAAGTAAATGCATAAGCTTCGCATACATTTGCTCAATAGCTTTTCATTTTGCCTCATGAATTCTCTTAATGTGAACATTATACTCAAATTCTCCATTATAATGTACCTATACATGTTGATGGAGTCTAGCTGAGAATGATATTGTCTAGTGATTTCATCTAAACATGTGTCCTTCGTATCTAGTGATGTGAAACCAACCACCATGTTTCTTATAGCTGCCTCTAAGTCTCCACTTACAACCTCTGTTATGGGTATTGGTGCACTTAACTGCCAATAACCTTAGATCCGAGTCCACCACCTTAATATTGTAGTGGTTTGATATGTGGCACATTTTAATAGGCCTCATAAGATAATCTTTAGTTTCAAACTGCATCTCAACCTTGAATTCATCACCGAAGCTATAATTTCCAGCACTCATTTCCTACTTATCATCAAATGCAGCATATGTACTACCTACATCGGCATTGAAAAAAGGTACTGGCACTGAGCTTCCTACTGTGTTAGCATCTGTAGGAACCATGAAATGGTATCAGTCATTGCCTTTAAGTTGTACATCTGTAGCAGTAATCTAATAGGACAAACCTACCTAAGAATCATTTCTTTCATTATCATAGTCATTAGTGGATTCACTTACTAATGAGTCTTGCATCGCATCAATATCATGATTGTAACTCCATTCAGGTGTACTCATTTCAAAGTTACTCATCTGATCCTGTAGGTATACTGTTGTCTGAATTGGAGTGGAGGTCGAATCGGCTAACCCTTGCCTACCAACATTTCCATCAATGCCCATGTCAATCGTAGGTGATTATGGCAATTCCTTTTTAAACATATGGACATATACAACTACTAAACCTTCGGTGTTGTAATACACCTCAAATATAAATTGTGAGACTCTAATCACAGAGGTACTTTTTTGGTGTAACGGCTTAGAGTTTGTTAGAACTCCAAAGTTAAACGTGATCTGGGCAAGGCAATCCCAAGATGGGTGACCCCTTGAGAAGCGTTAGGACCAAAAGGACAAAACCATATAGCGTATGGCTAAAGTAGACAATACCTCGATGGTTAGAGTTTTGAGTCATTACACAGTGCATTTGATGTCTTGGTTGTGCCTGAAGGTACGCTGGGAGGGCTAGTGTACCAGGCATCACGATCTCTGTCCAGAGTGGCCTGAGAGCCTAGAAGCGCCCCCTCTATTGCGATGAAGCTTGAGATGGCAGGTCGTGACAGGTGTACACTAACATCTCCTATGCAACACCATCATTGGTCACTGGAATGACATCATAACGTAGTAACATATCTCCAATAGCTACTCTGATATAAACCAACTTGATATGTAGACCTATTTACCTTAAGTCTACTGCAAACGATGTCAAGTATTTGCTCATACGTAGAGTTCTTACTAACACTGATCATAGCAACTGTCCTCTTACCATAACCAAAAACATCATTTCCTTTCACAATGTTGCCATGAGCATACAATATAAAATTGGCCTTATCTATTTTGTCTCCTACCCTGCCAGCTTATAAAACATAAGTTAAATGCAATAAATGTGACCATGACTTATGGACTGCACTCTCCTAATATCTAATACGTATACTAATCATAGCCTTATCAAACTATTTCATTGGTGTGGATTCTAACATCATCAAACACGATCAAGGTGGAAGATAAATAATAATGGGCTAATGCTGCAAATGTTATCTCAACTTGACCTAGATATTCAATGAACTACCTTAACTTTTAATTAGTCAATTTACTACCCAATTCAACTTTTCACGTATACCGCTGCTACCTGAGCTAACGGTGTTAGCTCTGTTAGCTAACATTGCACTTCCCACCTGTAAAAACTTGCCACATGGTATTTTATTCCGTTTTTTTATTTATTTTGTCATTATAATTATTATTTTATACTTTTACCTATTATGATAATAATCATATTACGTTAATTTGCCTTTTTTTTTTCTCGTCGAATGTGTTAATTAGCTTATTGTTAATTTAAAATGATATTTGTTCATCACCAATGAAGCCTAACCCATCTTAGAATCAATCTATTCTTAAAAGCCCACACTGCTGAACGCTAACCATTAATTTCCACTTCGGTATATTGATGTCCCATTGCTTAATATAAAGGTGAGTTGTGGTTAAAAATCAGGCAATGTGGAATGAGGATCGCAAGAGACTATTCCATTTCAGCTAGTAGACTCATGCCCCTCTCGATCTTATAATCTGCATTTTTGCCTTTGTGTATGCCTGGCATTCCAACGCCTACCCTGCAACACCTCCATGATAGTTGTCTCTCAACTATACAACATTCATTTATCTTTGGATTTATTTATCTTCCAACTACAATTAAGAGGAAGACATTTTCATAGAGGAAAAAATTAAAACCCGATGCTTTTTTGCCACAATCAAGTTTAGTATTTTGCTCTGTTTTTCATTCTTGAAACATAGCATTTTGAAATCATCCCTCATAAAATCAAAACCGGATCCAAAATAGCAATTGAAGACCGACAGCATCATCTTTGTCAAGAGTATCGTAAAATCATGGATTAATTTAGCTATTGAAATTTATGTCTACTAATTCTAAAGACTAGGATGAGTTTGATGTTTTGCAAAATGCGATAACTGTTAATCTATGGACAATCAGCTATGCTTGTTATTCTATCATGCCCGACTACTGTTGCTCGAATCTACTTGGAAGTTGAAATATATTCATATGACAGATGAAAGCATTTAAACTCTTGTTGACAAGTTGTGTGGTTGAACTTTTTGTGAGTTTGTGAAGTGTCATCAGATGTTAAGTCTATTGTTAGTGCAAAAAAGAGCTTGGATATGCAGCATTTAAGTGTCAAAACAACTCAGCTTATTTCAAATGTGCTAGAACATGCTCCATCATCATCGATTGTAAAAATTTGTCCAATTCGTGCCTTTTCAACTTGTGTTCAACCAAAGTCAGACAATTAATGCGGGTCTCTCCACTTAGGTTTTGCCATGGACGATCGCTGATGAAAAGGAACTTTAAGTCTATGAATAGTCATTATCCCACATTGTTAATTTTTCAAAATTTCTTCCTATTTATAACGTATAGTTAGATTGGGGTAATAATGAAGTGACCGAGACTATAGCAAATGTAGGCCTAATGTAAAAAAGATGAATTTAGACATTTGACCCTACTTTCGTTGTTTGGCTTTAATGAGATTAGAGTTTCTTTTATTCTTAAAAATAATAGTTACTAATAATAATCTAAAATACGAATAAAATAATAATTAAAGTCATAAATACATCTTTAATTTGATTAAAAAATTATATGCCATGTTAGCTAGTTAGCTCAGGTACTAGTGATGTACATGAAAAGTTGAATAGTATAGTAAATGGACTAATTGAAAGTTGAGGTTAGTAATTGAATATTTAGGTAAAGTTAAGGTAGCATTCGCAACATTAGCCCTATAATAATATATGATTTCATAATTTGATTCTTAAATTCTAAAAATATATAATAATAAAAAATTACAACATACAATGTCCATAACGCAGCATCAATAACACATATAGTAAACATGAAATTTGCATAACCACTCCACAATATAGCTCATGTAACAAGTAAAAAATAATGTGCTTCAACATTTGAAAAAAAAAAAACATACGGCAACACATACAACACCAAAAAATCTACAACGCAACATCAATGATCATGAAAAATTAAGTGAAAATCTCAATAATCATACTTGTAGAGTTTGGCACGTGGACTCGTTTTTCACATGAATTGCTTGATTTTTTCATGAATTGATGTCTTTATAACGCTTATTGATCGAAATTAACTAAGACAACTCATCAATTTGATGAAAATCAGTGCTACAATGAAGGAATTAGGGTTAGGGTTAATAAGAAGAATTTGGGGATTTTTTTTTCACAGCCATCCGAACAAGTAAGAAGGAGGAGATAGCAGGCAAATATGCCCTTCAACCTCGTCTCTTGAAGAGATAGGTCATAAACTCTTGACCTCGTCTCTTCAAGAGACAAGGTAACTTCACAGCTCCATGTAGTAAGACTCTGTCTCTTAGAGAGACAAGATTATGCTCTGCCCTCGTGGTTGGTGGGTTAAGCGGGCTAACTCACAAACCGATTAAGATTTTAAAAAATATATATAATATTATAATATAATTATACTAAAGGCAAATATTATTTTATAATAAAAATAAAATCTTCTTATTATATATAGTAAAATAATTTACTTTTACAACTTTTGGAAGTATTTACCTTAATTTTGTTTATGTCATTAATCACTTAATAATAAAATTTAAATAATTGTTCTTTTTGTAGGTTTAAAAAAAAATTGGTGCTTGAACTTTACTGAAAAAAACTTCGTAGAGACAAGGTGCGTCGAACCTAAGCATATTTTTTTTTGCTTTCTTTTTTTTTTCCCGGATTTTTTTCTCTATCTTTTTTTTTAATTGAAATTACGCGTGTGGTGTTCTTATTGGGCAAAATTTTCACATTTGCAAATAGACTTAACAAAGTTAAGTAAGGTACTGAAAAGAGGCTCAAAAAGTTCAAAGTACTGGAATTGAACTTTTGAAAGTTGAGGTACCTAATTAAATTTTTTTTGCAAAGTTCAAGTACAAAATTCGATATTTACCCTAATTTAGATATTTGTTCTTTTGTAGGCTTAAAAAAAAGTTGTAATTTTCAAGTGGTGGAGTTTTAATTATTTTCCCACAATGGCCTAGCCCATTCCAAGTATTTTCGTTTATTATTATATGGGATGGGACAAATTTTTATAAATGAGATATTGACAAAGAGCACAACTTCTTTCATCTTGCTATTATTTTGCTCGCCACACTATCTACAAGACAATGCTACAATCCTTTTTGTATTTAAATGAGTTTTACTACATTTATAAAATTATTTATTTTTATTAATGGTTGATTTTTTTTAAGTTTCTAGTCTCATAGTAAATACAAATGGTGTCTAAGCTTGAAAATATTATTGCTCATCGATGGACATGTTAATAAATAAAACAAATTAAAAGGAAAAAAAATGGAGATCCTTACTACACTGGTGGAAATGTATTGATTACTTGTTATCAATCAACATCTAAATAACAACCCAAATCAAATTTAAAATGGGTTTATGGGCAAACTTGACTTACAGGAGTTGGCCTATTTTAAGCAACGGGTTATGCGGGGCAGACCAAAATGGCCCGTACATTAATGTAAGTTAAAATTTGTAGCTCAACCCCTCCTTCTTCTTCCTTTTTTTTTTCAGTTTAATGGGTTGGCCCGCACAACCGCCTTGTTTGCACAACTTTAGTTGAAAGTAAGATACAAACAAGTCGAGTCTAGATGGTACAATGATAACTTCAAGCTCGAAGCTAGTTTGAAGTAGTAGTACATAAACTCTATTCAACTCAATTACATATGATTATGCTTGATTTATTAAGAAGGAATATATTGTAAATTATAATTTAAGTGTTCAATACCTAAGTTCGTTTTGATTTCAATTGAAACATATACTTGACTTAAGATGGATAAAGCTTGATTAGGCTTACAATCTAAATATATGAAGCTTAAGTTTGGCTTATAAACTACTCGAGTAGTTTAAGTTTTAACTCAACTTGATTGTTCTTATTTCGAACTCCAATAAACATTGAGTCAAGTTTGAGTAGCTTATAACTAACTTGATTTACTTACATCCGTACTTGAAAAGTGTGTATATTTTACCAACGTAGGTTATAGTTTAGATGAGGATCTTGAATAGACATATGTGTGCATTTGATGCTTGTGTTGCATATGTAAAAATAATTGTGTACTAAATTTATAATATTAAAGAAAAAATAGGTCTAGAAAACGTTCATTATTATCTATAGAATTTAATATTTTGCCCTAAGGCTAGATATGATAGTAAATTAATAATACTTCATAATTTGATTCTTTAAAAATTAAGAAGATTTATAGGGTTATCAATTTAGCTATTTATATGGATTTTGAAAAATAAAATCAGTAGGCTATGATGGGAATCCATTAATTTATTAAAAAATATATTTTACAGGAGTGATATGTAGTTTGAAGTCTAATGGAACGTCATGAGAGAAAAAGTAGATAGCATTAAAAAATTGAAAAATTTTGTCTTATTAAAAATAATCCAAAAATTAAACGACTTAAACTCGTCTCTTTTTAAGCTCTTACAATATAAAATTGGCATTTATAAACTTAAGATGATATTCTCTCTCTATCTCAACCCCAAACACCCACACACCCCCCCCCCCTCCTCTCTCTCACACGCTAAGGTTTTCTTCCCTATAAATCGAGGGATAGCAGTTATCACATTTTGGCCATCCATCCCACTCGATCAATGCTATTGGATTTTTTGCTGTGTTTAATAAGAGGACATCTTGATTCATATTTGAAAGTTTCAATCAAATTTCTATCAACAGATAAAAAGTCGCATGGAGTTATTTTTAAACCAAGGTTTTCTTTCAATATTTCTTTTGTTTGTCTTCCCAATATGGGATATTTCCTAGCTAAAGTGTTGAATTTCATTCCATGATTGCATTAGAATTATTTATGGGTTATTGTAACCCATTTTTTATCTAAGAAATGTGATCGTTTTTGGATTAGATCTTTAGATCCTCATTTCTTCTAATGTAATTTGTCAGTACTATATGTACTTGTATTTGGATATATATTTCAATGAATGAATTATATTTCTCTAGCTAAAAAAAAAAAAAAAACTCGTTTCTTTTTTCTTTTGGCCAAGGACTTCATCTCTTAAAAATACACATTTATGTTTTATTGATTCCTTTAGAGACAATGATGAAGGCACGATTGCAATAAGCTTACCACAACAACTTCAAGTTCCTGAAGGAATGATTACTCAAAATAGAGCCAAGAAGCGTTGGGAAAAATTCTAAGGATTTATGCATAAGTTTATTGAAGATTACTCAAAATTCACCAACATCGATTTGGAATCGGAAATGAAAACATTTACTATTATTTTTGCAACTTATAAAAAGAATGCAACACGACAAGCTGAACCAGACCAAGGTCAGCCCAAAAGCCGCCAGCCTACCATTAAAGCCACGGCCTTAAATTCAACACAACCAGCTTTCTTTATGTGACACTAGCCTTCTTTCAAGCAATGCCAAAACCTGTACACTATCAAACTTCATGATACGCTACTGATGTTGAGCTATATGCCACCGACCTTCGATCATCGTAAAGGATACCTAGAATATAATTTTTTTAAAGTCACTCACAAGGCCGCCAGTGTAGTTATAAAAGGCCACTAGCGTAGTTGTTTAAGCCGCTAGCCTTCTTTGTGCGACAAACATGTTTTATTTTGTGTCTTTTAGGTTTCCCTTTAGTTATTACATATAGTCGCTTGTGTTTGATTGAAAGAACAGATCACTTTTGATATTGAAATCAATTTGAGATTTTTCGAGAGATTGTGATATCTTCAAGAATTGAAATTCTTGTTGCGATCTTTATTATACCAAGATTTTTAGTTGGTTTATTCTATAGGTTTAAGATCTCCATAGCAAGGTTCTTAGGATTACTCAACCAACGGATCAAGATTGTTCCATCAATTCATAACAAGGTTCGTGGAATTCTTAAATCTATGGTCAAGTTCAATTATATCACTGATTCTTTTCTGGATATTTCATTGAGTCAAGGTCTACAATTCGATTCTTAGATCTGGGAGATTGCAAATCCATGTTTAGCACACATCAGATTGGTATTAGAGCAAGGTTTTCTAAGAATCAACCATCTAGTTTGATTTGACGGTAACTTAAAACCCTAACTCATTTCATTCATATTTGTTATTGATTTGATTATTTTGTTAAGAAATTTGATTGATTGCTTTGTTCTTAGGGTTCTTGTTTAAAAAAGATGAGGAAAAAAAAAGAAAAGAAAAAAAAAGATATATATATATATATAATTTGAAGGAATTGATTTGTGTGAAAGGAAGCCACAAGTGGATTTGTAATGCATTTCCATTGTTTATTTCTTGGAGTTTCGATCCTATTATATACTTATCAAGAATTGAAGTATCGCGAGTAACAATACAAGAAAAAAAATTTGTAAATTGAAGTTGCAAGCTCGATAAAGAACCATAAGACAAAGGATCGAGAGGTAAGATGATAAGTGTATTATTAAGTTTTAGTGACACACGAGGGTTGAGTGTCATATATTTACGAGTGATACACGTGGGGGTGTAGTGAAATTTCTTTTTCCTTTTTTAATTATTATTTGTTTGGTATTCTCTAACGTTACAGGATGTCCAACACCTCAAAAAAAGGAGGGAGAAGAAGCTAGTGATATGGCTCGGATGTTAGAAATGTTACAGAGATTGACGGTGCAAATGAACTGCCTTGAATAGCAAAGTTCAAAGGGAGAGCCAAACTTTGAAGATGAACGGGATTATAAGAAGCCTGTCAGAGCCAGTGGCAAGAGTAGCTCGTGGGATAATACTGGTCGAGGAGATGAGAAAATTGACACTAACTTGAATTTTATAAAATTCAAGATTCCTCTTTTTCAAGGCCAAAGTTACCCAGATGCCTATTTAGAATGGGAGCGCAAAATTGGGTTGATTTTTGCTTGTAACAAGTATTTAGAGGAGAAAAAAGTTAGATTAACTGTTGTGGAGTTCAGTGGATATATTGGTATATGGTGGGATCAACTTACTCTTAATAGGAGGAGAAATTTAAAGGAGCCATTTAGTACATGGCGGGAGTTGAAGTAGATCATGAGAAAGAGTTTTGTTCCTTCACATTACTATAGAGGATTATATTGGTAGTTACGGGTACTTGCTCAAGGAACTAGGGGTATAGAAGAATACTACATGGAAATGGAGACACTCATGATGAAGATTGATGTAAAGGAAGACGATGAAGCCATCATAGCTAGATTTTTAAATGGGTGAATAGAAATATTGCATATAAGGTAGAGCTGCGGCATTATATAGAACTTGTCACGCCCCGAAGGGTATCCTAAACATGGCAGTCTGCCGTACACAATATTAAAGCCTAGGAATGACCACCTCAGTCACGCGAAGACTTCCATACTATGTACAAGGCGTCTAACACATGGAGGAGACTCATCGAAGAGATACATTTTATATCGGTACACTTGAGTAACAATGTAAAGGAAATACAATTTACTATTCTTCAAAATACAAATCATATTATACTTCAATTACATTCATCCAAGGATTTCTCTACATAGAACTATTACAAGGCAAATCATAGAACCTAGCTAATAATTACAAACATTCTTATTCCTTGCCGGAATCCTGAAGTCATTCTCGGCTCCAACCATCGCGGTCCCCACTTAGCACTCTTGAGATAACCTATTTAATCAAACATCTATTGGGGTATAAGTTACACTAGCTTAGTGAGTGAAAACTTCCAGGATTACATTTATAACACGTCATACAATCAAGTGATTAGTCAAACAAGTGATATGCATCAAACACATGAATTCAACAAACATATGACCTGTCGAAAATCATACGTGGATGGACTTGTGCCCTCCATCCCGGGTTAGCAGATTAACGAATCCTGCGGTACGACGCCGTTTAAGCTTACGGTCAACTGAACTATAAAATCGTTTAACGTACAACGATAAACTGACAAGAATCGTTTAAAGTACAACGATAAACTAACAAGAATCGTTTAAGGTACAACGATAAACCAACAAATGCTAATGCTCCATCCCCATCGTGATATGAATGAGTCAATTTCATCTTCAATTCCGAATAATCAATTATACCAATTCTTTTAAGTGATCAATCAATAATCGAGACAATCAATTCTAATTCATCTATACAAGCAATAGTTAACCACTCGGCTTCGATATTCTTACATTCCATTCTTATCAACAACAAGCATACATAGTCCCCGTTCGTCCCCATCATGCATATCCATTTTATCTTTACCAAATATCTAGTGCAACTATTATTACAATCACATACAATAAATGAAATCGAAGTAATACTCACTTGGCCATTGGATCACCGGTCTCTTAGTACAAGTAATCCGGTGGTAGGAATCGTCGATTCGGGTCACCTAAAAAGGAAGAAATACTCTAATAAGTATTTCAACTCAACTAATTCCAAACGATCTTATACAAACTATCAAATTCGTAATTCTCGTCCTAAGCGGGAATTCCAACTTAAAACGGCCATAACTTGGTCATTTTAACTCGGAATCTCGCAAATTATATCGATTTCTATCTACTTCGAAAGATCTATCTATTTCTAATATTATATTTAAGTTTTGAAAACTTTGAAGCTTCGAAAAGGCGGATCAGATTAGGGAGTAACAAATTTCAATTCCGAAGAATAGTTTTGCAAATGTTTGTAATGTTCCTACTATATAAATTAGCCATACATGCAATATGAATGATTTCCTAGCATGAATGACATGAGATGAGCTTAATGTATGCATGATCTTGATGATTTTTGCTAAAAGGAAATTTTATAACTCTTTATTTTGCAAGACTTCAAGGATAACTACTTTTAAGAATACTAGTTTCCTAACTTTGATAATTCACTTGTGTTTTGGGATTAATTCTTAAGAATTTCTAGTTATCTAGTTAGAATTGAATCTTCATTATATCTATTTAAGTCCTTCATTTCTACATAAAAATTTCTATTTACACTTTGTAAACATGTTTTTAAAATTGGCTCAAAATCCGAATTTTAAAACTTGTTTTGTGGTGATTCCTTTATAAAAATCATTTGATACTTAGAAAATTAAGGCTCAATCATGCCTTACTACTAAGGACTTCATTTCTTTAATAAAACTTTCATTTTGAGTTTGGAAAGTATGTGTTTTCATGATCACTCCAAAATTACGAATTTCCTAAGTTGACTACAACTCAAATTTTTCCTACTACATTTCTACTCCTTGTTCCACATATTTTCTTAGCAAATCCCATCTTAATTTATCAAAATCATTACTTGATGATACCTATGACCTAAACTCCTCATTTTTCATATAAAACACAAGTTTTGGAGTTGATAAATGAGTTTTTAAGGCATGGCTTTGAAATCATCCGAATTTACAAGTTTTGGATAAACTCAATTTTCATACTTTATTCTACAATGCATCATGCATATATGTATTTCCTACAAGCTATTGTCATGATTATGAGATGATCTACCTATATGTATACATATAATACCAAAATTCTTTTTGAAAATCTTTACTTTGCAAAACTTTGAATTTTACTAGACTTAAGAAAAATAGTTTTTCTTCTTGCAAAATCATATTTGTTTTTATCAAAATCAACCTTGATGATCTATATAACCATCACCTTCATTATTTCAATAAAAACCTTCATTTTGGGTTAGAAAATAGGTGTTTAAATAGGTGGTTTGCTTAAGTACGAATTTTACAAAATTTTAAAGAATGAAAACATTGTTTAACCTATTTTGGAAACCATTTGTTATTCTAAGATTATATTTTGATAAACTTCTTTTATCCTTATCAAAACTTGGTCTTTATTATATATATACCCTAGGACTTCCATTTTCCTATCAAAATTATCATTTTGGCATTTGGAAATAAGTGTTTGAATTGTGGCTATTTTCAAATCCGAATTTTGAGAAATTCATTTGAGCTTATTTTCTTTGTAAAACTCATTTAGTCTTTCAAAAACCATTTCCTAATCAAACCTATCCCTTAAGGCTTCCATTTCTTTACTAAAAGTCTTGTTTTGAAGTTGAAAAATAGGTTTTCAAAATTGGTCTTGGTTGGGATCCGAATTTACAAAATTTATTCTTGGACATATCTTTTGATAAAATCTATCTAAACTTATGAAAATTCATTCTTATATATCCTATCCTAAGAGCCTTTCATTTCTTAAATAAAAACTTCATTTTTGAGTTGGAAAACATGTTTTTAAAATATGCCTTGGCCAAAATCCGAAAATAAATTTTTATTTTGAGAAAACTTTTGAAAATCACCTTTGATTCTTGTAAAAAGAAGTCTTGATAATATACATACATTAAGCCTTTATTTTCTTAAGTAAAAATTACATTTTGACACTTGGAAAGTGGTTTTTAAATAGGGGTTTGCCAAAATACGAATTTCACAATTTTTGTTAAGTTCAAATCTAAGATCTACACATAATATGAACATACATCTAAATGAAACCCATGATAATAAACTTTAAACTCATAGATCTAAACTTTACTCATCAAAATCACTCATTTATGTTATCTATACCCTAAGCCCTTCATTTTAAATGAAAAATACACATTTTGAAGTTGAAAAACAACTTTTCCAAATATGGTTCCATTTTCATCCGAATTTTCAAAAATGACTTTTGTTGAAAATAAAATAGATCTTGAGTTTTCTACAATTTTCCTACTATCATCATGCTATTACAAGTTGTTCATGAACATAAAACAAAGTCTAATGCATTTTGTGAACTCAAAACACTAGATCTAGTCTTCTAAACTAGTTTTAAATGCATGAATCACTAAGATAGACATGGGATGATGATCTATGCATAAATCATAAGAAATAACAAAAATAATAACTCATATAGCAAGATCTATGGCATAAACAAAAATCAAAGCTACAAAAAGTTAGATCTACAAAATATATCAACTTTAAACAAGAAAATAATTATGATACAAGATAATAATAGTGGAGAAGAGGAGTGTTTCATTTTTGGCATCATCATCCTAAGCTTTTAAGCTTATGGAAGGTCATTTGATGCATGAAACCTTCATTACACTTTACCTATACCACCTATGGAAGCTTTGAGAAGAAGATTTGCTTAAAAATCTTCAAGAAATATGCATGGAGGCTCATGGAAGAAATGGGGACAGCTTGTTCATTGAAGAAACAAGAACAAAAAGAAGAAAGAAAGAGAGGAAAAAGAGAGAGAAAAAGCTAAAGAATGAAAAAGGAAAGAAGGAGTAAATGAAAGGGAGAGAGAAAATGAGTGTATTAATGAATGAAAGAAGAAAAAAAATAAAACAAGGCAGCCAAAGAAGAGCCATGCTGCACGTGAAATGTGGAGGGAGAGAGAGGTTTTGTTGAAATTTGACTTGAATTGAATTGTAATAATGTGTAATGTAACTTTTTAAGAAGGATGAAATAATTAATTTAGTCAAAATGGAGTAAATAAAGGACAATGGCAGCCATAAAGAAGGGGAAAAATCTGCCATGAAGTGTGGGATAATGTGTAGAAAGATTGAAGTGAAAAGGAAGTGATATGTGTAAGGTGTACTTGAAGTATGGGTTGTAAAAGTACTTTCTTAATAAAATAAAATAAAATTAGAAAATTTATTCCAAATATTTGTAGCAGATTTTTCATAATTAAAATTAATAATTATTTGAATTATTTTAGTATTTTAACAAATATGTTACCGGTATGATCAAAATACGCGAATATGGGCTATAAATGATATTTTATAACCCAAAAATTTAAAAAATTATTTATGAAAATAAAAATATTTTTCAATTATTAAATTAATTTATTTTATTTTTAGTATCGGGTATTAAACAGAATCTGATCCCATAAAAGCCCGAATTAACTAAATTTTAGAAAAACAAAATTTTCTATAATATATAAAATATTTATCTAAAAAATATAAGGCTTTATAAGAAAATAAAATTTTGTAATGAAATAAAAATGAATAGTGCAAAAGACTAATTAATTACCGGTAGTAATGAAAATACGATAAAAGGTTATAAATGTAACTTTTATAACCTGAAAAATTATATAACTGATATATTTGGAAATCTTATGAAATTACCAGTCTAATAGTACTATTGATATATTTTTGATATCTCGAGCCCTGGGACACGCTTTTCGAAGTCTGTATCAGAACGGGTTCGAAATAGGTCAAAAATTTACCAATATAATATTTTTTAACAACTTATATTACTACAAGCTATTCCACGCATTTAAACTATATCTCAGCCTCTAGGGTTAAGGGCGCTAGATTGCCGGATTTAAGCTATTGCATTCCGGTTAAGGTTTCCGATTGATTTTTCCGGTTTAGATCTTTGCCAAATTAGAAACCGATATTTTATGTTTATACAACACATTTAATTTGAGAAATTTATTTTAAATTTTATTTTTGTAAGTATTTAATATCTCTTAATGTTTTCGGAATTCTTGAATTGGGTTTCACTTTCGAAAGTTAATGGTTATTTACTTTTTAATAATTTGTTTTTTTGGGTTCTATATTACTCGATTTTATAAGTCGGAGTTAAATATGGAATTTTTTTATATGTCGTGGTTTTGAATTTGAAGACTATTGAGTTCTTATTTTATGTTTAAAGATTTTCATTTTCTTAAGATTAAGAAGTTTCTGAATTCATTCGTGATTTAGGACTAGTCAAAGTTCGGTTTTAATTTGGAGTGATTTTTAGTGTTTATTTTCGAAGTTCATCTTAGAATTATTTACTGAAATTTTCCAGGGCTTACAGAACTAAAAGAAATGTATCAAATAGCATTGAAATTTGAGAGCCAACTCAAGAGGAAAAGAAAATATAGTTATCAAGGTACTTCTTTTACCTCATGGAAGAAGAACTGGAAGAAAGAGAATAAGGAGGACAACAAAGGAAAATCAATTCAAGCTATGCCAAAGGAGAAGACTTCTAATAAAACCAAATGTAAAATTGAATCCCAATCTTATTTGAGTAGTATATGCTGTTTCAAGTGTAATGGTATGGGATACATAACTTCTCAGTGCCCTAATAAGAAAGCTATGATTGCATTGGGTAATGACGAATATAAAACGACCAACGATAGTGAAGAAGATGATGATGATATGCCTAAGTTGGAGGATATAACTGATAATGAGGAGGTGGATGCTTCAAACTTATCATTGGTAATTAGACATACCTTGAGTACACAACGGGTGGATGAGGGCGAACTTAAGCAGCAAAGGGAGAATATTTTCTATACTCGAGTTATAGTGAAAGACAAACTTAGTTTGATTATTAATTGCAGTAGTTGTGCCAATGTGGTGAGTGCTAATTTAGTGGAATTGCTTAAGCTGCCTACACTTAAACACCTTAAGCCATATAAGTTACAATGGCCTAATGATTTTGGAGAGGTAAAGGTGAATAAGCATGTGAAATTATTATTGTCATTGGGAAACTACAAGGATGAGGTAATGTGTGATGTAGTGCCCATGAATGCATGCCATATCTTATTTGGCAGACCATGGTAGTTTGACAGAAATGCTATCCATGAAGGGTGTTCAAATAGGTATATTGTGTGAAAGGATGATAAGACATTTCATTTAAAGCCTTTGACACCACAATAAGTATAGAAAGATCAAAAGAAGTTGAAACAGGAAGATGAAGCATTAAAAACCAGGGAAAGAAAATAAGAGAGTTAGTGAGGATGATACACGAGTGATAAAGGGAAGAAACAAAGTACCTAGTGAGAAAAAGGGAGAGAGTGAGAATAAAAGGCTGTTAAATTGTTTTGCCACTAAAAGTGAAATTAAGAGTGTTGTGAATCAGAAAAGAGTCCTTGATTGTACTTATGTACAAGGAGGCAATGATTTCTACTAACGATCTTAACCCTTTCTTCCTGATTCTATTGTTTCTCTTTTGCAAGATTATGAAGACTTGTTTCCTAAAGAAGTTCTTAGAGGGTTACCACCAATTAAGGGCAGAGAGCATCAATTGACTTTATATCTGGAGCTTCTATCCCAAACTGACCTGCCTATGGGAGCAGTCTTGAAGAGACAAAGGAGATACAAAGGAAAGTGGAGGAATTACTGGTAAAAGGTTTATTCGTGAGAGAATGAGCCCTTATGCTATGTCAGTTTTACTAGTACTCAAGGAAGACGAAACCTAAAGAATGTGTGTAAATTATAGAGCTATCGATAAAATTACAGTAAAGTATTGTCATCTTATTCCTAGGTTAGATGATATGCTTGATGAATTGCATGTTTTCTATCTATTTTCAAAAATTGATCTTAAAAGTAGTCATCATCAAATTTGAATGAAAGAAGGGGATGAATGGAAAATTGCTTTTAAAACTAAATTATGACTTACGAGTGATTAGTTATGTCCTTTAGACTAACTAACGCACCTAGTACATTCATGAGATTAATGAATTATGCCGTACGTCCTTTTATAAGTAAATTTGTTGTAGTGTACTTTAATGACATTTTGATTTATGCACAAACTTAGAGGAACATGTGAATCATCTGAAGAGTATACTAGCTGTACTAAAAAGAGAGCATTTATATGTTAATTTAAAGAAATGTTCTTTTTGCCTGGAAAAAAGTTGCTTTCTCGAGATATGTTGTCAATGCTAGAGGCATAGAAGTAGATGATAAGAAAATTAAATGAATTAAGGATTAACCTACGCCTACTAGTATTACTAAGGTGAGATGTTTTCATGGTCTAGCTAGTTTTTATAGACGTTTTGTGAAATATTTTAGTACACCAGCAGCACCATTCAATGAAATTGCTAAGGAATTAGTTGGTTTTAAATGGGGTGAAACACAAGAAAAGGTCTTTAATTTACTTAAAGAAAAATTATGTTATGCACCTTTGTTATTTTTACCAGACTTTGCCAAGGCCTTTGAGATTGACGCATCTGGTGTTGATGGAGCTGTATTAATGCATGAGAGCAAGCTAATAACCTACTTCAGTGAAAAACATCTTTGAGCTACCCTACTTATGATAAGGAGCTCTATGCATTGGTGAGAGCTTTAGAGACTTTGGCAACATTATTTGTGGCCAAATGAGTTTGTGATTCACACTAATCACAAATCATTGAAGCATTTGAAAAGGCAAGGAAAGCCGAACAGGAGACATGCCCACTGGATGGAGTTTATTGAGACTTTCCTAGATGTTATCTGCTTTAAGTAAGGTAAAGAAAATGTGGTTATTATCGCAACCTAATAACCTACTTCAGTGAAAAGCATCTTTGAGCTACCTTACTTATGATAAGGAGCTCTTGCATTTGTGAGAGCTTTAGAGACTTTGGCAACATTATTTGTAGCCAAAGGAGTTTGTGATTCACACTGATCACGGATCACTGAAGCATTTGAAAGGGCAAGGAAAGCCGAATAGGAGACATGCCCACTGGATGGAGTTTATTGAGACTTTCGTATATGTTATTTGCTTTAAGCAAGGTAAAGACAATGTGGTTGCTAATGCCTTATTGCACAGCTATATCCTTCTCTTAACTCTTAATACAAAATTATTTGGTTTTGAATATATCAAAGAGTTATATGCTAGTGATCATGATTTTTCTGCTATTTATGCTGCCTGTGACGAAGGATCTTTTAACAAGTTTTATAGGCATGGGAACTTTTTATTTAGAGAGGAAAAATTGTGCGTGCCTCAATGTTCTATTAGGAAATTGCTTGTTAATCACTACTAGAAAACTAGCCTTTAGAGACAGAAAATTTGCGACGGAAAATTTCTGTCTCTAAAAAAATGAATTAGAGACAGATTTGTGATGGATTTATGATGACATGAATTATGAATAATCTTCTAATTTTTATATACTTTTGCGACAGAATTTGCGACGGATTACACATTGATTTGCGACGAAAATTTTTCTGTTGCAAATTTGTTTTTGATTTTAAAGGGAAATAAATTATTTTAGCGCCAATTTCTATTTTTTTAAATTCTTTTGCAAATTTGTCTCTAAAATAAATTATTACATATATGTATATAAATAATTATGTTTAAAATTTATTTTAATTATACATATATAATATAATATATATAAATGTGCATTATATAATAAGGACATATATTATATTTTTAAATTAATTTTATTATATAATAACTATAATATGTATAATCATTTGTTATTTACAACTAATTATATATATTTATTATAATATATTTAACATTACAATACATATTTATATATAATAAAGTATAAATTAAAAATAGTACTTAAAACATAAATATTAATTTATATCTTATTATATATTCTTTTATATAATAACTTATATAAAAACTCAAATTATACAACTTAATAAAATAGTGTATAATAATAAATAATATGTTATATGCAAGTAATATCATAAAATACTAATTACAAATAAAGTATATTTCAATAATAATATATGTAAAATAAAATTATTAATATAAAATGTAAACTTAGTATATTTAAACATATACAAATATATAAATAATATATTATTTTTAATAATATATTAATAAAAAATATATATTTATTATTTATAATTTTTATTATATATTTATTATGACTATTCATATATTTTTTAATATAAAAAAATTTATTATATATATCTTACATAATTTATATTTACATACTATATTTTATTTAAAATTAATAACATTTTGGGAAAAAATAATATACTATGTAAAAATATAGTATATTTAAGTAATAAAATATGTAATATATAATAATTAGTTAAATATATTTAAATTCGTATTATTATTATTTTATTAATATAATAATGAAAAATATATTTTTATATTGTTTACATTATATTATAATTTACTAAGTGCAAAAAAAAAAATAAAATAAAAAATAAACACATTAATTAAAAATATACAATTTATTATTAATTTAATATAAAATATTAAATAACTAATGTAAAAAGTATAATTATATTATATATCATTAAATATATATATAAATTTATATGTATAACAATATTTATATTTACATAATATATAATATTTTTTAATAATAATATCATATTTGGAAAAAAAATTATAATATACTATTGAAAATATTATATATTTATAATAAATATATAATTTAAAATAATTATTATAAAATGTAAACATTGTAGATATTAATATTATATATTATTTTGATAAAATATTAATGAAAAATCCTTAATAAATATGTAAAGTGAAATTATAAAATAAAAATAAACTATAAAAGATATATAAAATGTTTTATAGTTATAATATTGTAAATTGTGGTATCTCTTAAATAAACAGTAGTGAAATTTTACTCATGAAGATACGAATTGGTTTATCAGTTTAGTGCTTGTGAAAACTTCAATGTTAAGTGTGCTTAGTATGTAGCATTCTATGATGGGTGACCTCCTGGGAAGGATTAATAAGAGGCAAATGTGTTTTTTTTTAATAATTTGTCTTAGAATCAGAGATAAATTTGCGACGGAATAATTTTATTTAATATTTACTAATTGGATATTTAAAAATAACTAATTATAAAACAGAGACAAATTTGCGACAGAAATTCCGTAGCAATTTGCGACGGAAAATAAATTTGTCTCTAAAAGAATTAGCGACGATGATTTTGAAACAGAAATTTGCGACGGAAATTCTGTCTCTGAAAGTCTTTAGAGACAGATTTTTCACTTTTAGAGACAGAATTTTTTGTCTCTAAAACTAAAATTTCTTGTAGTGAATGAGTCTCGTAGTGGAGGTTTGATGGGGCATTTTAGAGTAACTAAAACTTTAGATATTTTAACTGAACATTTTTTTTGGCCTCACATGAGAAAGGATGTAGAAAGAATTTATAGTGAATTGTAAGAAGGTCAAATCTAGGGCGATGCCTCATGATTTATATACTCATTTACCCGTACCTAGTGAACCATATCCTGACATTTCTATGGAGTTTGTTTTGGGACTGTATAGGTCAAAAGGGGTTGTGATTCAATTTTTGTTGTCGTGGATAGATTTTCCAAAATGACACACTTTACTGCTTGTTATAAAATTGATAATACATCTCATATTGCTAAATTACCTTTAAGGAGATTGTATGGTTACATGGCGTTTCTAAAAGCATTGTTAGTGATAGGGATATCAAATTTTTTAGCCATTTTTGGAGAGATTTGTGGTGCAAGCTGGATTCTAATTGTTATCCTCTACTACCTATCAACCACAAACCGATGGATAAACGAAATGGTGAATAGGACAATGACGAGTTTGTGGCGAGTTGTGATTTAAAAGAATTTAAAGTCTTGAGAGGAATGTTTACCATTCATTAAATTTGTATATATAACCACACTTTTCACTCTACCACAAGTTTTTCATTATTTGAGGTTGTTTATGATTTTAATCTACTAACGCTTTTAGATTTGTTGCCTTTGCCTGTTAATGAAAGAATTAGTTTAGATGGAAAGAAAAAGACAGAAACTATAAAGAAATTGCATGAACATGTGCAACAACAGATTGAAAAGAGCAATAAGCACTATGCTCAACAAGCAAACAAAGGCAAAGAAAGTCACCTTTAAACTAGGTGATTAGGTATGGGTGTACTTAAGGAAGGAGAGATTCCCATCTTAAAGGAAGTTAAAGCTGGAGCCTTGAGGAGATGGACCATTTCAAGTGGTCGAGAAGATAAATGACAATGCTTATAAATTATATTTGCTATGTGAGTACAGGATGAGTGTTACATTTAATGTTTCTGATTTTAGTCCTTTTTTAATGTAGGTGAATTTGATCCAAAGATGAATCCTTTCGAAGAGAGAGGGAATGACAAAGGCACGATCGCACTAAGCTTTCCACAACAATTTCAAGATTCTGAAGGAATGATTACTCGAAATAGAACCAAGAAGCTTTGGGAAAAATTTAGAGAATTTGTGCAGAAGTTTATTGAAGATTACTCAAAGTTCACCAACGTTGATTTAGAACAGGAAATGAAGACATTTACTATTGTTTTTACAGCTGAGAAAGAGAATGCAACATGATAGGCTAAACCAGACTAAGGCCAACTAAAAAGCCACCAGCCTATCACTAAAAGCTATCGGCCTTAAAATTAAACATAGCCAGCTTTCTTCACACAATACCAGCTTTCTTTCAAGCAAGGCTATAACCTGTACGCCACCTCAGTATGCTGTCGATGTTGAGTTGTATGCCGCCGGCCTTCTTTATGCAACATACATGTTTTTGTGTCTTTTAAGTTTCCCTTTTGTTATTTCATATAGTTTTGTGTTTGATTGAAATAACATATCACTTTTGATATTGAAATCAAATTGAGAGAAATTCTTCTCTTTGAGTTCTTTCAAGAGCTTGTGATATCTTTAAGAACTGAAATTCTTGTTGTGATCTTCCTTATGCCAGGGTTCTTAGTCGGTATTTCCTATAGGATTGAGATCTCCATATGAAGGTTCTTAAAATTACTTAACCAACGGTTCAAGGTTGTTCCATCAATTCATACCAAGGTTAGTAGAATTTTCAGATCTAGAGTCAAGTTCAAAGATTCTTTCTTGATATTTCATTAGGTCAAGGTCCACAATTTGATTCTTAGAGTATGAGAAATTGCAAATCCGTGCCTAATACGCATTAGACGAGTTCATTAAAATTGGAGGAAAATGCAAAAACACCCCTTAAACTTTAAATATTGTGCGGAATGACCCATTTGAACCTTAAAAGTGTAACTTTTAATCCCTAGAACTATAAACAATCAACAAATAAGTCTAGTCCATCCTTTTTTTTTGTCCCATTTCGTACATGTCCATACAATTTTTATACAAAATCCGTACAAAAAAGTACACATGAAATAATATTTTTTTGTTCTTTTTGGTAGAAAAGTACAAAATGGACTTATTTGTTAATTGTTTATAGTTCAAGGAATCGAAAGTTACACTTTTAAAATTCAGGAGGTCAATCTGCACCATCCTAAAGTTTAAGAGGTGTTTTTGCATTTTACCTTAAAGTTGTTTAAAACTCATATCTTAAAAGACAAGATAAACCAACTTGTTTGTTAAAAAGTAAAGTTCATTATAGTTGCATTAAACTTATAAGAGACAAATTCATTATAATCCAAATTTATCTCTTGAAAATATGATCTTAAGTTACCTATTTTTGGGATTATTTTTTATTTATGGGCATTTTTATATTTTTCATTAAGATTTTTTCTTCTTTATTCCAAAAAAGAGTCTGAATAACTAGCAGATATTGGCTTAGCTAGTAAGACTTCGGCTCATGACCTTTAGTGGTTATGGGATTGGTTCTTGCTACAGGCAAAGGTATCTCCTTTGTGCCTGAGGTCATGGGATCGATTTTTATCAGCATTAGGAAGCTGCTGGTAAGTTACATGCCCTACCCAATTTCGGGTATGGTATCGCCTTAGTGATCTCCATCATAAAATATGGTAGAGAATATCTATGGTCTTCTGTGGTGGTGACTGGAATAGAAGCCAATTATAAAATTTTTAAGCGAAGGAAAAAAAAAAAGAGAGAGGAGATTGAATATAGTTTTCCTTTTATGTATTTTATTGATATCTTTATGATACTTGTTTAAAATTTGGTATTTAAATAATTATTTTATTAGTATTATTTATCTTTATTTTATTTTATAAATCAATTATTAGAATTGGTGTGGAAAATTACATATTTAAAAATATATATATTTAGTTTTAATTAGGGTACATGTCATATTTGGTACTGACCTTTATAAATTTGTGTAATTAACTACTTGGAGTTTAAAAGTGTAAGTTTACTACTTATGAACTTTTTGAGTTCATTTATAATACCTTGATAAGGTAATTTATTACAAAAACAAGTAAACTTCGAGTATTTAGTAGCAATTTGGAAAGGTTCAAGTAGTTAATTGGAAGAGTAGTAAAGCTTAAATAGTAAGGCCTTGTTTGTTTTATAGAAAAATCTTTGTTAATGGAACATGTGTTCCTTGAAACGCTTTTTTGAAGAGTAGTATATTTTTAAGGAGATTATTTCATGATTAACTATCATTAAAAAAATTAAATAAATATAACTTTGATAAAAATAATTACATAATTACCATTAATATATTGCAGTTTTTTTTTTTTTTTGTACATTACATGTTGGACTAGTGAGTTCAATATGAATTTTAACGAGGAAATTGATTGCATAATTATCCACTTGATTAGAATAATCTACACTTAATTAGCAAAAAATATATATAAGCTGAAATGATTGAATTTGTGCATGATGTGTCTTGTGTTTGTCTATGTGAGTGTTTAGCCTTTAGGTGTATTGGTTTGTGGTTGTATGTTGTAGCTTGATACAATAAGGTTTTAGTCTTTGATTTCTTCTATAATTTCCTAAAACATAAAACATGAAATCTGTAAATCTTTCTCTAAGCTTTTCTGTAGTGTCTTGAATCACCTCAATTGAGGTACGAAGGAGAGAGATATGATCAAAATACAAAACAGTATCAAGTTGTACCAATAGGTTCAAACATGTGCACAATGGTTTGGACCTTTTGATGCTCAGAAGGTTTAAGTGGCCCAAAAGTTCGGACTATTGCACAAAGTTTCGGACCTTTTGAGCATTAGAATGCCGACCTAATATAAGATGTCAAAGAGGTATGGATCATTGAGCAAAGGTCCAAACATGTTACAACTTTTCAACTAGCCATTACGCATTTAATGTCCAATCATTTGAGAGGGTTTTTGTAGAATGGCTAAGATTTTTAGGAGGCTTATAAATACAAATATTTGGATAGTTGTAGGTAGTAAATGGTTATCATAAATAATGCTCATAAATTGCATTTAAATCATTGTAAACACTCTTTCAAAGTTTGTATTGCAATCAATGTTATTTAGTGAAATGAAAAAAAAAAAGTATAGTGTCTCTAGGTACAGTATTTGCAATCTCTTGTTAAGGCACTATACTAAAGTTTGTTGAGGGATTTTAGTAAATTTTTGAGTTATGTCTAGTTGCTTGAGAACTTGTTGTAAAGGCACAACTAAAGTGTGTTATTATGTCGGTGGTTATTGTGGTGTAGCCTTTTTTGGAGTTGGTTGTTGAATTGAATAAAAGTGTGTGAAGTTCTCATTAAGCAAGGCATTGGTTGTGGACCGTGGAAACTAGGGGGCATATAAAACACAACATTAAATCCTAGTGCAATCTTCTCTAACCTTCACTATTCATTGATTGCACTTTTTTATTATTGGTGTTTATATGTTAAGTTACAATAGTTAGATATTAAAGCCTAAAAAGTGTAAAATTAGGCATGATTGCATTCTTAGGTTGTCATGCCCCGATGAGTACTCTAAACGTGACAGCCTGTCGTACATGGTATTAAAGCCTAAGAATGACTACCTTAGTCATGCAAAGGCTTACATCTCGCACAAGGCTTACATCATAACTAAGAAAACGCATCGACGTAATGCAACTCACATTGATAACAAGTAAGTATAAAGCAAAAGAAATACTTATCATTAATCGTAAATACAATTGATTACAATTTTTTGGAACATATCACTACTAATGACTTCGAGTCTGCATGAATATATTTCCTAGCAATCTCCAAAATGTTCAAATAACATATATTACTCACAAGGAAATTTCAAGAAAATAAACTCCTTCTAATCTTCTACTTTTTCCATAAAAGCTCAAAAGTCCATTAATGGTTTCCTTAATATCCTGCTCCTCGAATGGATTCTTGAGCATACCAATTTTAATAAAAATCTATAGGAGTGTAAGCTTACGACGTGCTTAGTGAGATATTCCCTTTATTTGCACCAAAATTCAACAAGTTTATAAATTCACGCATAAGCCATGCATGCTGTGTGTAATGCTCTAACATGAAGGCATTACAACTTGCTATGTGTCATTCGCTTTATAAGAACACGCCAAGGCTAAACAATACCATACCACAAGTAAACATTAATAATAAACTCTAATACTCACATAAAAGAGGTACCTATTTTTGAATATCTCAAAGGAGTAAAACTCTTAATCAATCTAATTAGTTTAAACCAAAGCTAACTAAATCATAAACTTTTACACATAAAAGAGTTCTCATGACATGGTCTTAATTCATAAAACAAGAAATCTCTTAAAATATAGAAAGTTCCATAAGCCTTCAACCCAGTTTCAAAGCTATCCAGGTGGTCTAAATATCAGCAGGAATATCCAGTCCACTATCGCCATCCCTATCATCTCCAAATATGTCAAAACCAGACAGATTATAATAAACTGTATTTGCACCTGTTCTTGAAAAATGAAAGGAATGAGCCAAAAAGCCTAGTACACCAAACCACACACAAATGCACATTCACACACAACATATATAATTAAATATAACTATTTCTAATGCAACAAACGTCATTTCTTATATTATATTAGCCATCAAGCAACACAACTCAGGACCATATGCATCTAATTTCAAATCTGCAGTAACTCATGACTCCATAAAAACAATCATATATAAAAATAGATAATTATATCTATAATGGTGTTGGAGAATCATTCACACACTGTGGCCTCTGCTAAAAACCTAATCTACTGGAATCATTTCTATACACGAGTCTACTCGGGACAATATCACACATAGTTCATTAGGGTATCTCATTAGTATCACACTCTACGTGGTCTTTATTAACCAAAGCCAAACACAAGCGACAATCATAATTTCTTATTGCCGTGTATATTTAAGTCAATTTAGAATTTTGATCATACAACACATACAACAAACAAGTCCAATCCTACAAACACATACAACAAACAAGGTAAGGTCGTAACCGATTCAATCGCAAGGAACAAGACTCAAAATTCCACAAATATCCTGATCATATAAACACATAAATTTCAATGCATGTCTTTCATATAACTATTTTAAATCCAATTATATCCTACAATCCAAATCTCTAAAGAATTACAAAATCACACCTTATTCCTTAATTGAAATCCAAAAACCCTCAAATAGGATCGATCTTCTTAACAATTTAACCAAATCGTATATCACAATTCAACCAAATTGTATATCACAATTCAATACCAATCAAACCAAAGAATCAATATAAAATCATAGATATGATAGAGGTTAATGATTTATCAATTTACCTATGACCAAATCCTCATTTTTTTAATCGGAATACAACAATCCTTCAGAATCACTAATCTCCTCAACAGATCTCCAAACCCTAGAACTCCATTTCATGCCAAATAACCAAACATCAACAAAAACTATATATATATATATTTTATGAAATCATAAAGATTAAAACATCGAAATGCATAACTAAAAATAGATTTTAAATCCTTTTTAAAATTCCAGATCTCAAAGATAATCAAAGTTTTCTCCAATCTCCCTTCAAATCAATAAACAATTTCTAAGGAAACTATACTTTTGTATATCTTAAAGAAAGAATGGTTATCAAATTATCTAAATCTAATCCTCAACCTTCTTTAATCACCAAATCTTCAAATTCTCCAAGAAAACTAAAACGATTCTCTAATTTTCCTTCAAAAACAATATAAAAACTCTAAGAACTTGATAGATCTATGAAACCTAAAAGAAAACTGATGATTTGATTACCTGATCTAGATTACCAAATCCTCTTAACAGCTATGAATACGCCAGAGGATGTCTGCTAGGCTTAGGGTTATGTTGGAATAGAGAACAAAGAAGAAAGATATAATAAAAATTGTAGCTTTTCATCTCCTTTGATTTACATACACTAACAATTTTCAATATGTATGCTGGCGACATTGAAGTCGATGTACACTCTACCAAGTACATTTTCAATCAAGTCTCTACCATGTGAACACAACACGGTTATATTTATACTTTGACCATAAAACCTTCTTATTTAATACCCTTTGATACTTTGACCCTTCTTAATAACTCAATTATTTGTATATTATACTATGCAACAACCATATAATACAAATGATTATGTATGAGTATCTGAAAACCATACATAAAATAGATTTATGCTCTCTGTACCGAGGGTTAGGGAATGGTATTTGAAGGTTTACACGATCTTGACTGCTAGTCGTCCGGTGCACTCTACCCTTAGTGATCAATCGGCACGGCTCACCCTTAGGATGTATCCCCAGTATGCCTTAGTTCCTTAAGAATGAGCATGGTCATGGGCCTTTTCAAATAAGCTTAACCTCGGACCCTTCCGATTCTTCACGTAGGAATAACAGTATTCCATATGTGACTCGATGGATGCAATGCGTGACCATTTAATTTATATTAAAATCAAGTGTAATTAAAATATACTTTGAGGGTGATCAAACAAACATCATACGCACATAAGCAGTAAATAATATTATTGATGTACTTAAACAATCATTTATCGGTTTCGATATTGTTAGCAGTCCTTGTCACGCATACATAGAAGCATTTACATACAAATCCATAATCCCATATATATTCATTTTATCTTGCACCTATAAATCTTGCAACTATCTACAAACACAAGAAAGGTAAAGAAATCAAGAGGAAAAACTTACTCGATCATATTGCAATCTTTTTAGTCATAATAATCCTTAGAAAGGCGAGTCTTGTATTCCTCTTCACTTAGACAAAAAAAAAATCGGAATTCGTATTTCATAGAAGTTCTAGTTAAACCTTCTAATTCTATCTTGTTATTTTTGTTAAAATTCGAATGAAAGGAAATTGCAACTTAAAATGGCTATAACTTGCTCAAATTAGGTGTCGTTTTCCACCCACTCGAAAAAATTATCTATTTCTAAGGTTATTTTTAACATTTAAAGCCATTTAGGTTTCAAAATGGGTCAGTACAAGTTTGACCCAAAAGTTCCAACCCTTAAATTGAAATTTCTCCCAAATTTTACTTCACTTAAATACTTTATAGCAAACATATAAATATTTCGACCTTTGAAAATCATTTAATATTGACAATAACTCATATTAGATGCATGATCCTAGTAATGTTGTCTTAAAATAAAATTTGCAAACAATCCTTGTAAAAAATAGAGTTTTGTGCAAGGTCATTCTTTGACTTGTGATTAAATTTGTTATATTGTAAACATGTAACTTAATCAACAAGAAAATCATAATTCAATATATATTTTGAAATCTTCAAAGGTCTTATATTTGTTCAAAAATTCTTATTTAACAATTTATTTAATAAGACATGGATTTGCATACTAGTGATATAAAACTCCAACTGTGTTTTCTTTTCATTAAATTTTTCTAAGTTGGATTCGTAGACAAAATTTTAATCCTTAGATTTTGAAAATATAATAGTTAATTAAAGAGAATCATGATTTTATATTTATTTTGAGTTCATGTATATTTTATTTTCATATTAAACGGCTTTTAACTAATTATTTCTCATCACATGAATCTTTATATGGTTATGAAGAAAAATCATCATAAGTTTTATTATCTCTAAAATGTTTTAAGTTTTAGCATGAGGGAAAATAAATGAATGGCTTGTTTTAAATTTTTATCCTCATAGTAATTCTTTCTTAATTAATAAATTCTTAACACGTGGACTTTTGGGGGGGTTCTTGGAAGAAAACTAAAAATTTATAGTTTGTTACAAGTAGATACCTAATTATTATAACTGTTATTTTTATATTTCTTTATGTTCATAAAAATAAATTTACTTCTTAAAACTTGATTTCTTAAGTTGTATATCAATTTTATTTTTATGTGGATTTTAACTAGTGGACTGATTTTTAAGTTTGTTTTTAGAAAAATTATTTTATTCATAGTGTTCATCAAAATATTGGCATATGCCTTATAAATAAGTTTTTAAGAAAAACTTACATAACAAAGATTATCAATGTTATAAATTTACTTTAATATTTTGGAAATAGTATAGTTGAACAATTATCATAAGTCTTAATGAAAATTCTTTCTAAGTGTTGAAAATCATTTATTTTGAGAGTTTAGACTCATTTTTATATAAAAAATAATAATCAATATTATCATTTTGAAAATTTTATTAAGATAAGAACATAATCATATGACCATGCATGAATATGAATTTAGTAATTATATTACAAGATGATTTATAAATTCATGTAGAGAAATAAAAGAATAGAAAATAAAATATGCAAATATAAGAACAAAATATAAAAGTCTTAGTTTGTTATCAAGGTTCCCTAGAACTTTGAAAAGGAGAAAAGCAAAATTAAAGAAAATATGAGAGTCTTAAATTTATTTCAAGGCTTCTTAGGACTAGATGGACAATTCCCTTAAAGAAAATAAGAAAAGCAAGAAAATAACTTTGAAAGTCTTAGGTTTCATCAAGGCTCACCAGGACTTAGATTATGGACAAGTCTCCTATATAAAATAAGAAAAGTAAGATAATAATTTTGGGAGTCTTAGACTTATTTTCAAGGCTCTCTGGGACTTAGATTATGGATAGGTCTCCTTCGTTTTGATTTGATGTAGTACAAGTGTAAGACTATAAATTAACTAGTCTTATTTATTTACATGAAATAAATAAATAAACAAGGAAATAAAAGCATAAATAAAATGTTATATTAGTGAGCTTCTAGGCTCTAGAATACATATACATATATTTAGTAATATATATAAAGTTAAGGTTAAAAATAACAATATAACATAACATAAATGAAGTTGTAGAGTTAAACAAGACATGAACAATATATCATTTCTACATTTCCATTCCCTAGCATGTACTCATGAGGAATTTGGAAACCAAACACAGATTTTTCATGTTATGTTAACATGAATTTGCGAAGGAGGTTTAGAATTTCACCTAGAGTGGGAGATGAATGAAAGAAAAATTTTGAGAAGACAAAGGTAAATGTGTTTTTGTGTATGTGTGTGGCATGAATCATAGAGAGGAGAGGGAGATAGTGTTTTTGAGTTTTGATTTTGCAAGAGTTTGTTATGTTTAGGAGATTTGTTTAATAATTTGTCTAAAGATAAAAGATTATGCATGAGTAAAAGGAGAGAAAGTTTGAAGAGAAATTTAGAGAGGAAAAGTTTTAGAGAAAATTTAAAGAGAGAATTGAGAAATGATTTTAGTAGAGTTTTAATATGGTAGAAGAAAAGTATGTAAAATGAGAAGGAGGAAAGGGATAAGTATAGAGTTTTAGAGAGAAAATTTGTGTGAGTTAAATTAAATGAAAAAGAAAATAAAATAAGAGGGATGAGAGAGTATGTGGCTGGCCATGAGGGAAAAGAGAGAGAGAGGGAGAGATTAAAAATTAATTTTAGTAAAAAAAATAAGTAAAATATAAATAAAGTTTAGTAAAAAGTAGTATTGATAATGTAAATGTAAGAAATAGGTATGTAGGTTACAAGAAAAAGTAGAGATAAATGAATAGTAATGAATAATAGTAAATAGTAATTTGAATAGTAGACTAGACAAATAACTACCGGTGTAATAAAAATACTCGTAAAAGGGCTATATTTGATATTAGAAGCCGTAAAATTTTGTAATTGATATTTTATGATTATTTATCTCATTACGAGTCTAAATATATTGTTAGAATATTTTTACCGTTTTGCATGCCAGGACCTTGATTTTGAAAAATAATTTCGTTCAGGTCCAAAAAGAGCGAATTTTTGGTGAATTTGATCTTTTTAAGTTGTATCACATTATGTTGGTCTATAATCTAAGGTTATCTCACTTTTACTGTTTTAGGGTTTTGAGTGTGAGATTTATGGATGTAGTTCACTAGGGTTTGTTATTGGCTTAGTTAGCTTTTAATGTTTCGATTTCAATTACGACTTTAAGATTTACTCGTAAGGTTATAAAATCTAGGGGTTTATAGCTGTATTATATTTTTTATTCAAAAATTAAGTTTCACTATATTTTTATGATTTATTTAATATTTTTTAGGTCTTAGGATTGTCTAATCGAGTATAGGGCTTCTAATGTTATATGTTAACTCGGTTTGACTTTTGGTATTGATTTTAAAATTTACCAAAAGTTTTAATGTTTTATAATTTTATCATTAATTATTATTTGAGCATACTGTCTCGATTTATATGTTAGAGATCATGTAGGGGATTTGTTTGGCGTACGAATTTTGAATATAACGATTATTGGATTTTCTATTTTTGTTTTCAAAGGTTCTCTTTTTCTTAAGGTTATGAAATTCATAATTGATCTTATTTAGAGTTTCTAGAGTTCGATTTTAACTTAGCTCAGTTTTAAGGTATTGATTTTGGTTTTTAGCTTTAGAATTATTTTTTAAGATTTATAAAAAATTCAAGGGTTTACATAGTATTACTTAGGCGTTTCTATAATTGGTATCAGAGATATGACTCTAGTTTAAAGTACTTAACTGCATCTAGAGTATTAAAAATGACTAGTAACACTCTAAGATTCATGAAATGTCAAAGCTATAAATAGACCTCCATCCTAACCGACACTAATTATGCATATTGGAAGTATGTGATTACTATCTTTATAAAATCATAAATGTCTTTATGGAGGATAATTGAAAATGGTCCTATAGTCATTGAAAGTAAAGATGAAAATAGCTACACAAAGGCAGAAAAAGATAAAGTGCAATTAAATGAAATAGTAGTGAATATATTGTATTGTGGTTTAAATAAAAGTGATTTTAGTAGAATTTGCATTTGTAGATCTATAAAAGAAATTTGGGAAAATCTTGAAAATACTTATGAAGGATCTATAATAGTAAAAGATACTAAAATTAGTCTTCTTTGTGGATGATTTTAAAATTTGAAAATGAAGACTAATAAGACAATATATGAAATGCACGATAGATTTATTCATGTCTTGAATCAAATGTCTATACTTGGTAAGAGTTATATTAACGGTGAGGTTAACTCTAAAATCCATAGGTCCTTATCAAGGGAATGAGAGGCAAAGAAAACCTCCATAGGGGAGGCACACGACGTAAGTCAAATTTCTAAGGAAGAACTCCTTGGCACTCTCAAGACCAATGAAATGATTAAAAGGCAAAGGGAGGAGCTAACCAAGAAGGAAATTTCTTTAAAGGCCTTTTGCTCAAGTTCAAGCTCTAAAGAAAATGGTGGTGATGGTGATGATGGTGATGAGAGGAGGAGGAGGAGTCGGACTAGCTTACAAGGAAGTTTATCAATTTTTGAAGGTAAATAAGAAAGTGAAGAAAGGAATGATGTTGACACCTCGAATTCAAAAAGGAGGACTATTACTTGCTTTCAGTGCAATGAGCCAGGGCATACTTAACAATATTGCCTAAATGCTAAGAAGGAAAGCAATGGTAGAAAGAAAAAAGCTTATGTGACCACTTAGAGCGATACGTTCATTCGATTCAGATGAAAACACATGCTTAATGGCCCTAGACGATGAGATATGCTCTACTTCTTCTCAATTTCCTTATAATGAGATATGTGACATGTATGATAAAGCATGTAATGAATTAATAAAGATGAAAAAGAACAATAGCATGCTTAAATCATCAATGAAAAAAGAAAGTAGAAGATGAGCTTGATGTATTTAGGAATGAGTATGACGAGACAAAATCTGAAAATGAAAAATTGTTTGAAAAAATTGAATATTTGAAATTGGAAAATAATTAAAAAAGTAAAAATGATAATTTATGTAATATGAATGAAAAATTAAATGTTGAAAATGATTTGGTCAATGGATGCAAGTAAGGAAGCGACATGCGAGTACGTGGATTTTTGGCATTGCGGTTTTGAAGATGAAGGCTAGTCTTACGCTGCCAGTGTTGAACATCAAAGCTGCCAGTGTAGAAAGACAAGCCGCTGGCGTTAACTTCAAGGCTGCCGGCCTTGGATGGTGGCTTATGTTTATTTTAGAGATTTTATGTTTATTTGATTCCTTTTTTTTTTACGGTATTTATTTGGATAATTAGTAATTTTCTTTAATAGGTTTTAATAGGGTTTTAATGTCATTTAATGTAATGTATTTTTTAGATTTATTTCCTTTTTGGCAGCTTTTAGGCTTGTCTATAAATATGTATGCCCTAAGGCAAGATAAAAAAGTGGTTGTTATCTATTAAATGAATTTTGAGAGCTTTTGTTGCTTCTTTTCCTAATTGCAGTTGTTTTTGTGTTGAAAGCCAAGTTTGATGCCTTTTAATTGGTATTGCTTGCAATCAACGGTTAATTGAAGATTGCACTTCTAACATTCCTTTGAATCAATGGTCTTGCGATGAACCTTTTCATATTCCGCTGCGTCATTAATCTTGAAGTAAAAACTTTACAAAGTGATGATGAGATTGATATGTGTAATAAGCATTACTTGTAAGAGTTGATTGGGCTTAAAACAGAAAATGATAAATTGAAACTAGTTTATGTGAAGCAAATACAATCATAGCTAAATTTACCAAGGAAAAGAAAAATTTGAGCACTCTCGTTGGAAAACAAAAATGTGATTCAAACAAATATGGAACTGACTATGATAGGAACATTAATTGCAAGCTTTATAAAACTTGGTTTATGAGAGCTATATATAGCACTTGTAAGTTGTAACTATTTATGGAAAGCTTGGTTATATTGCACACAGTTGTGCAATAAGGAAAGCAATGCATATAGATCACAAAAACAAGTTTATGTGGGTACTAAGAAGAGAAATTCTTATTTTGACTAATCTTAAAGGACTCAAGCAAAAATGGGTACCAAAGTAGTAAATATTGTTTTGTAGGTACCCCAAGGACTTTCAAGGGTGAAAATGAGGCATAATCTTTCCTTGGTTGAGTTTGATGGTTTATACCTTTAATGTTTGTATATATAATATGTTGATGTGCTTAAGTATGCAAATATTGAGTTTTGGTGAATTTATGTGTGATTTAAACTAAATTTGTACCAAAATGAGGTAGGAAATGCATGAAATTGGATTTTCAAGTTTTTTTATACTTGATGAATTTTTTCATGATTAAAGTTGCTAACTAAATTTGTGTGAATGGGTGAAAATGCTTGAAAATGGATATAGGCAAATTTTTGTATTTTTGAGAAATCTTATTATGCAAGTTTTAATTAAAACTTGCACAAATTTATGTTTCTATTGATGTACATGAGTTCGGAAACAATCTAACGTGTTTTTATGCATTTATCCTTCTTATGACATGAAATATGTTTTGCCTTTTTTACGAGTCAATAGGAGGAGAAGTGTTAGTTGCACAATTAACATGCTTGTGTTATTTATGTGTTTGTTTTGAAAATCAAGTGTAACTAGTAGCTTACCTTTAATTAACCATCAATTTTTTGAACTGATTTATAAAAACTCTTTTAAAATCCATATGCTTAATTGAGGGAGAGTGTTGTGTTGAGGGGAAGTTAATTGTGCAATGGTTGTCCTCGTGAAAAGGGAAGAGATTGTTGAACCAATGGATTTTAATGACGAAATGGATTACATAATTACTCACTTGATTAGAATAATCTACACTTAATTAGCAATATATATATATTATATATATATAAGTTGAGATGGTTAAATTTGTGCATGATGTATCTTGTGTTTGTATGTGTGATGTGTTGAGCCTTTTTGTACGATGTATATGTGTTTTGTTTTATATTTGTATGTTACAACTTGATACAAACATGTTTTAGGCTTTTATTTTGTTAGCATTTCCTAAAGCTTAAAATATGAAAGTTGTAGATCTCTTTCTAAGCTTTTCGTAGCATCTTGAATATCTCAATTGGGTCTAAATGAGAGAAATATGACTAAAATACGAAACACTATTGAGTTGTACCAATAGATATGGACCTGTGTGCAAAGGTCCAGATCTTTTGAACATTAGAATGCCAACCTACAGCAAGATGTCCAAAAGGTTCGAATCATTGCACAAAAGACCTGGACTGATTGTAGCTTTTCAACTAGTTGTTAGGCATTTAATATCTGACTATTTAAAAAGGTTGTTCGAGCAATGGCTAAACTTTTGAGAGGCTTATAAATGCATATGTTTGAGTAGTTTGAGGGAGTAAATAGTGCTCACAAATTGCATTTAAATCCTTATAATCACTCTCTCCAAGTTTGTATTGCAAATTGCGTTATTTAATGAAGTGAGAGAAAAAATATAATGCCCTAGTTATGTTATTTGCAATCTCTTGCAAAGGCACTGTATTAAAGTTTGTTGAGTGATCTTAGTGGAATCTTAAGTTGTGTGATTGCTTGAGAGCTTGTTGTAAATGCACAACTCAAGTATGTTATGTTGGTGGTTGTTGTGGTGTAATGTTATGTATTATGTTTATTAGGCCTAGTTCGCTACTGTTTTCTTTACTTGACCTAATACCCTAGTCCTCCGCTTCCTTCTCTCTTTTCTTATCAAACACATAGAGAAGTCGCTCTCAACTTTACTCTCTCCTGTACTTTTACTTTAGGGTTTGAACTTTCAACCCTTACTGATGATGTTCTTGGTTTTTTTGAGTAAACTAACAAGTATGAATATTTGTGTTTGGAGGTATGATATGCCTAATTTGAGTTAGCTAGACTCATATTCAAAAGATACAATGTCTTTTATGGTGAAATTATGCATGCTATTTTTTTTCCCTTTTTTAGTATTTATAGATATGTGCAAATTGGTTAAAGATCAGTTAAGACCTCTAAACTATTTCAACTATTGCCACTATATATCTGTTATTATAACTACTTATTAGTTGTTATACTATCTTGTTGCTTTCTTAGTTGTTCCATGTTCCTCGTACATGTCTTGAATTATAACACATAGTTTCTCTTGGAGCATTAGTTGTTGAATTGAATGAAAGTGTGTAAAGTCCTCCTTGAGTGAGGTGGATCGTGGAAATTAAAGGGCGAACCAAACTTTATGTTAAATCCTAGTGCAATTTTCTCTATCCTTCACTCTTTACTTATTGTACCTTGCTATTATTGGTGTTTATGTGTTAAGTTGCAATAGTTAGATTTTAAATCCTAAAAAGTGTAAAATTATGCATAACTGCATTCCCATGTATTACTTAGGTATTTTTCATGAACATGCAATACACTTGTAACTATTCAACGTGTATCACATGCTTAAAGTATGATACACATTCAGACCTAATAATTTTACACTTTTTATGGTAATTTTGTAATTTTTCTTTTCTAATTTGAATATTTGTTATTTTTTTTCTCAAAAATGGTAGATGTGTTTTTCACTCTATTTTCAGGTATTTCGTTAATTTTTATAAAAATAGTTTTCCTTTATTTATTTATTATCTATAAACTTTTTGAGTTTATACAATTAACTACCTAAAATTTAAAAGTGTTTGTTTATTACCTATAAACTTTTTGAGTTCATTTATAGTACTTAGATGAGGTGATTGATTACACAAAATGAGTAAAATTTCGATAACTAGTCGTAAAATTTGATAAAGTTCAAGTAGTTAATTGAAAAAAGATAAAGTTTAAACAGTAAGACCTTTTTGTTTTTTAGGAGAACTATTTATCAATTAAAAACATTTGCCTTAAAAAGGTTTCTTAAAAAATAGCATTAAACATATTTTATAATGTGAGATAAATCTACTTGAATAAAAAATATTAAAAAATTAATAATAAATTTTGATGTTAGTAAATAATTGGTAGATGAAACTTGTAAATTAATGAGAAAATGGTCTACTTTTTATAATTCTCAAATTGTTTTTCCAAGAATAAGCCATGAGTGAGTCCTTTATTTTCCAAAGAGTCAATGTCACGAATGGTACTTGAACTTTGATAAAATATACAATTAGGTGCTTGAACTTTGAAGATGATCAATTTAATACTCGGACTTTGAAATTAATTATTTTAGTACATAAAAAAGCTTTTCATGCACACCAATAGTACTTCTATTAAGTTTTTTTAGGTACTAAATTGATCAATGTCAAAGTTTAGCTACTAAATTGATTGATTTCAAAGTTTAGATACCTAATTGCATATTTTGGCAAAGTCTATGTACCATTTCTGACATTATCTATTTTCCAAGACAAGAGAAAATGCTTTCTAACAATTATCTAACTTTTCTTTAAACAAACATGAAAAAAATGAAAAGACATATTTTGTGGAAAATATTTTTATCAAAACAAACATAGCCTCGTTTGACATTTTTAAATTTCAAGTAGTGAATTGTGTAAATCGACAAAGTTCAGCTACTAAATATGACATTCAACCTTTTCATTGCGTAGGTAAAAGAAAAAACGCACACACAGAGTATTGAACACATGTCTATCCATTCATAAAAAAGGGTAAATGACGCAAATGATACTTGAACCATGATAAATATGCAATTAAGTACTTGTCTTTGTAATTAATAAATTAAGCACTCAAACTTTGAATTTGATAAATTTAGTACAAAATTATTCGTGTATGAAAATAGTACCTCTACCATATTGATTAAAATGGCCATGTATGATGACAGTGTTAGACAATTTAGTAAAGGAAATATTAATGTGCACGAAAAGTTATTTCATGTTTTAAATTGATCAATCTCGAAGACTATGTACCTTATTGCATATTTTTCGAAAGTTTAGGTACTATTTACCACATTAACCCTTAAACAAATCCCAAAATATATATTATAGAGAAATATTACCAAAATTCATCACAAAATTGCAACTTATACTTACGATTTCAAATGTTCATTCAAAGCTCACAATTACCAAATATGATAAACAAAATTTATACTGTTGTCACACTGCTATCCAAGACCATGCTTTTAGCAAGTGAACAAAAATCACACTGTATAACCATACTTTTGGTCTGGATCAATCATAAAGAGTAGTTTATAGTTGCGACTTGCCTTGGTAGTTGATAGAGTGTATTACATGTTATTTATTGATACATGTTAATAACTACCATCCCATCGTAAATCTGCAATTTTTAAACTTATTTTTAATAATTATTTTAGGTTAGATGTTAAATCCAGTAAAAATAAATAAATTTGATATATGAATTTTGAAATAATCAATTTAATACATGATCAAACTTTTTTATGATTATTTTTACTACTTAATAAAGCTTGCTATGTACGTTGACATTAGAAAGCCAATCTATCATTGAAATTTTACCACTTTTCCTAATATTGTCTAGCATGTATAGGCTGCGTCTTCTACGTTAGGAAATAATATACGAAATTAGTAAGATAATAAAAATTGTCATGAAAAGTTTTAGTTTTTATTAAATACTATTAAGATTTAGTTATCAAATTGAATTTTTAAAGATTATTTCGTGCTTAATTATCATTTAAAAAAAAATTACACAATACAAATTGTACAAAATTAATTACTTGATTACCATCGCTATGTAGCATGTCATAGCTTTTTTTGTGTATCGCACTTTAGAAGTGTGATGCACATTTAATTTCATATGCATTGCAATTCTAAAGTATAATACACATACATGCTTGTACCACATTCCAAAATGTGATACAAGGCTTGACCAATTCAATCTTGAATTTTTTTCCTTTCATTTGCCCAAATTTTTTACAAACTTGTGAAAACTTGCTATATTTTGCATTTATACCTTGGACAATTATTAATTTATCATCTCATATCAACAAGTCAACCTGACTTTATCCAATTATGAGTCTATCACCACTTCATTCGAAATTACAAAACTCAATTGTAATTGAGTTTTAATTGTACTCCTTAACCTGATTCAATATCTATAATAATACTTACCATTAATACTAAATACTTTTTACAAATCATCATAATATACAAATAATGCTTTTAACAAGCAATCCTACACATAATTCTATGTTTTCTTTCTTTTTCCATAGAATCCTTTTGAATTATTTTCGCTTTTGATGATCTGTTGTTGATGTATCATCTAACTTTCCTTCTCCATCCACTCTTATAAGATGAGGTTACACCTGCAATATATTTTGTAGTTATATTAGAAATATTAAATTATACAAAATATAACCATATTAATGAAGAGATATGAAATTGTATGTTAGATATATCTGTGTTACTCCCTCTTCCATATTTAATGATGTTGGACGACTAAGTTTCATAGGAGTGGGTGGAGTAGCGGTGCTTAATTGTAATGTTCTCACGATAGGTGTTTGAGCGATCATAGGATCAAGTGATAGGCCATCTACAATAGCTGATGAATCATCTACTATAGGGGAGATGTGAAAGAGGGTCTAGAGCAACATCTATTGTACGATGTGGAAGAACATCTATGATAGCATTTGTAGGTGGAATTAGATCAACATCTATAGGAGGATCTAAATCAGTCTCTGCAGGTGGGTATGGAGGTGGAATTGGATCAACATCTACAGGAATATCCATATCACTACCTAGCTAGTGATCATGAGCTTGACCTTGTCCTTGTCTCAATTCTTGGCATCGACCTCTACCCCTCCCTTGTGTTGGAACATATACCGCATGTTGTTCTTGCTAATATCGATATAATAGTCTAACACCTCTATATCCACGTAGTCTATCAATCCCCATATTTGTTATAGCATCATCTCATCGACATTTGTAGATGTTCATATCCATGTAAATGTATCGGATTGCACAATTAAAGTGAAAACTTACTAATCTAACGACAATGCTCTTAAACAAGTAATATAATGTAGATTGATCCTATAGTACCAGTCATAAGAGCCTACAAAGACCACATAAGCCAATGCACCACCCCGACAGATCTCAACAAGCCATTGTCATCTATTATCCTACTGGGTGAAAAATCTAGCTTGTTTTATCACCTATTTCTCTCTCAATTTCCCTTTGAGATCCATGATATGCATGTGGTCTATATTCTTTCACAATTCTGTTGGAAATTATGGAGATAGTTATCAAAATCACAAGTCAAATATACAATTCTATGAATTTATAAATTTTTTTTTTATATTTTTAATTAAAATGAATGTAAAAAATGTTTAGGTGCAAGTTTTATATATAATTATGAATTTAAGTGTACGATTCAACATGTTTACGATTTTATTGGTTTTGTATGATTCTATTGATTTAATGCATTCTGGTGAATAGCAAAAACACGATCTTAACAACCATGTAATGGACCCCACCGGACTATTTCATGACTCCTTGTGGTAGATGTAACTTGACAATGTGGAAGCAAATCATCGATATTCTAGCTAACAATATATCTCTAGCCTCTCTACAAATATCTAATAAAGACTCTATCATCTTTGGAGTGTATGACATATAGCATATCTATAGAAAGATAAATGTATTTCAGTATGTGATACGTATAAATAACTATACAAATATTATATGTGACAAGTATTACATGCATGTGTGAATAGACATCGGTACGATTCGGGTCGGTTTCGGACCGAATCGGAACCGCCGTTCACTGTTCAAAGGAACCGCTGATTCTGGCGGTTCCGGTCCCACGTGAACCGTTTTTTTTTTTTTTTTGGGTAAAAGAAGTCAACAACCCCCCCCCCCCCCCCCCCCTCCCCCCCCCTTCTTATATAATAGATTCAGATCTAATGACTATAATATTTAGTAAATCTTAAACTAAAAAAAAAAAAAAAACCATAATCTTTATAATACTTTAATTATATGCATATATATATGTCTTTTTTTTTTTAACGTCTTAATGGATAGTAGGTGAGATGATGATTTTTTTTTTCTGAAATATTTTTTTCTCATTTATTTATTACTATTATTAAGCCAAAATTTGATATAAAAAATTAAAATAATAATATTGGTAATTATTTATCTTTTTCTTTTAATATTTATAACGGTTATCTTACACCCCTTCTTCTCCTTTTTTTACTCCGCCATCTCTCTCCTATCTTTTCCGTAGTAACTCCTTCTATTTTTAGGATAAATTGTAGTGTTTTCTCCAATTTTTTTTTTTTAAATTTTGACACACATTGCGTGATGCGTCCGCTAGTATTATAAAAATAATATGGTTGTCACTTGACATGTGCGATAAATTAACATAAGATAATCATTCCATCATCATCATTTTAGTTTTTTTTTTTACCCATCACTTCCACCCAAATCATTCTTTTAATCTTCTTACTTTTTTTTTTAATTCAAATATTTGGCGGGTTGGAACCACTGGTTCAGGGTCTGAAATAGCGGTTCCGAACCTGATTGGAACCACTGGTTCCGCCACGTCTAACCGCTTGGACCCGCCGGTTCCGGTGGGTCCTTGGACGGTTCGAAATCGTCAATCGACGGGGCGGTTCTCGAGTCAGGAATCACCGGTAACGGTTCGGGGCGATTCGCGGTTTAGAACCGCCTCGTGATGATGTCTATGTGTGAGTGTTTAGCGGTCAAGCTCCTCACAATACTGATATAAGATGTGTATGGAAGCTTATCTAACATCAAAGACATCGTCCCATCTAAATGCAAGTGGTCATCCTTGATTCAATACACATGTCTACGTCTTGTGTGGGGCTATGTGAGGGAATATATCGCATGTTCCTATTTGTAAAAGGATACATGCCCCTCCTATCTCATATGCACTAACCTATGCAGCTTTGCATAAGTATTTATACAACCATGCTAGATAAGCCAATCCTTAACTGTATGTATTACTAGCTTAGAAGTTCTCTAAAAGTGGTAGAAATATCAAATATATTGGACTGGAGAATGTATCGAGAAACAGAATGCCACCCATCAACAATAACATGCATGCTCTTGTGTGGCGCTGGATGGCTATCCCATCTGCATGCTTTGGTAAACCTTGTAATAATAGCTCCTTCGGCTAACTCATCCTTACCCTCTGAGACTCTGACCACTTATTTGTCTAGCTTCTGGTTTAGCTCGCGAGCTAAACTATATAACTACATCTTGTAAAGTCAAACTAACCCCTCCATATGGCATATTGAAGGTGTGGGCCTCTAGTCTCTGTCTCTCAACTAGTGCAATGATCAAAGTCCAATTTAGCTATATAAATAACAAACAGGCAACATAAGATAACCCAATTTGCCCCAAGGTACTGGTCGATATAGACATCATATGTAGCCTTCATCTCCTCATGGTTCTTCAATGATGCCTTTCCTTGTCTGCATATGACTAGTCTATGCTCCTACAAAAATTAATTAAATTAGATATAAATAAACAAGATAAATAAATGATCTCTATACATAATTTAGTCGAGATTTATACCTCTCCATCTCATACAACTTGTAATTGATGGGTGTGTTGTTATGTCAATAATGATCTATCAACTAATCCTAGATCCATCTGTACAAGGAAAAATAAAGATTTGTTAGTTTTTTTTTTAGAAAAATTGTTGAAATATACATTAACCAGTTGTATAATATTAACATATCATAACAAAACAAAAACATTGTAAATTTTCAACTCCTAATTTGTTACATAATTGTTTGGGTAAGTTCTTTTATTATGACCTTGTTTTCGACATTTTCTATAACAATTTTTGTTGGTTTATCCTTTAAATCCATTTCATTGTGGAATCTGCCTGTTCTTGGTCTTCTTTTCTCTTTAGCCTTTTTAGACCTTGGATGTATGCGTAGCATTTGTTCTTCATCTATTCTTGTTTGTCTATCCCTTAGAGGTTGAAAATTGCTCCTATTATAGACTAGTTGGATTTCCCAAATGAAACTATCTCTCAATTTTTTTCATGGGATCCTACACACGAGTCATGGCTGTAAAGGCATGCGCACATGGTATTTTAAAGGTTTACTACTTATTATAGCTACATGTGTTACTAAGCATATTAACCATCTGATAATGGTAGCCTTTTTTTATCATGATCGATAAAATAGATTCCTGCTTGCACTTAAAAAATACTAGTTATTTTGCTAAATGTTATTACCTTATGGCAAGTTGTTGTTCCTTTCCATTTTTCTATCATTTTAGTAACCCATTTAGGGTAAGTTTCTTTTCTTGTAGCCCTATGTGCTTTATTGTGCCTTTCTTCAAAACAATCGACACGGTTATAAAAAGATTTTTAGGATTGGTTGATACAAGTAATGATCTTGCACCTTTTAAAACTACATTATAACTTTCACTGAGGTTTGTTGTCATTTGACCACACCCAAAACCCCCTCATATGCCCTTGTCTACTGCTCGAATGGGATGTTTTCAAAGTAATTTAAAGCAGTTTTGTGTTCCTTACTATCCTCCAGATAAAATTCAAATCTTCTTTCCCGTGCTTGAAATCCCGCTACTATTAGTAGCTTATTTAGGTAGTGATTTTTATATTATGTGTTGAATTGCTACCAAATGTCTTGTGCATGGCCTCCATCGTGTAAAGGGTGCTACCATCCAATATTTTTATCTTTTAGTGTTTTTATTATACTTATATGCCGATCTGATATAAGGCACAAGGTGTGATCATCGTTGCGTAATCTTTGAAGGCATTTTTAACTTATTTAGAAACCATAACCATGTCTCACTTGATTTCTTATTTACCAATGTAAATGCCAGTGGGATTATATGATTTACTTAATCTACACAACATGTAATCAATAAGTTGTATGGATATATCCCATATAAAAATATCCCCATTGACAATAGGCCTTCAATGTTAAAGGCTTTTATGCGAGGCCCAAATGCCCAAAATAATCTTCCAAAGATCGCATAATTTTCACTTTGGGTTGATCGTGCTTTCCATGCTATATGCATATGTAGGTTAGTTCTATAGATAGTAATCATCGGTTTTGCAGTTCATTGCATGATTCATCCTAATTTCCATGCACATTTTCACTTGCTATCCTCTTTGTCCCCCAAATTTTTCTCGTTGACATCATATAATCTTATGATTCTTCAATTTGTTCTTTAAGGGTTAAGATCTTGACATAAGGGTTATTCTTTACTTGACCCAAGAAACATTAACTCATGAATGTCTGGTCGAAGCTCTAATATGTGCATGTGTGTGGACCTTTGGCAATTGTAATCACAAAGTCAACATCTCAACATTTTTGGTATCCACGAAGTTGCCATTTACAATTACAGGTATTATTTGCTTCACAAACAACATTTCATATCTTCTTGTATGACTCTATAATTGTGAAGTTATAATGATTTCTTATGTGCTACATTTTGACCACATGAATCAAATCAGCTTTAGTTTTAAACCTCGTTCTAATCTTAAATTCATTACCCATGCATAGGTGTTTAAATTTAAGGAATTCTTCCTCATAAGATGCATGGCCATCATTGACATCCATGTTATCGAAGAATGAAATAGGATCGTGGGATGAGTTTTCATTGGTTTGTTAGTTTGATTAAGCACTTTCTACAATAATGTGTTCTGAAGATCTTCATTTATCTCTAAGGACTAATTTTCATCATCTAATGTGTCGATCTCAAAAGTCAACTGTTCTCTTTATCTTAACTCTCTTCATATGTTAATTCATATTCTAAATTAGTCTCTTGTGGGGCCTCCTCCATCTCTTCCTCAGATCATTTGCAATACATGCATTGTTTTCAATTTTTGGTAACAGGCTATTGCATCTTTCTATGTTTGATGGAGCATTTACAAACTCTTATACTATCGTTATTTGTGGTGTAGTTATTTGATCCACAATAATGTGCTCATTAGGTATGGTAAAGGTACTTTAAACTTAAATATATAGTTGTTGAAGGCATGTCATATCACATGCCTTTGCAATATCTATAAGAGCTTCCACATTCACATTAGTATCAATACTTTTCAGTATGATTTCTTTGTAATTTGACCATAAATCGATACTTGCTTATGATGCATTTCGACATTGCTTCTCCTAATATCAATTCCCAACTCTTCACATACAATGCTCAAGAGCTTGATATAATCAACATCATCCCTACTTTCATATTCTTTAGTGATCCCTTATCATAATATGGTCTATCATGGCTTTGCAAAATCTTTCCATTTGCGAAAAACATAAATCCTGACATAATCTATCTTTGCTGCACACAAACAACAACATAACATAAATAAATCATGTTAATTGTGTAACATAAGATAATCAAAGTACATATGGATATGCATGATTATACTATTACTTTGCAATTTCTAATCCCAATAACTAGTACTAATGATCTTAGTGATTCCTATGATCAAGTCACACTTACAATGTGTTCACTAGTGTTCTCAATTAGTAGCAGTAAATGAGAGATAGAACCATACCATGATTGTTTGAGGCACTTGCCTCCACCATTCATCAATAGCTTTACTACCATTCTAAAATCAAGCTATATTTAATTCTTCTACAAGGCATAATATACCTATTAATTCATTTCTATGATCTTATGCTCTTAACTATGTAAATAATTCAAAATACAAAAGATTTTTTGAAGGATAATAACCATGTCTTTTTTTCCCCACATGAAATGAACAGAAGTTCCTTAAGAACTTTAGCATCTACATTCATCTTATAGGATTTTTTCTCAATACTAGTTCTTGTTAATCCATGAATGGTCTTGATGGTTTTTATAGCAACTATTTATTACTCATGTAATGAATAGCTCCCTAGCTAGAATTTGAGCATTAGATTCATATAACAGAAAACAACCAATTAAGTATCAAATTTCACATGACAACAAACGATCAAGTACAAAAATTCATATGGCTTCATTCCCTAGTGTTCAACTATATAATTATATTTTAAATCTCACCACATATAGGGTGCTTATGTTCTTGTGAATAAATATGCATTCGATTGATTGTTCTTGTTTTTGTTCCATCATCGATAAAATAACTCTCTTCCTTTCAACAAGTATATACTTAGCAACGCACAATGCTTTTGCCATTGATGGATATCAAGAAGACAACATCACTCAACAGCTTAATGTATGTGTTTCAAAGAAAAGCTTACATTCAATTATTCTTTATTTTTGGCAAGGATAGTATTAGACATCTGCTTTTTAAGGTGACATTATAACATTTAACCTCATCAATCACATTAACTATCAAACTACTTAAGCATTTCACCAAATAGCTTGTGTGTACGTTTAGTATTTACTTGATTACACTAAAGAAACGATTAATAATTGAAAAAGGAAATAAATAAAGCTTGGAAGCATACCTTACTAAGTTAACTAGGACAACAATTCTTAAAATTGAGCAAAATCAAGCTTTGAAGAAAACCTATAAGTATTAATACATATGTATTGCTAGTTGTTTATGCACGTATTGCTACTTAGTTATGAGATACATGTAGGCTTCATACTTTGGCATTAAAGAACATGTATTGCTCATTGGATATGCGATACAAGTATTAATACATATTTACTGCTAGTTGGTTCTGCAATACCAGTATTAATATATGTGTATACATGTGTTAATAAATGCGTCGCCTTATTAAAAAGCGATACAACTTTGTATCACCTCTAGGAAATGCAATATATCTTTACATTGCTAGTCCAATGTGATATAACTCTTGATAGAATACTTTGGCATAGTATATGTTATATTTCAAGTTGGATATGCGATATGTATAAATCTTTGTATTGTATTTCAAACATGTAATATAGTGGTGGTAATTTGATAATTTTTCATTAATGTGTATTTAATTTTTTTTATAAAAAATGGTAGATATGTTTTTTATCTGAATGCAAAGGTAGAAATCTTTGTATCGTATTTTCAATACAATATAATAGTGGTAATTTAGTAATTTTTTTCAATTTGTATTTTGTAATTTTTTTTTGTAAAAAATGGTAGAGATGTAATTTTTTATCCGAATTTTTATGCAAAGTTAGATCAAATTTGATAATTTTTCAATTTAAAACAAATCTTTTTAGTAATTTTTTTTATAAAAACCTAGTAAGAAAAAAAAAAAGAAAAATTCTACGCGTATTTTTAATCATTACAAGAGGAGAGAGAATTTGAACCTTTGGAATTCGGAAGCCTCTTTGGATTAGCTATATAATATATATATAGTTCTATGCTACGCTTCGAGCTTATGGTAAAGTTATCCATATGTAAAGCCACTGCTCCTTCCTTTTAAACAAACACGATTTTGTGAAAAATCCTTTTACTTAAACACTACAGGCGCGCGCTCTCTCTCTCTCTCTAGCATCTGTTTATCAACTTATCTTCTCATGAACATTTATCTCCGACCATTATTTTGTTTCTACAACTAGATTCCCGTTCCTCTTCTTATGTATAATTGCCTGAACACGTGCAACTGCAAGTTTTAGTTCAGCAAGTTATGATTTTCAAGAACAACAGTTCCATAAAAATGTGTCTGGTACCATGATCATATAAATGAGCACTTCAGTTGTCTTGACCCACAACCTCATCATCATTAACCCTAGGCTGAACCCTAATGCCCTTTGTAGTAGTAGTATCGTAGTTCCGTGGTGGGACGGCGACGACACATGTTTGTAGGGAAGAGAGTGAATATGAATGCACTGATACCAAAAGCCAAGAACCGGAGGCATTCAAAGAGGAAGAAGAGTTGGTGGCAGGAGTTCTTTCTCAATGACGATGGGAACTGGTTAGGGTTGAGGGATGACGATGTGGTTGAATGCGAGGAAGAAATCAAGAGTTTGAGTGACGATGACGAGGTAGTATCATCAGATGTTGAAAAGTTCGAGGCTTGGAAGAGAAGGGTGGAGGCTATTGTTGAATTGAGGGAAGCTCAGAATGATATTAGGAATGAAGAGAGTAGGAGGTGGGAGGATTGGCTTGTGGATGATGATGGTGGAAGTAGTAATGGTAGTGTTGGTAGTTGGAGTGATAGTTTTGGGAATGGGGGTGGGAGTGCGAATGGAAATGTGGATGGGAATTGGAGGGAAGAGACGCAGTTGGATGTTAGTAAAAAAGGGTTTGTTGAATTGGTGAGTGATAGGATTCTAGGGAGACAGGACGAAGATATGCTGTATGAGGACCGGGTTTTCCGGTATGCATCGGTGAATTCGGTGAGTATGATTACATATAACAGATATAGAAAAAAGCAAATGTCACATTTGGTATTGAATTTTACCCTTGTTTGCAATTATTTATTTGCAAGCTTAAAAATATGTTAATTTAGTGCCTACAAGCTTTTCTAGGACATTTATCAGTACTTTCAAGTAGTTAATTGTAACAGGGCAATGTTTGGGTGGGCAAGGTTCAGATGGTTGACTGTAAAAATAAGTAAATTCCATTTTGCACACGAACACTTAAACTTCAGGCAGTATATTGCTCAATCGGAAATTATCCAGCTGTTTATCTGAGGTTATGTGATGTCTTATGTGGCTACGTGTTATTGTTGGGGGGGGGGGGGGGGGGGGGGGGGCTGGGTGGGTGTGGTGTGGGTGGGTGGGGAATGGTTGGTTTAGTTGCATTATTGTCCTTGTAGAAGTATACTATTATGGTGACACACTAATTGTGTCTGAAGATGTATGCTGAGAGAGGGATCATTTTCACTCTCCTCATTTAGTGTTTCCATGCATGTCTGTATTAATTGCATCAGTGCAAAATCTATATATATTGCAATATGATTGGGAGATGGAGATGAACGGCATTTGGGAGCAGGGTGAATTTCTTTTCCTGGCAGGATTTAAACAATACCACCTTAAAATCTTCAGATTTATGTATCTACAAATTTATATGCGTGTACGTGATAATGGACAGGGTAGGTTTGAGAATGCTTGATGATGTTGGATTGGCATTTGTCACAAAGTATCTGGATTAAAATTGTTGACTATGATTATGGTTCCTATGTTTGTCACAAATTTACTGGCTTTTTTATCTTGGCTCTGGTAATTAGCCCTTTTTATCTTCATGTTGTAACTAAGATCACTTAAAATGTGCAGTTTAGTCCAAAGAGAACATGGTTCTTATGTATTGGTGGTGTACCTACATGCGGCACTGGGGGGACATATGAGAGTATATCTTCTATTTGTTGAAAACAGCTACCATTTTAGTTAATGGACCATTGATTCTCTTACATTGTTTGTGTGGATGAATATCCTTTTTCTTTGTTTGCTAGAAGAGGGTAGAGATTTATCTTTGTGGTTTGACAATTTTATATGCGGCTAATAACCCCCCCAATAGTTGATGGACCATCACCAAAAAATTGGAGTTAAACTTCCAATAATGAATTCAAGTACCCCATTCCTTGATTCTCCTTGAGCTTCTGACTTTTGTTGCCAAAATGATAATCAAACAGCTGGCTGCAGAAATATGTAATACTTTTAATTAAATGAATCTATATTCTAGAGGAAAGTCTCTTGAAACACACATTATGTAAAAATAAAGGGGGTAGTTAGCATTGCCCTTAATTTTATACGATTTTTTTTTTTTTGGTAATTGTATAATGTGTGTTAAAGTATAAGGAAATCAAGGTGATTTCAAAAAATTACATTAATAGGCTGTATAATGTAACATGCTTATTGGACAAAGACCATCCTATCTTGGCACTCCAATGCACAAGGAACCACATAAAAATTTGCATTCAAAACACAAGATGTGTAATAGATTGCATTACATGCAACATATTGCTTGTAGCTATTCTAATAGCATAAGGCTATTCTTGTAGCACAAGTAAATCATGTTCATCAAGCTAATGCTTATATTGTTTTTCCTGTCCTCATAAAATCCTTATATCTTTGTTTTTACAGGCTAAGTTTTTGGCAGTGTTGATAATAATTCCATGGGCCATGGACTTTGTCGTTCATGACTATGTTCTGATGCCTTTTCTAGACAGGTATTTATTCTGCTAAATTGATTATGAGCTTGTTTGGATTGTTTGATTTTTATCTGTATCTTATCTGTATTTATATCTTCTTTGTATTTTATATGTATTTGATTTGTTTATGAGTAAAAATGTCTGTTTTTCCATATGTATATGTTTTTGACAAACAATCTGTTCGAAAACAACAAAAAAAAAAAAAAATCCTAAAACGATATGAAAACAACAAACCAAAAATACCTAAGATACTGATTCTCTTTTGCAATTTGAGTGTCATACGTCATGTTTGTTTTTCATGGGTCATGCCTCTGCAATGTAAATGGTATGTGGGTGAATCCAACTGAATAAACTGAATACAGCATGAGATTGATAGTATCAAATTTTCAAACATTCTTTACATGCATAAATTTTAAGTGGAAACTTATCTTCTGTGTAATATTAGTGTCCTCTTGAACTCCTTGTGTTGCAATAAAGCAACCAATGAGTTGCCTGCACCAGTAATTGAACAAGCAGTGTTGATTGATTTTACTGTTGGGTTGAAATGCATGTCATTAGTCATGGCAGGTGTCATAAAATGAATTCAAAATGACCGTATTTGGAAAACGTTTATAACACAAACTAAAACATGACATGCACGGTGGTTTTTCTATTTCTTATTTTATTTTCATTTTTTATATATCAATTGCATGGTTTGAAATTTGATATTAGAAGATCTTATATTTTTTAGGTTATCACCTAGGACCGCAAATGAGTTGATTGAGTTCTTGAAGCTTGGGTTTGCTTGTTGATAAAATTATAGAGCAAGTCAAGTTGTGCTTTTACTGAGTTTGAAAATTAAAGACTTGAGTTTAGCTTGTTTAGATGTAAGGGTTTTATTTGAGCTCGAGCTCATCTTATGTACAAATGGAACTTGACTATAGTTAAGCTTTAAAGTGAGCTGAATCTGAGTAAGTTATGGGCGGTTGACTCTTTTGCAGCCTTAAAATATGTAATAAAGTTAAACTTAGAAAGTTAAATATGCAAAATGAATAAATATATAAATAAATGAATAAATAAGTAATGAATAAAGATTAGGTTATAAATATATATGTTATATAAGATAGAAATAATATTGCATTTGGTACCTAAACTTTGACCAATTATTCAATCGAGTATTGTGACAATGAAATTGCTAATTTCAGTATACAATTGAACTTTTTGAGATCAAAGTACTACCCACTATCTTTTATTGTCTAAACAATCTGCATGGTTGGTTGTTTTTTGACCTATTAAGGACTACTATACATTGGAAATGATTATTTTAATGAAAATATTCTATTTAGAAAAAATGTAAATAGTGAAAAATGACATGTAGAGCACGGAGTTAACATAAGTAGCAGTTTATATTTGTTAAAAATCATATATTTAGAGTAGAATATCTTTATCAAAACAATTATATTGGATACATGATGGTCCATAATTGGTTAAAACAGCTAATTGAATGAAGAGCTTAATACAAAGTAAATATAGGTAGTTTAAATGATAATTTGACAATATAGTTAGTTAATTGAATAATTGGGTAAAGTTTAGGTACCAAATGTCAATTGTGATGTTATCCTATAATTTTTTATATCTGATCATATATTATATAAATATTATCTTTTGGTTTTAATTATAATATATACATTAGAGTATAATACGTGTCTACCATTGTTATTAAAATATAGTTTATATGAGATTAAATGCTAAAATATAGTTAATATCAAATTAATTATCAAAATATCAATACAAAATCATATTTTGAACATGAGACTTAGGAAGTTACAAAAATCTAGATGCGATTTAGCAAATTGGTATGGTCGCCAAATTGCATGTGAAAGATGCGGCATCAGGCTTCCCAAAATAATCGTATCTTGTAAATGCGATATTAGATAGTAGAAATTGCATGTTAATGAAATGGCATGTGTAACATGCGATTTTGTTTGGAATTTTAAAATTGCATGTGTAGATATAGTGGTAATTAATTTAGTTCCGACCTGATTTAAGTAATTATTTCGCTAAAGGTCTCAAATAGACGATAAACTCTTATATAGTTGTTTTTTTGGCCGAAAAATCATATATAATATATAAAATTTATAAAGTTTGTGAGCTAGCTTATGAACCGGTATGAGCCAGTGTGTGAGTTCAAGCAAGTTGACTTGCATGCTTAAACGGGAGTTTGGGCTTGATTCATTTAGATATAGGCACTTTAATTTGAGTTCTCGCCTAGTTTATCAATTGAACTTGAACTCAACTGAGTTTAAAGCAAGCTAACCTCAAGTAGTTTGCAAGTGGCATGAAGATGAACAATTAATGCAATGCATAAAATTGCAAAATATCTGTTTTATTCTTTATTAAAAATATATAATCATTGTAAATTTCAATTGATAAGCAACTTAAATTTTATTTAGACATGAAAATTCTCATATACATATACTCAATATTGTCTTGGTAATAAAGTATGTATAATCATCCCATTCATTGACAGTTGTACATTCTTTGTTTGTCGATGAGTTTATTATGTACCCAAAAATTGTTTGCCAATAGAGACTAATATGAATTCACAATGTGCTTGCTGCATAAATTAAGTGACTATAAATGGGAAAATTTGTACTGATAGCCCTAGAAAATGCCAAATTATAACTTCACAAATTATTGACAAGCATGTAATTATACTTGTAATTTATTGTACTTCATGAGCTTTAAACAGTATGGAATTTACAAGCTTTTGAAAGTTGAAAACACTAGACACCAGATCCCAACAGTCAAAAAGTTTGGGTAACTTTGCAACCCTTCCCCCCATTATATTAAATATTTAAATATTATAATTAATACCATTTTTGAGAAGACAGCATCTTGCAAAAAATGAAGATTGTCTCACCTTTTTGCAATCTAAATACTATGGTGCAAAAGGTGAAAATTTCAGACAGCTCCATAGCCTTTATCTTAGTAATCCTGAGATTGTTTGATTATCCAACCCATCCCCCAGATTTTTCAGGACACAAAAACAGCTCGTCTGATTTGGGAAGAATTCTGACATGGGGATCGTCCAAACGTTATCTTATTAGAAATGACGCAATTGATAGAATTGGATTCTGTTGGTTTGATTTAACACAATAAACATGGGCTTTTCTGTTTAAAAGCAGGTATGGAGATGAACATAACCAGTTGCTGTGGAAAACAACTGGAGTGGATAGGCATGGCCAAGCTAGCTACTAGGATTAGAATTTTTGACTAGTCTACGGCTGAAAGATCAGTAATAGTACTTTTTGCAGCTATACTGCTCCTCAATATTGAAAGCATGCATCTTGCTTTTTAATAATTGTTGTTCATCCTCTCCTAGATTTCATAAGCTTCATAAATTGAATGCTTCCTACCTTAGCAAAAGGTCAATAACAAACTCAGGTTTCTTCTAATCTTGTCCTTGTATCATCAGTCGTGGTATAACTTCCACTCTCTTCATGCTAGAAAGTGACCTGTCAACTGTTTAACATACGCAGATCTTCAAGTTCTCACTTATTCTTTGTTGGCCTTGGTCTTCCAGATTTGAGCTTCTAAAATCTGTTAATCAGATGAATCAATTTCTCAAGTATCAATGTCCCCATAAAAAATTCTTCAGTTACTTATTACCTAGGTTCTTGATTCATCATTTAAAGCTTTTGCAGTTAATTAAAAAGTCCATTCATTATCAAGTTGAAAACGAAAAAATAGGTGAAAATGTCGTTCATATACGTTTCTCCTCTCTATGTTTATTGTATATTGATAATTAAGAGAATATTTGAGGACGTCATTAATACCTTGATGGAGGCATATTTAAACACACTTCACAGATGTAAATTTTTAGATGGATCAATCAGGTGTCATTGTCATCTTCTTCTTATTCTCTTTTCTCCTTTATTGACATTTTTTATGTTTCTTGTTTTCTTAATGATGGATTTTCTCTTTAATTATCAAATAGATCAAGATAATCACATGATCTAGTCTATGACATTGATAATGTAGATTATTCTGCATGAATGATTGTAGTACAAGGTGACTTGTTTAATGATTTCAAAGTTGATCAATTTATACTTTCTCCTTTGCATCCTATAGTCTAGTTTCCTTTAGAATTTTGTTGCTGTTGGATGGGTTACTCACAAACGGTTTTATATTTAAGGTAGGGCCATAAATTTCCAGGCCTTTAGAATTTTGTTGCCGTTGGGTGGGTTACTCATAGCACATGATATCTGCCATTTTTCTTTACAAGCTGGAGCACAGCGGATTTAAATTTATATTTGTTGCAAACAAATAAACAAACTATTGCTGGAAATTACTTGTGTTAGTTTTCAGCAACTGATCTGCACCTTCCAGCTGTAGTGATTTCGTGCATGAAGATCTCTTTACCTATGAGAAGTCACTTCTGTCTTGAAATGACCGATTCTGTGTTGACTGATGAATAGATATGTGAAAACCGTACCACTTGCTGCACAGATGCTAGATGTGAGGAGGTACCAAAAGCTTGAAATGATTAAGGAGTTAAAAGTCGAGAAGGCAAGATTTAGATTTGAGGAAGAGATTGGTAAATCTCCACCTCTCTCTGATGATGAAGTATGGTTGGAGCTTCGACACAAAGCGTAAGATTCACTTCTATATTTTATCTGCTTGAGACACACTACATGAACAAATTGAAATTTGGGTTAGGTGCTGAATAATTATTGCCAGACATTCAACTAGACACGAATAGTGTTAGATGTGAATTTCATCAGAATGATATGCTGAACTTATACTGGAATGTTGACAATGGAAGCTGACATTTGCTTTTGTGTAGGTTAGAGATGCGAGATGAATGGAGATTAGAAAATCGCAGAGCATTTGCAAATATATGGTCAGATATGGCATTTGGGATCACACTCTTTCTTCTTTTGTTCTTCAATCAAAATAGAGTGAGTTTTTGTTTTATGGGCTTTCTCCCTCACCTAATTAGCTTGATGTTCTTTTCAATTCTCTGCATCATTAGATATTGTCACCCAAAAAAAAAAAAAAAAAATTAATCACTGTTGAAGCAGGTTTCTTTATATCAGTTTTGCTGGTTGTTGTTACTTATATTTTGAGAAACTATGTTAGACATTTAAAATACTCTCAGTAGGCAGGGAACATAATGTGAGGAATCAGATTCACTTCTTACTGATCTTTACTTTGATAAGCTTGTGATAGTAGCATAACACAACAGTCATTGGTCAACTTAATGTTTGCTACACATTCTTAGCTGAAGAATGATGATAGAATATGGAAAAATCAACACCTTATTCATTAAGTTAATATTTCATGACAGTTGCTTGAGGCTGAGATCAGGTTTTGGAATTTTTTGCAAGTCATATGGTGTCGTTTTAGTTGACATCCTCACTTCCCCTTTTCCAAAGCATTCTAGCTGAAGTCACCCAGAAAGACTGACTTGACCAGTAGAACAAAAAGTTTCGTTGAAAGTTGCCTGTGAGAGTAAGCTGCAAATGAATGAGATTTTGTCGCCTGAAAGAAACATTGAGGAGTCTGGCTTGTTTATATCCTATTGTTATCATCTGTGCCTTAGAATTAATTACGATTTATGATTGGTTAGTTGAAGATATCATTGGTGGAAAAAAAAAAAAAAAAATTCGATAAGTTAGGTGTTTGTGAGTTGTGACTTGCGTGTTCGGATGACGTTATGTTACGGATTTAACTGTTATAAATATTTTATCATGTTGTTATTCGTAGAAGAAGTTGTGGAAAATAATATTTGGTTATTCTTCTAAATTTGGAATCCTAAAGTAGTTCAAATAAATAAGATTTTCCATTTTGTTGTCTTTTTCATTTTTAATTAATGTGCATAATTATATAATAAATCTTAGATGTTAGTTATGTTACAATTTGTAAGTAAATAAATAGCAAGTAGTAAAAGTAACAAATAATAAAAAAGAAAAAATTTGAACTTTATTTTTCCATTCAATAATTACATGGTTCCATTAGATATTAGAAGTTGGAAAAAAAAAAAAAAAACACAATTTAGTTCATTTCAGGGGGTTAAAAAAAGAAAAGAAAAGTTAAGTTGAATGTGACAGTTGACCGACTGCCAGCCTATGGTTGATTACTTGATCACTTCCTTAGCATGTCAATCATATGGTTGGTTACTTGTACTAATTGGATTTCCTTTCTATCTTAGTCGGTCCTACTGCTTTGAATGGTCTTCTTGATTTCGGGTGCATATGCACCTGACTCAAGATCCCTATCATACATTGCTTATCAAGTGAATAACCTGGATAAAATATTAGCCTGCAACAACAACAACAACAACAACAACAAAGAAAGAAAATGAGAAAAAAAGAGGAAAAAAAAAAAAAAAAAGAAGAAAGTTACAGAAGTTTAGTAGCATATAGCCAAATTTTTGAATCCCAAACGTCCTGTACTCCATGATCACAAGTGCATTTGGATAAACCCTTTAATAGTTTTTCCCAGAGTTAATGTAGGTACTTTATCCATTACAACTTCTGCATCCTCTATGCCAATGATTTGTCCAGGAGCTTCATTAGTCCCGCATGCTGTAACCTTAGCTATCTTCTTTGGAATTTATTCCAAAATTGGATGTTCATACTCACAATCTTTTGGTTTTGGTTTACTAGGTACTGGGATCAGCTTTTCTCCATCTCTCCTTTTAGATAACTTCCTCTGCACCTTTTACCAGAAAAAAAAAAAAAAAATTATCCTCTGCACCTCTCCTCTTATTATAGCTGAGTCCTGTTAGATCTCCTTAAGTCATGGGCAGTACAATGGTTCTTCCTCCCTTCTCAAAGCAGCATTGTGTTTTTATTAGGGTCATGGATCACTCCACAGCACAGTTGCCACGTCTTCCACTTAACTCATATGGCAACTACCCTGAAGAACTACATCATATTTGAATTCACTGTCATAGGTACCTTTATTAGAGAAGGCTACCTGAACTTGTTTCACTACTGAGATTAACAAATTCATACAGATATGGGTATCTAGTTGTAGCTATGCTACTTTTTCCCTAACAAATTCTGAAATCAGGGTATATTGAGCACCATCAACATGTATGTGAACAAAACCCCTAACAAACCACAATATCACCCTATAATAATATATATAAAATATACATATATACCAATATAATCATATAATACCAATATTCAACCACAATGGATCAATTCACCAATGGTCAATTTTCAAACCTCAAACCAATATAGCACCTGCAACATATTAAATTCCCAAAACAAACACCAATCAATTTTTAAATTTTTTTTTTTTTTTATAATATAACTACAAATGCTAAAGTCAGATTGAATTTGATGAACGCAGCAGCATTTTTGAATTTATGTCATATATATTAACTGATATTAAAAGCGACGTGAATGAATTGTTATTTGGATATGACTCATTAAATAACAAATTGAACTGGCAATTAATTAGATGGTGAATATGATTTACAATCAAATATACAATCATTCTATTAAAAGATCAACATGATGCACGGATCAATAATAACAAGGTGCACACCAGTCCTTGCATTTGCTAATTATGGTTTATGTTCGCCACTATTTATGATAGATTAATAAGATTAAGAAAATTGAGAGGTTTCGCTAAACTTATATTAAGAGAAAAATCAAAGTTCAAACCAATGTTGTTCTGTTACAACCAAAGCATTTAAACAGACCTTTGTTCAATGAAAAAAGCAGGAAGCTAAATAAAAGAAATAAAATAAGAAATTAATAAAAAATGTAAAAGATATCCCGTCCTTGGTCAACTGCATCGTATGGCTGGTCGACTGCCTAGGCCAGTCCTCCACCATCCTGACCTGATAAACCACCTGGTGATCAGATGGTCTTGTTGGACTTCCTTTTAGTCCAGTTGACTTTATTTACTTTGAATGGTCTATTCCTGATTCCACATGCTTAGATAATGAATTCGACTCAAGGTCCCTATCAGGGGTGACATCATTGGTGGGTTGTTGCAAGGTTGTAGAGGTTGGGAGGAAGGTGGTTGTGCAGCTACGTTGTAGGTTGGATCGGATCAGGTGGGGTGCAAAAATAGTGGAGGTTGGGTGTTTGTATGGTGTTTCCAGTGGTTTTGGGGTCAATTATAATGGGTTCTACAGCTGGGTTGTTGATGATGCAGCTTGATACATATAGAGGTTTAGTTTTTGATAATTACCTGTATAGTGTGTATATACGAGTAATGAGAGTTTATAACCATGGGACATGTAGAAAGACAATGTAGTTGTACTCTTACAATATACACTATTCCAAATTCTTTTATGTTCACATATTGAGACTCATGAGTATCAATCGAAATGCAAACCACATTTCAAGGTGCTGACTTTTGTTGGCTATTTCAAATACCTTTATGTTCACATATACGGGTTTAGTTTTTGATAATTACCTGTATAGAGTGTATATATGAGTAATGAGAGTTTATAACTATGGGACATGTAGAAAGACATTGTACTCTTAGGATCTATTTGGGTGGTTTGATTTTCACCTATATCTTATCTGTATCTGATCTATTTGATCTTTTTATGAGTGAAATATTTATTTTGCATTCGTATTTATTTTTCACGAACAGTTTGTTTGAAAACGACAAAAATAAGATAAAGCAAACAAAAAAGGACCAACCAAACATACCCTTACAATATACACTATTTCAAATACCTTTATGTCCACATGTTGAGACTCATGAGTTTTGTCTCATGTTGTTATCAATAGAAATGCAAACCGAATTTCAAAGTGCTGACTTTTGTTGGCCATGCATAAGTCAAGTAAAAATACCTGTATCAGAACTCTTTTATAGCTATGACGAAGCATGTCTTCTATAGTTATGCTTGTCTGCATGACTATTGTTGTATTCATGTCCTCTTATTCTTCTTTCATGTTATTGCAGGTAGCCTTGCTAAAATTTACGGGATATAAAATTTTGAATAACATCTCGGATACTGGGAAAGCATTTCTTATAATTCTTATTACGGATATTTTCTTAGGGTAAGATGTTCTGCTCCCTTGTGAAATATATTGTTATTCAGGCTATAATACTTAAAATGCAGGTGAGCAGAATCAATTTTACGTAGATTCATTGATAAAATATTAAATGAGCTAATATCTTGTATTTTTGGGGAGGACAAATTTGGTTCCTACTCTTTTTTATTGACCAGGTCCCCAAGCATCACAAATAAGTCCCTTAATTCACGAAATGCCTTAAACTAGGATAATTCGATGGCATCTGTATATTTGTTAAGTCACATACTAATAAAAGCATCAGGAATCAACAGGCAATATGGTATGCCACATAGTGAGATTTATGAATGCAGTAAATTATATCCAAATTTGCGACTTTGTTGACTTGTATGTAGATAATATTATATTCATTAGTTTTATATTTACTAAGCAATGTAATTAATATAGTGGTAGGTGAGGTATACTAATAGTCACAAGAACCTTGTATATATATCTCTTTGTATGTATAAACAAAGAAATAAGAAGAAATACATATTTTTTATTCTCTTTTTCAACATAGTATCAAAGCCATGAGATGAGAAACCTAGGTCATCTAAACTCTAAACACAAACTTTAACCCTAAATACAAACCCTAATCCTAAATTACCCAAACACTCAAACACAAATCCTAACCCTAATTTCGGTGGTTTCAAGGCTTGTAGATTCTCTTTTTGGTGTCGGATTTGAAATCCGATTATATCACAGTGTTCCTCTCTCCTTCGGTGACATATCCTAGAAATCTCGCTACTGGAAACAGTAGCATGTGCCACCACGTGCCACCGCCGCCCATCACGTTATGTTATTTTACCTTTTTTGGCTGTTTTCTAGTGTCTACTATGGTGTTTTGCTCTATCGATGTTCGGAATAGGCACACCATCCTCTTTCGCCTTTGTTCGTTGTCATCCGCCACCGACTATCGCCGACCATCGCCGACAATGACTATTTATCTGATTCTTTTCACCTTTTTCATTCCTTTTTAAGGTGTTTCTTCATTCTGATATGGCTCATGATAGTTCCTCATCCAAAACTAGTCCTTTCTCAAGCTTATTGTCTCCCTCTCCTCCCATTGCAACTGAGAAACTGATGGGCAGTTCGAATTATCTATCTTGGTCTACAACAGTGGAGTTATGGTGTATTGGTCAAGGTCTATAGGACCATTTGACCACTAAATTAGAAGATGTGCAGAAGGAAAATAGAGATAATTGGATAAGAGCTGATGCTTTACTATTGAGCCTTCTATGGTAATCCATTGATTCATCCCCTCATCCAATTTACAATCATTATCGTATATGCTATGATGTATGGGTTTAAGCAAAGACTCTTTATACTGATGATATGCTCTTTATACTAATGATATCTAGCATCTGTATTCGATAATTTCTTATTTGCTTAATTCGAGATAGTCGGGTACAACTATTACTGATTTTCTTGGCAGACGGGCATGTATTAAAGTAGAGTATAACTCCTTCCTTCCTCCCGGTCAGTCTCTCCAGGATGATTTGGTTCAGAGAGACAAATTCTTCATTGTTTGCATTATTGCTACTTTCGGTCTTGATTTTGCTCCAGTTTGTGATCAGGATTTGGCTAGTTCTATTATACCATCTATGGATGAAGCTTTCTCTCGCCTACTTCGTGTTTCATCCATTCTTAATGCACCTTAACATGGTTTTTCTCCTGTGGATAATTCAGCCTTAGCTTCTCATGTGGCCCGCAGAGCTCGAATAAATCCAAGAGAAGTATAGGGTGGAGATCGTTGAGGTAATAGGGGAGATCGTCCTAGGTGTACCTACTGTCATCGGTGGGGGCATACTAGAGACAAATACCACAAGTTACATGGCCGTCCTCCACGTGCTAATATCATTTAGAACACTAATTTTGCACTGATTGAAGGGCATCATCAGGACTCTCTACTTCTCACAGGAGCCAATCTTGAAAATTATCTTCAATATCAAGCTTCAAAGTAGTCGTCATCCTCTACTACTTCCTTTGCTCATACTGGTAATTCTGTTGCATGTCTTACTTAGTCTTCTTCTTTAGGCCCGTGGGTGGTTGATTCTAGTGCCTCTGAACATATTTCTGGTAATCTCCAACTGTTTTCTCATTTTTTTGAAATCTACCTCATTACCTTCAGTAACCGTAGCCAATGGTTCCCACACGGTTGCCAAAGCTGTGGGTAATGCACAACCTTTATCATCTCTATCATTAGAGCATGTTCTTTATATTCCTTATTGTCCTTTTAATCTTAAATCTGTTAGTAAAATCACCCGTGCACTAAACTGTTCCGTTAAATTTGATCCTCATTCTGTTATTTTCCAAGACCTCAATACGGGATATACGATTGACACCAGATGTGAGTCACAGGGGCTTTACTACATCAACAACCCACCAGCTTCTACTATTACATATTCTGCTACGGTCTCTCCAATTCTTCTCCACAATCAGTTAGGTCATCCTAGTTTTGCTAAATTTTAGAAGATGGTTCCTTACTTCTCCCATTTGTCTACTTTAAAGTGTGAGTTCTGTCAGTTTGGAAAATAGTCTAGAACTTCGTTTCCCAAGAGAGTCAATAATTACCTAATCCATCTCAATTAGTTCTTCCTGAGTCTGTTCTTGCCATTTTCGAGTCTGTCCCTCCTGTCCTTGACTCTGTTTCTTCCCCTCCACCATTGTAGGAATACCATCGATACTCTCGAAACTTGCCTTCCTTGAATTCCCTACCTCTTTTAGATGCTCCTGCTAACTTACCTTCTGCTCCAACGCCTCTACCGTTTGAGGATCTCCCTGAAGCAGACCTTTCTATTGCCTGCAGAAAAGGTAATCGTTCTACTTGGGATCTCCATCCTATATATAATTTTCTTAGCTATCATCGGTTGTCCCTATCCTATTGTGCTGTTGTTTCATCCTTATCTTCCATTTCTATTCCTAAAAATGTGAATGAGACTCTTTCAGATCTAGGGTGGACATAGGCATTGGTAGAGGAGATAACTGCCTTGCATGCTAATGATACTTGGGATTTGGTTCCTTATCTCCTGGAAAATCTTTAGTTGGATGTTGATGGGTTTATGCTATAAAAGTTGGTCTTGATGGTAAAGTTGACTGGCTTAAAGCTAGATTGGTTGCCAAGAGTCATACTCAGGTGTACGGTTTAGATTATATTCATATTTTCTCCTGTTGCAAAGATGTCATCTGTTCGCTTGTTTCTCTCTATTGCAGCTATGAAACACTGGCCTTTGTATCGGTTAGACATAAAAAATGCCTTTCTTCATGTTGAGCTTTAGGAAGAGATTTATATGGAGCAACCACTTGGCTTTGTTGCTTAGGGGGACTCTAATTTGGTATGTAAACTCCGTTGCTCACTTTATGGGTTGAAACAATCTCCACGTGCTTGGTTTGACAAGTTTAGTACTATGGTTATGGAGTTTGGTATGATTCGTAGTTCATTTGATTATTCAGTGTTTTATAAACACAAATCTAAGAGGAGATGTATTTACTTGATTATTTATGTAGATGATATTGTCATAACTGTTAACGATCAAGATGGTATTACTGGCTTGAAAGCACTTTTTTTCCCAAAGGAAATATGCTTTAGATTTTCTGGAAGAAACTGAGATGCTAAATTATAAGTTTGTAGATTCTCCAATAGATTCTAATGTGAAATTGTAACCAGGACAGAGGGGGAGTTATTTATTGATTTTGGTAGATACTGTCGATTGATTGACAGACTTAGTTAACTTATCATCACTCAACCTGATATATTATTTGCAGTTATTGCTATTAGCCAGTTTCTCCAATCCCCGTGTATCAGTCATTGGAATGCAGTTATCAGGATTCTTAGATATATTAAAAGTGCTCTAGTTATCAGGATTTTTAGATAGATTAAAAGTGCTCCAGGTAGAAGCCTACTATATGAAGATCAGGGTCATTCCCAGTTCATCGGATATTGTGTTGCTGATTGGGTAGGTTCTTCATCTGATAGAAGATCTACATCTGGTTATTGTGTGCTGATTGGAGGTAATCTAACATCATAGAAAAGTAAAAAACAAGATGATGTGGCTAGATTAAGTGCAGAAGCAGAATATCGTGCCATGGCCATGGTAACCTATGAGCTTATTTGGTTGAAACAATTACTTCAGGAGTCGAAATTCTGTGAAATATCATAGATGAAGCTAATTTGTGATAACCAAGCTGCATTATATATATATATATAATATATCTTCCAATTCAGTCTTTCATAAGAGAACTAAACATATAGAGATTGGCTGTCACTTCATTCGAGAAAAGATCATCTCTGGTTGCATCATCACTAGCCATGTCAATTCAAATGATCAATTGGCTGATATTTTAACTAAATCTCTTAGGGGTTCTCGTATTGAGTATATTTGTAGCAAGCTTGGTGCATATAATTTGTATGCTCCAGCTTGAGGGGGAGTGTTGACTTGTATGTAGATAATATTGTATTCATTAGTGTTATATTTACTAAGTAATGTAATTAATATAGTGGTAGGTGAGGTATACCAATAGTTACAAACCTTGTATATATATCTCTATATATGTACAAACAAAGAAAAGAAGAAATACATATTTTTTATTTTCCTTTTTAACAACTTAGTTATTTTTTAAGGTTTAGAGTCCTAAACTAGTCCATTAATAAAGCTCATGGACCTATCGATCCAAACTAAAGTTAGGTTGGTCCTCCTTGAAAGCACAAAATATAATTTGGTAGTTTTCCCTATAATTTTGTGTGTATATATTCCTAGCATATAATGATTTTTTCCCATTTTATTGTAAATATGTGCAGGTACCATTCAGAATCTGGTTGGCAAACATTGTTAGAGATTATCGTTGAGCATTATGGATTTGAAGTCGACTCATCTGCTATAACCATTTTTGTTTGCCTCATTCCGGTCGTAATTGATGCTTGTGTGAAGCTTTGGGTATGTCCTGCATTTAGTTTTATATATTTTCTCTTTGGAGAATTGAACATATAAAAGGAATCTCAAAAAATGTTATGTTTATGTTTGGTGTCCTGAGCATGATTATTATCTTTTACTATTATGCATAACATAGAGTAGTAGACGAGTTTAATTTTAGATGAGTGTAATAATATTGATAATGGAGTTAGTAAGTTTGTGTTCAGGGGGACGGTATAACTACACAGGTTGAAGAAAAAGGGACCAAGTATCTTCACCCCAAAATTGTGTTTCTATCCAATTGCCTATCAATCACAATCTACTACATATGAAGAATGTTTAATGCGAATTTTATGTCTTCCCCTACTGTTTATGCATGGCTTTTTGTGATTGGAGAGGGTATTAACAGGATTGCTTTAAGGGACAAGAAAACTTTGTTTAAGAAAATTATAAATGGATTAGGAGACTAATCTGAGCTTGAAGTAAAGAAATAATTGCATCTAAAAGCTTAGGATTAGAAGGAAGCAAAAGGAGCTATGAAAAGATATAAGCTATTAAGAACAAATGAGCACCCCATTAATTAACAGGTGGTCAAAACTGCAGCAGCGAGGAAGGTTGGGTCTTCCAATAGCATCTGAATCTTTATATATCCTCAGCAACATTTGGGCCTGGTTGGATTGGTTTTCTTTGATTTGGTGTTTTATGGCACTTACAAAATTGATCTACCAAAATTATCAATGGTAATGTATTTTTATCCCCTAATCACTAGATAAATAAGAAACCTAAAAGAATTACTAATATCTACATTTTGGAATTTTATAGAAGAACGAGATAAAGCTTGTTTTAATGAACTACTCTTTTCCATGTTCCTTCAACTTACTCTCTTACAAGACTTCATACTTTAAAAATAAACAAATCTCTGCTATTGAACTTCATCATATTCAATAACCATCTACAGCATGATCTAAATCCATTTACAATTTTTGTTCATGCTTTTATCATAATTTTTGCTAATATGTAAGATAAAATAAGATACAGTTTCTCAATGTTAGATTCTAGATATACAACTCAAAATCGAGCATAAGTATCTAATATGACCCCAAAAGAGGGAGGGGAATGCAATCCTAGAGGACCAAGACTAGGATGTGTTTTATGTGAGCATGGAGTCTGACGAATAATATCATGGGAAGAAAAACAATCCATAAAATATCTTCATATTTTTGGGCATAGCACATGATACAAAATAAAATAAGGAAAAATTTGTAAAATCATAAACTATATTTTTCATGCATATTAGGGACTGTTTGGATTGTTTGATCTTCATCTGTATCTACATCCATATCTGATCTATATTTGTATCTGATCTGTTTGATCTATTTATGAGTAAATATGTTTATTTTTCATTTGTATCTGTTTCTTAACAAATAGTTCAATTCAAACAGATACCAAACCGATGGAAATCAACCAACCAAGCAGACAAATTTATTAACCTTTTTTTTTTGTCTTTTAACAAATGTATGGCTTGTGTTGTTCTGCTGTAAATTATACTCCTATCATCCATTAAAAATGGCACATGACGTTCATGTGCCGTCACAGTAGAACCTCGAGTCATAGATGTTTAGAAACTTGAGCGGCTTGTACGTGTGTGTTTTTCCTCAGTTTTGAATGTCTATTGGCTAACATTCTTTCATTCCTTTTGTTGCTTGGACGGCCAGCTGTTTAAGTTTCTTCCACGATTATCTCCAAAGGTGGCAAACATTTTCCGGGAAATGAAACGACACTGAGTGGCCTTTTCCTTCAGGAAATATTACTCAACGTGAGATATCTCAAAGTAGTATCTTAGCTAGCACATTGTTTTTCTCTTTGCAACTGTGCTACTCCGTGAAAGAGGATATCTGATGTAAGTATGAGAATACTATAATAGATCTGTTCTTTGGCCTGCTGAAAATTTTAGGTGAGAGTAGTTGTCTTTTAGGGGTAAATTCCACTATAGAAATTACTTTTGTTGGTAACCATTAAATTATTTGGGTTATTGTATTAATATACGGAACATTCATTAAGATGTTGCGGTAAATGGGAAGACTTCATGAAAGTATTACGGATTGGCATTTCCTTGCTTGTACTGAGAGAGAGGAGAGAAACAGAAGAGAAATGGCTAGAAACGGAGGAGAGATTTTACAGCCAGAGCCACAACAGCAGCCACAGCCTCCAAGTAGCGGCTCCAACAGAGAGTTAAGGCTAGACCAGATCCCTCCCTGGCGGTGTGTCAGTGTGGATCTGATGTAAGAATATATGAATCATATTATTCTTACTCTTATTATTTCAAATACAATTTTGCTGTGGTTATTCATTTAATTAAAAATTTGGGTGTAATGAGAGAGATATTGCACGTTTGATGGGCATTTCATTGCTACGCGGTGTTGATAGTGCTCTTCGTGGTTCTGGCTGAGACAGAATGGTGATTTATCATCAAATTCTGGAAGGTACTTACTGGATTCTGTGGGTGGTTCTGCATATGATGGAATAGTTTCTCGACATAATTCTGCTGATGATCTTGAGATACAGGCTCTCTTCATTTTACACTTCCCAGTAAAAGGGGGACAAAAAACCCCCCCTCAAAAAAAAAAAAGGAAGAAACATTAAATAATGGCGATTCAAGTGTATTAAAACTTGTACTGCTGTTTTGAGTGTCCATCCAATCTAACCATTTATTTAGGTTGCTTATTTCGACTGGGATCAACTCCTGCGGATTGAGTATAAGTTATATATATGGTTTTCCTTTGGTCTTGATTTTACATTTTTGCTCTTCATTAAGACATACGGGAACCATAAAATAGTGGCCATTCATCTGTAGAAAATCTTATACGGCTGCATGTGGACTAATTAAAGAATGTCAAACGGGCTATTGTCCTAGAGGGATCCCGGGATCATATGCAATAAAACACGAAGGATTTCGGAACTCAATGGACAAAAACAATTGCAACTCAAATGTAATTCAGATTATGCAAACTAATGAACACAACATGGCTACAAAAATGTTCAAACATCACAAGAAAATAACAAATGCAGCTTAACATGAACTCAAAAACGTCAAAAAAAAGTGCAAGGCAAGATGCATATGCCAGTTGGAATGTGATTCGATGCTAGGGTTTTTCGCAAGCAATATCGGTAGCAATGATCAAACTCCTTACGTGCTTAAATTGTGTTTTGGTTGGATGATATCGGTCTATTATAGCTTAAAATTGAGTTGGATTGGTTATATTTGATGATTTATCAAGTTGGGGTTTTTTGTGTTTGTACTAAGGAAGAAAGATCGTGCATTCAGTTATGGTGTGTTGACTTTAGTGTCAAACTTGAAATTGTGTTTTGAACATGATTTTTGTGCAAAAGTGAAATTATGTTTTTAAGACACGATTGGAAATGTTAGATATGTGATTTTTTCCCTACAACTTTGGATTTTGTATCTTTTTATTAAAATAAAATATATTGATCTCCTTAGCCCCATCTTTAGGCTCAAGTGTTAGTTTATGCATCGTTTTAGTGTAATAGAGATGAATTTTTAGCATATATCATGCCTTCAATCCTATAAAAAAAAGAATTCTTTCTCGGTAGTTGCACTAGATTTCATGACATTCTTTTCTTTTTGTTTCAAACTCTACTAAATCCTCGGACTACATTCTATCTTATTAGATGATGCAACTTATAACTAGTGGGTACCTTCTAGATTACGACTCCAACTTGATAAATCATCAAATCTAAACTAATCTAACTCAATTCTCTAGAATGTTAATTCTGACGATTTATCAGATTTGATGATATTAGTATAATTAGACCACATTATGTCTTATCTACTTTTCAATGCTTTACAGACAACACTAAACCAGTAATAGAGTCATCTCATTCTTCTCTTAAGATTGACTTACAAGTTGTAATGCTTGATGTGAAAAGATGTTGCACCAATTGAGGAGTAGGCCCTTGACAGAAACTCATGCATAAGGCCTTGAAGGCAAGTAATAGCCTCCACAAGTTTGACATCAGTTGATTAGAGCTCTAGTGAAACTACACAAACTCCTCTTGAAAATTGGATAAGGAAAATGCAAGCTAAACTCTAAATATTTTGTGTATACACAAAGCATTTGCCTGTAGAGAAGCATCACAAATTTTTTCCTAGTATCAAGATAGAATACTCAATCGCTATCCCATTACTAGAATTAAATATCTTGTTGAACCTCATTACATGTGGCTAGGACTCAAACCACGATTATTTAGAGAGAAAACACAAAAAACATCTCCTGGATCTCTTCCTTTAATTCTAGTAATGGGATAGATATCCCTTGACATACTCTTTACAATGGAGTAAACAACCTCTTTATTATACAAGGGTTCAAAATAATCCTTAACAGTGATTCCATATTGCTTAGCTCCGATTACGTCCTTATCATGAACATCAAGGTTAATATGTGTGGTGTGTGTTTGGGGGGGGTTTGGGTTGGGGAAGAGGAATGCAATTCTCCTAGGAGTACTACTCTTAGTGGGATCGTTGAGGTTATGGGAAGAATTGCTATAACTTTCACTTGCCATTGTTTGAAAATGTTTCTAATCGATGAATAATGGAAATAACGAATTTGGAAATGATGTCCGTGAAAAGTTAATTATGGTTAAAGGGGAGATTTTAAAGATAATGAAGTATCTTGATTGACATGATAGTTATGGAGTAATCCTATTGCCACCACCCTTTAACCGCTGATGAATGTCAACTCTAATCCAATAGCTAGAGAATTAAAGTGGCGAAATGCCATGCCATTTGTCAGAGTATGGATATAACAATAAACCACCTAACAATTTCGTGTCATGTGTTCGTGAACACTCATTCCCACTAGAATTCAAAAGGACATAGCTTCTCCAACATGTTTTGATACGATAGATGGTATTCCAATTGGTATTAGCAGTGATGCTTGGTATGCTTCAAAACTGGACACATATATAGCCCTTGGTTCACAAACATTGCATTCGGTTTACAACAACCTACCAGCTTGATAAAATCGAGTGGATGATAAATGCAAAGCAAAACTACTTCTTGAACAAGCCAATAGTTGGCTACTCTATGCCCTGTCATGATTAGAATTATAAACAAACCTTAGCTAATGACTATGACCCAACCTGGTTAGTTCGTCTGTTGACTCACTCCTTTTGCTAATTATTGATGAAGAGAGTGTTTTTTTTTTTTGGGTGGGGGAAGGGGAATGGGTGTTTGTGGGGGGAGTGGCTACAAATGTTGATGGTTAAATATGGATCACGGGCCTTCTAACCCAATATAACCCATTGCTTATTTAAGCTAACCTATTAGGCCTAGGATTGACCCACTCCAAGTTATTTAGCCTTATAAGAATCCTAACTCCCTTAGCTTGGGAAGCTAATATGTGGAATACTACTGCTATATGTGTCTCAAGCCAAGATTACTTGGCACATTTCTCCCTATCACTACTTGTCCCATTTGAAGCATGATTAGACGTGGATTAGTAACACTACACCTTGTCTCTAATAACTGTTGCCAACCACCCATTATTCCTGTGTCCCACGATGTGCCTAATTACTTGGGATCTGCCAACTATATATACCTTTGCTATGCACTGCCGACCAAGAACTTCATTTGACACCTCCATATTTATCTTAATTACTTTGTCTTTGGGATGTGAACTAATTCAAGTATTGGAGTGACTATGTCAGGTAACCCTTGATGCACCACTAAACATATTTTATTTTATATATAAATCCAAGCTTTATAATCATCTTTATCTCTAGCATATTTGAACTAATAACACTACGTAAATTATATATAATTTGTATTTATACTGTATAGAGTATATATAAAATATAAAGTATGCATAGCATATATAGTATTGATGTGCATATAACTAGCAATTGATATAGATCATACATCTATATTAAGCTTGGAATATAAATTTTACATATATATCATATAGATATATATTGTAATCTACATATATATCAAATAACATATATAATGGATTTTTATAACATATGTGAAACATGATTATATATAACATATATATATATTATATTGATATGTATGTAACTAACATGGTCTATATGCTATATACATCATATAACATGTATAATTAATACTCAAATATATATAAATAATCTATTAGTTTATATGTTATATATATGATAAAAAAAACATATTATATGTTTGTATAAATATATATAATCAACGTCTTATATGTAAGTGTATGTATTGTACAATATGAATTACATGTGTAAGTTGTAACATACATATCATATTACATGTTTATATGAAGTGTGTGTGTGTGATATATATTGTAAGTTTAAGTAACTTATAATTTATCCTAAAATAACCAAATAGTGTATAATAGTATTATTAATTATATTCCTTGTTTTTTTTTTTTCCATTATAATAAGAGAGGGGAGAATCGAACTTGGAACCTCTCACTTGAGAGATCGAGGAAGATGCCACAAGTTACAAGACCACAGACGTATTTCTTGTTTATGTACTATAATTTTTAAGTTGTAGTAAACATCGTATTAAGTATTTCCAATTATATAATTTTAGAGTAAATTACACCGAAAGGTTACAATGCTTGGTGGTAAGTTCATTTAAAGTCACAATATTTTGAGTACTTAAAAGAGGTTAAATTTAAGAAGTAGGTCAATTGAGATCACATTAATACGTACCAACATGAGAAACATTTAAAGTTAAAACTTAAAATCTGATACATTGTGACACATGTCAATTGTAGCCTCAATTGACTTACTCCTTTAAACGTTATAACCTCTTTGTAACTACTCGAAATGTTGTGATCTCAAATGAATTTACTTCCTAAACGTTTGACCTTTCATGTAATTTACTCTATAATTTTATAAAGAAGTAAATGCTAGAATACAACATTCCTAATTTATTACTAGTAGTATTATTCCTTAGGCATAACTATTCTATTCCTTGTTTGTTTCATATGTCCCAAGTAAACTGAAGATATATAAATATACATGTCTGCTAGGAGAACAATGAAAAGAAAATAGAATTTGACTATTTAATGATTAATAAACTATAATAGGTTAACAATGGCTATGTATAAAGTTTTATGTGGACTTACATCCAACAAAACTCTTATTGCATGTATAAGTGAATTAGTTTATATTAACATATTATAATTGTAAAGACCCAACATGTACTTTTGCAAAAGTAAAAATGTAAGTTCTCAACCATGTATAATACACAAAGATATCATAATAAGGTTATCTAAAAGGAAGGAGTTTATGCTCATTGCTTGATCAACATGTTAAGATACATTTTTTACAAAACTATTCATTTAAGAGTAGATAGTTTTACATAGATACTTATAATAATACCATCTGTTTGGTAATTTAGGAGTTACAAAACCATACTTGTAATTACTCAATAGAAAAACTTAGGTACTTTACATAACATAACATAGGCTTATGATTAAGCTCTAGCCTATACTATTACATCTTGAAAATGAGGTCTTACACAAGTCTCTTTCTCAGAACAACAATATAGAGTAGTCCATCATCCTAATCGTTCCATTTCTCAAGGAATGTTTCCCACTCTGTACCATATCCTAAGTCATCATGGTACTCACTATCATCATTACCTATAGAAGAAAAAATGAGCCATGGGCCCAGTACACAGCAACACAAGCAAATACAAAGTGACATACGTTCTTAGCTAATTCAATGCAAACCAATAATTCAATTATCTTTAATCAAATAAGCAAATCAACTTTGGAGTGTTCAAACTTCAATTGCAATCTCGGGGAACTTGAGGATCCTAAGTAATAGCAGTTGTTCAGGGTTGATATAAGTAGCCCGAATACTTATATCTCCTACAAACTTTATAAAGAAAAATAACCCATCCAGGATTCACAACATTTTCTTATCTTTACCTAACTCAATCCATAATATCATATAGTTCAACCGTGCCCATAAATATGAACTAAATCATTTTACTTCTTTTTAAGAATAAAAAACGCTATACCGATATCGTTTCCCTTAACGATTACCCACTGAACCACTTATAAATGTCATGGCATAATGATAGGGATGACCTAAGCGCCTAACTATCATGTTAAGCTCTGAATAAGATTATCCTCCCTGGACCGGATTAAATGACATAGGCACAACCAATTCAAACATTTGTAAGTCAATCTTCAATTAGAATTGATTTAATAATGCCTAACCTAACACTTAACAAATAAGTTACTGCGTATCTGAATAAATTGATTTATCTGACAAGAGATCTCTGTTCAAGCTCAACTGAGTAGATGAATCTATTAAAGAAAGTCATTTAAAACAACATTAAGTACTTAGCCATTTATCACACTTAATTAAATTCAAATCATTTTATATCTTAACCTTTATAAATATATCTCTATATAACATATTAATCTATTCTCACATTATTATTATTACTATTATCATTTATTTTTTATTTATTTTATTTCATATAAACAACATTAATCCATAAACAATTGTTAAACACTCATTTACATATTAAACTTAAATGAAAACTCATAGCAATACATAACTTAGTATATTTTCTTTTACACATATACATATAGATATATCATCCCTTTATTTTATTTTATTTTTAGATTTTTTTCTTTTTTTTTTTTTTAATCAGAGACCATCACCCCCTCCGTAACCCCGCTATAGAGGGTGTGATGAGCAATGAAGGCCGATCACTCGCTTCATAATGGGGGTTACAAAAGGTGTGATAAAAAAAAAAACTTTGATTAGAGGCCATTCTCCCTTTGTAACTCCCATTATGTAAGGTGTGATGGGTATCAGAGGAGATGCTCATGATGGAGGGTGTGATAAGTGGAAAAATATGCATCAGATGACATAACACCCTCTATAATGCTCGTTATTAATAGGGGAATAATCCAAATTACTTTAATTCGAATTTTTCACTTCTTGCACTTTAACAACATGACTTCCTTTGATCAAAACATATCAAAATTAAGATGTAAACTTACTTTTAGGTTACAAATGATTCATATACACTTATTACACATTCATACGCACAATCCACTCATCGTATCATCTACCCCTTCATCACCAACACAATGTACTAACCATACAATTCATTTATTCACCAAAACAACTATAACAAACTTCATTTCTCTATTCTACCCAGTTCCTAAATTCATTTAAATATTAAAAACCAACTTAGTTTTATCAAACTACCTATAACTCACTAAAACTCATTTAGAACAATTTATACCTCATGGAAGAAACAAGTGTTTAAATGATGAAAAAAATATACAAAACCTTACCTTAGCTAGTATTGATCTCTAGATGAAGTCTTGATAAGGTTGTTGGTGAGTTTTGTGGAAATATTTTGATTGAAGAAGATGAAGGAATGTGCTTGGAGATGGCGTGGGTGAAGTTAGTTTTGGAAGGCTTGGAGAGTGAAATTGTAAAGTTAACTTTGTAATTTCTGCCTTTTTGACTTTAAGGCATTAGAAGATTTAAAAAGCTTGCTCATGGGCTTGACTTTAATGTGTGGGGGGGGCTTGGGTTTTATTAGAAAGAAATTAGGCTTGGTTTTCAAAACATTTGCAGCCAAAGAAAAATAAAATTCAGTTATATAGCAACCAACACATTACAATATAATTTAATATATGAAAATTCTAATATGTAGCTATACCCAAGTTTTCTATGATTTAAATTATCACAATCAATTCATGCACTTGACAAACAATGCATTCATGCAATTTAATTTAGAGTGGCTAGTTATATTAGTTTAGAGATATTTCATTCTTTGTTCTAATAGTCCATCTTACCAATATATAAATTTTATCAATTAAACATTTTATAACTAACTTCATTCATCAACAATTCAACACACACACACTTATATAAATGCAATTTAATTAGGTTTAATAGTTTAGATTATTTCAATAATATTCACAAACATTATAATATGTTAATTGTTAAACTTTATACATCTAGAAATATAAATAATAATATTGCACATTGTTTTACAAATTTAGTAATTGCATTATAATATAAGGTATCAACTACTATTATAAAATATAAATAGTAGCTTATATTGAAATAATGTTAACGTTAACTACTGTGTAGAATGTCTCTAGCTATTTATTACAGACTATGAATTCTTATATCTCATGGTAAATCTTAAAAAAATTGAATGAAACTTTAAGGCTTATAAAGGTAAATTGCTTGACTGTGCCTGCATATAATACTTCATTATTAACTATAACTCATGTACTATAAGGGTCCTATGATGAAATTGCTTGTAATCTTTAAAAATTTGTACAACATGTGGTGTACATGCATTAAACAAGATGTGTCGTTGTGATATTGGCATAATGGATGGTAATACTTTTATACTAAATATTTAACACTAAATATTTAACATAGGTTTTACTGAATTTTGGTTCATCGAATATCCATTTTATGATATAAATGTATGCTTCCAAAATTAGGTTACATTTTAAGGAATTTAATTTATTCAACTCCATGACGAATTAACTTGGATTATATGTTAGACATAAAAACATATGTAATATAAATTGAATTCGGATTTAGAACAATTATTAGTTAATTAAAATCTTGTTTTTTAATTGAAAAGTTTAATTGATTATTTGGGATAATTTAAAAATCAAGACAAGTTAATTTTCTTATTTAAAACTTTGGCATCTGAAAAGGAAATTCAAAGTCAATGTCCAAACAGATTAGCCTTTTTTTTTTTTTCCATTATAATGGGAAGGGGGATTCGAATCTAGTACTCTCTCTTCTGATATAAGAAGAGATGCCATTAGACTATAAGGTTATTAGCAAACAAATTAGCTATTTAATCACTCAAAATTAACTATATGATATTATTATGAATCTTAGTCCTCTATGTCTACTACAATATGATTATTAAGTATAGTATGAGGGTGAATTTTATTATATAATGATAATATTATTACCTTAATAAAAAATTACATATAATATTATGTTAGTATTGCTATAAATGTTATACAATTCATTTTTTTTAAATAAATTGAACACCATGTAATAAATTTAATATATGATAAGTGAAGCCATGATGTCAAAATTTATTAATTTTTTTGGGGTAAGTGCCCATTAGGGCTAAATTCTAAAAGTGTGCTACATGGTGCAACACTTGTGTAGACTTTCAACAATATTACTAGCATAAAGTACATGTACATATGGACTAAGTGAACTGTAGCGTTTGTATTTTTTCTCTCATGCACTCTTTTTTCATTCGTTATTTATTATTATTATTATTATTTATTTGCTATGTACTCCTTTTATCTTCTACTATATAATATATTAGACATTATAATGTTAACATAATGCAAATTGTTAGAGTCTATTGTACAATTAATAAAATCGATACAAGGGTAGCATTGTATTAAATCTTTATTATATAATAACTCGTATTGTATAATATTTACATTAAATTAATGTCAAAAGGTTATATATAGGTTTATGTTACAAATCTATGTTTTGTGAGACTAGTCTTTATATATGATTTAATGTGATGTCATTATAATTGTTATAAACATAATGCAATAAATATATTTTAGTTATGTATGTTACTCTACTATATATTAGATAATGCGATATTATATTAAAATAAATTTTAATAGATTGGTTATTATAAATGGTATAATATAATTGTTTTAATCGTAACATAATCCAACTAATTGAAAATATACGTCTTATTATATATTTATCAAGTATGTTTCTCTTCTATATATTAGGTGTAATATACAAATAAATAAATAAATTATATAGAAGGGCAAATGTGTCATATGATATAAAATGAGATGATTTTATGGTCTATCCTAATGTATACTTAAATACTTTGTCTTTTGGCAAAGACGTTATTAAAGATAAAAAGACATGATTAAAGATGAATAGACGTCATTAAAGATGAAGACATTATTAAAGATAAAAGGGATGTTATTAAAATTAAAAATAAAGAAACATTATTAAAGATGAAAGACGTTATTAAAGATAAATAGCTATTCCTTATCTTCTTTGTAAATTAGGCTTCCTCCTCCAAAATCATTCATAAACCTAGAAATCCTCTCTACAAGTGAGCTAACATTCATGGGAGAATAAGAAAATCCGATCAAGGTAATCGTATATCTATTTTATCTTTAGGATTTATTAGATCTATCATATTTCTTTGGGTTTTCTATTTGTTTTGAAGGGCAATTGAGGAAGAACCTTAGATCAGTTAGAGATTTGGATTCTTGGTGATCAAGATGGATTAAGAACAAAATCTAAGTAAGTTTAATGTATTTTTAATCTTTATGATATCATAGTTATAAGTTTTGTTGATTTTCGGTCTATTTGGCATCGAATGGGGTTCTAGGGTTTGGAGAATTCATTGAGGAGATTGGATTCTTTTGGAGAGTTTTTGTATTCAATCAAGGAGAAAGGTGTGGATTTATGATTATTTTGGGATTTGGGTATTAGATGATATTTGGAATAAAATTATTTTATAGAAAACATGTTTTGAAATATATTATGTTTATGTGATTAGGGTTTTTGGAGATTTAGATTTCTGTTCGTTGAGATTGATTCAAGTACGACCAGTCCTTGTTTATTGTATGTGTTTATAAGTTTAGATTTGTTCAATGGATCTAATTATATTGAACTTTTAATTATATTGTTTGTTGTTTGTGCTTGGCTGTTGTTAGTGAAGACCATGCAGAGTGTAGTACTAATGCTGGCAACCTGATGATCCTTGTGTGGCATTGTCCTGAGTAGAGTTGCACTGAAGATTATTTTGGTAGATTAGGAGTAGTGCCGGCTTAAGTGTGTTACACAATGATGTGTGAGGAGTACCCAACATCACTATATATGTATGAAAGTATTTTATATAAAGAGTTGTTTTCTTTGGGGTCATGAGTTACTCCGAGTTTAAGATTATTTGCAATTGGTCCTAAACTGTGCTATCTGCTTCACTAATTAAAGATAACAACCTGTGTGTGCCATATTATTTTAGGATTGTATGTGAGATTTGTATGTTACATGTTCAGGCATTTTTGTTTGTGAGTTGGAGTATTGGACAATTTCGCTCATTCTTTATCTTTTTCAAGAACAAGTAAAGATCAAGTATACTATGACTTGTTAGGATTTGATGTTTATGTGGATTACAGAGAGGACGATAGTGGATCAGACTTCCCTGTTGATGTTTAGGATATTTGGCTTGGATTTTGAATAATATGAAGACTTTATCAGATGTATATGTTTTTATGAATTTAAGGCTATTTAAAGAGTTTTGTTTTATCATTATAAGTTTAATTATTTTTTGCTATGATTTATGCCAACAAGGATTTGTGAAATTTCAGTTTTGAAGATATGTTAAACAAGTACCTTTTATGTGAGTATTGGAGATTATTGTTATTGCTTATTTGTGGTATAGAGTTTCATAGCCTTGGCGTGTTCTTATAAAGAGAAGGATATGTGGTGGGTTGTAATGCCTTTAAGTTAGGACATTACAATTTAATTGGTATCAGAGCAACAGGTTTTGATCTTATTAGATATAGATTGAACTCCTTAAGATTGTGAGCAATGATGAGAGGGATACTACATGGTTGGGTTTTGATCCTATCTAATTAATATTACTTTTATTATTAATTATAGATATAGTGTTTTGATCTTTAAAGTTGGATTTAACTTTATATCTCATGATGTGTGTTGACCTTTGCTAGAATGCCTCTACGAAGAAAAGTACCTGAAGTTGGTTTCTCTAGAGTTGGTGAGGAGGAAGAGAATAGAGGGCAGCCACAGGTTAATCAGCTGCCCCAAAATCAAGATTTACCACCACCGCCGCCTCCACCTGTAGGTCAACAAGTACCAGTAGATCCTCTATAGCTCATGCAAGCTGTGAATACTCTTTTGGGAGCAGTTACACAACAACAATAGAATATGAGACAAGAGACTCAAAGAAACAATGAGAATGGTGGAAATGGAGCTGATAGGGATGTATTGAGTTTAAACAAATTTGTGGATTTAGTGTATAAGGCTCAAAGAAACAATGAGAATGGTGGAAATGGAGCCAGATAGGCTAATGTACCGAGTTTAAACAATATGTGGATTTAGTGTATTAGTTTGAAGTTTGAACCAATGCCTAGGAGGCCACTTGAGCACAGGTATGGATGGAAGAGGTTAAGAAGATCTTTACTGTCCTAGACATTCCTGAAAATAAGAAGGTAGAGCATGTCTCTATTTTTCTCATTGGAAAAGCAAATAATTGGTGGTTAAGAACCAAAAAGCATATGGCTAGAGTGATCACCTAGGACAATTTCATTAATGGAGATGGAATTTTAGAGATTTAATTTTCAAATATAGATGAAGTGTGGTATACATGATACAAAGACAATAAAGGAAAATGAAGTTAGTATAGATTTTGAATAGAAAATTTGGTTTTGAGGTAAAAAGATGGATAACTAGAGTGGAATAGAAGGATTTAGTGACATAATTAAGATGCATAAGAATTTAGATACAGGATGGTAGTGTAAAATGTGATTGGTGGCTTAATGGACATAAATCTTTAGACAGTTAAATTAGAAGAATCACTATTGAAGAATAGATGAAAAGAATTTGAGAATGACTAATATAGATAAGAGAAACATTAAATCGTAGGAAAGGTATGAAGGTTCATGTGAAATAATAATTGTAAGAAATGATGTGAATTTGGTGAGCAGGTTTATTATAGGGTTAGAACATGAGATTCAACATCATGTGAATTTGATAGATTTGACCAATTATTTAGCTGTGGTCAACAAAACAAAGACATCGAGCAAGGCTTGAATAAGATAAAAGGTCGTGAGACATAGAGAAGTCAAGTCTTTTTGGGTAAGCATCAGTATCAAAGTGAGACATAGATAACCGATGGATTAATATAATCAAGTGTTGGTGCAAGTTTTTCATGAATCTCTAGATCATTGTATCTGTATGTTCTGAGTATGTTGAATGTATGTTGGAATAGTTGTTGATAAACATATTTTAGGAATTGGAGTTTAAAATACCAGATGGGGATTAGTTTATATATAAACTTTAAGTGCATCGTACTATTTGCAAAGGAAGTGAGAAGAATCAAATTGCTAAATTGAATTTGAGTAAGAGTGGAGAAAATTCTTATATTGAGGTTGAAAGTGTATTTAAGGTGAAAATCAGTAAGAGTGAAGATAACATTTATATGTCAATATGATGATGAAGGGTTAGAAAATATGACCAATCAAATAAGAGAAAGATAAATAATGCTATTGAGATAAGATGATGTAATTAACGAACTAGGCAGACAAAAGTGTAAGAGTAAAAAGATAATCACTGGAATTGACTAGAATGAACTAATGGTGTAATTAAGAGGCATGAAATCCTCATAGATGATTGGCAAATGGTTGTTACATAGCATATATAGTATTGAAGACATGAAGACAAGTGAAAAAAAGATCATGTTGTAGAATAGACGAAAAGTATTGAGATAACCAACATAAATTAAAGAATAGTTAATCCTATGAAGATATGAATATGCATGTAGAATAGCCATTGCAAGAAGGAAATATGATCTTAGTGAGTTGTAAGATATGAGAAATCTACGAATGATGAACAATGATGACATCTATACTAATCTATGAAGATGAATTTTGGGATGATTCTTAAGAAAATCTATATGAAGATATAAATCGTTATGTAAAGAGGCAAGACAAGTTTTGAAAGACAATTGGAATAGCACAATGAATAAATGAAAGTTGTGGATTATCTATGGTGTTTATCAATGGTGATAAAACTAGATTAAATTAGCATAAATGTAAATGTTAACATCACATGATATAACAGACCAATTTGAGGTTTGATCTTTAGAGTTAGTAATAAAAAATGTTAAGTTCTATGATTAGAGCTTTCTAGTTGTTAATTGAAGAATTATAAAATGAGTATGTCTAGGTAAGTTTTTATGGAAATTGTGATAATCACAGGTAAGGTATAATCATCAAATAGTGTTAATGTCACGATCTGCCACCTCAAGCTCCACGGCAGCGGAGGGGGTGTCCCTAGGCCGTCAGGCTACCTTGGCAGGGATCGTGATTCCAGGTACATTGGCCCTCTCAACACACCATCAGGCACAACTAGCACACCAAAGGCACTGTGTAATGATTTGGAACTCTACCATTAAGGTATTGTCCACTTTGGCCACATACTGCACGGTTTTGTCCTTTTGGTATCAGTACTTTCCAAGGGGTCACCCATCCTGGGATTGCTCTGACCATAGCACGCTTAACTTTGGAGTTATGATAAACTCCAAGCCATTACATCGAAAAAGTGCCTCTGTGATTAGAGTTCCATAATCTATATTTGAGGGGTATCATAGTTAATGAGTTGAATTGATATTTCTAAAATACATCATATAGTTGTTTGGAGGATGTAATGATTGGTGAGCTAAAGAGATAAAAATATATAATCAAAGAAGATCTTTTGTTGGGAAGTGAATTTAATAGATATAGAGAGATGCTAAATCAAGTGAAGAAATAACACTTACTATTGAGTTAATAGATGGATTTGTATGGTGAAAATTTTGGAGACAGTGCATTAGTAAACTAAATGTCAAAAGAAATATCAAAACATTAGGAGTAATGATATCAATGGAAGAGTTAGAGTCATTGGTGATTTTAAAGTTTACGTAAGAACATAAGTATTTTAATCCTCATGTATATATTGATGGAAAACATAAAGAAAATATATTTGAGATTGAGAAAGCATGTTAGAAGTAGTATGTTAGTTAATGAGTGTTTTGAGATTAGATGAATGATATGCGAATGGTGTAAATTATTTAGATATTTGAGTCAATAGAAGTTCAAGTGACTCGGTGACATTTGAAGCTCCAAGTTAATGTAAAGTTTGACCTTTGGAATTTAAATCGGAAATTATAGTTTGTAAGATTTTCAGCTTTCTAAACATCGCTTGAGAAATTGAATTGGAGATTTAATGTAATGGGAATTTTTCAATAGTAAAAGCTAATAAAAAGGGGCAAGATTTGATGATGGATGTTGTAATAAGTTAATTTTAAATTCAAGAGGTGTGTCATGTAGTAGTGGAAGAAGTGAATCTAATATGAATAGTGAAAGTTAAGAGTTAAGGAAATGTCAATGGAATTATATTCTAGTTAGAATATATAAAATGAAAATGGATCAATATGGTGTAAAGAATTAGAAATAAGAAGAAAACTAAATAAGTGACAAAGAATTGATGGACACATGGATAAAAAGTGATAATGATTCAGGTAACTTTCGAGGATGAAAGTTTCTTTAAGGAAGGGAAAGATGTAATATACAAATAAATAAATTATAAAGAAGGGAAAATGTGTCATATGATATAAAATAAGAGGGTTTCATGCTCCACCCTAATGTATAATTAAATGCTTTATCTTTTGGTAAAAATGTTATTAAAAATAAAAAGACGTTATTAAAAAATGAAGGGATGTTATTAAAATTAAAGATGAAGGTACATTATTAAAGATGGAGAAACGTTATTGAAGATGAAAAGATGTTATTAAAGATAAACAGTTATTCCTTATCTTCTATGTAAACTAGGCTTCCTCCGTCTCTAAAATCATTCATAAACCTAGAAATCTTCTTTACAAGTGAGCTAATATACATAGGAGATTAACAAGATCCGATCAAGGTAATCGTATATCCATTTTATCTTTAGGATTTATTATATCTATCTTATTTCTTAGGGTTTTCTATTTGTTTTGAAGGGCAATTAAGGAAGAACCCTATATCAGTTAGAGATTTGGATTCTTGGTGATCAAGAGGGATTAAGAACCAAATCTAGGTAAGTTTGATGTATTTTTAATCTTCATGATATCATAGTTATAAGTTTTGTTGATTTTTGCTCTATTTGGCATTGAATAGAGTTATAGGGTTTGGAAAATTTGTTGAGGAGATTGGATTCTTTTGGAGATTTTCTGTATTCAATCAAGGAGAAATGTTTGGATTTATGATTATTTTGGGATTTGGGTATTAGATGATATTTGGAATAAATTTTTTTTTATAGAAAACATGTTTTGAAATCTATTTTGTCCATGTGATCAGGGCTTTTGGAGATTTAGATTTTTGTTACTTGAGATTGATTCAAATACGACCCTTCCCTGTTTTGTTGTATGTGCTTGTAGGCTTAGATTTGTTTAATGAATCTAATTATATTGAACTTTTAATTATATTGTTTGTTGTTTATGCTTGGCTGCTGTTAGTGAAGACCACGCAGAATATGATACTAATGCTGGTAACCTAATGATCCTTGTGTGGTGTTGTCCTGGGTAGAGTTGCACCTAAAGATGATTATAGTAGATTAGGAGTCATGCCAGCTTAATTGTGGTTCACAATGATGTGTGGGGAGTACCCAACATCACTATATATGTATAAAAGTATTTTATATAAAGAGTTGTTTTCTTCAGGATCATGAGTTACTCCGGGTTGAGAATTTTTTGCAATTGGCCATAAACTGTGTTGTCTGCTTCACTAATCAAAGATAACAACCTATGTGTGCTACATTAGTTTAGGATTCTATGTGAGATTTGTATGTTGCATGTTCATGCGTTTTTGTTTATGGGTTGGCGTACTAGGCGATTTCGCTCATTCTTTATCTTTTTCAGGAATGAGTAAAGATCAGGCATACTATGACTTGGTAGGATTGATGTTTATGTGGATTATGGGGAGGATGATAGTGGACCAGACTTCCCTACTGATATTCAGGATATTTGGCTTGGATTTAGAATAATATGAAGACTTTATCAGATATATATGTTTTTATGAATTTAAGGCTATTTAAAGAGTTTTCCTTTATGATTATAAGTTTGATTATTGTTGGCTATAGTTTATGCCAACAAGGATATTGTTCAGTTTTGAAGATGTGTTAAATAGGTACCTTTTATGTGAGTATTTGAGATTATTGTTATTAATTATTTGTGGTATAGAGTTTCATAGCCTTGGCGTGCTCTTATAAAGGAAGGATACGTGATGGGTTGTAATGCCTTTAGGTTAGGGTACTACATTAGGCAATATGGAATTATATTCTAAATCAATACTTTTCCATATCACTCATTATGATTGGTATAACAAAAATGTTAAAGTACTATATACAATATATATTTATTGGGTAATACATAATTAATATTTATAGTGTAGAAAATAATATTTATTAGACCATATACTTTAAAAATTTGTCACGTAGATACTTTAAATAATAAACATGTAACATATTTTAGCATATATATATAAATCTAAAAGATTCTATGAAATGTATATAATATACAATATAGGTTAATAAGATGTGTATATATAGTATATACTATACGTATATATGTGCATATGTGTGTTCATGTGATATCATATAGCATAATATATTTGATTATAACATGTAAAAATAATGTATGTTATATTCCATAAAATGCATATAATATAAAATAGATATTGAGTATTATATTGTGTATAATAAAAAAAAAGGAAAATTATATCATGCAAAATATGTAATACTATAATATATCAAGTATGTCATTAGTAGGAATTGAAATATGATGTAATAGGAGGGAAAAAGAAAGAAAGAACTAGTGTATATTACCATAAAAAGATAAGCGACATTTACTATTTATATAATAAATCTTAAAAATACCCCAATAACACAATCCGATTAGGTTTCATAGTTAGGACGAGTCTTAGGATAGTATAAGTCATAAGTATTTTGATATTTTAAAAAGATTATATCAAAAGAGTTAGCCTAGAAATCTAGAAAAAGGCTGTCAAGACATGAAAGCTGTGGTAAACCTTTCGATTGTGGCGTTTGTATGAGATATACTCTTTTAAAACATCATGAATACTTATTAATTATCTTCATCTTAAGTATTCATCCTTGTCATGAGGTTTTCTTCCATAGCATAAAGATTTTCCATTTTGTATCAGAGCTATGTTATCCTTATCCCTTAAGATATCATTTACTTTAAGACTCCATTTATCAGATATCATAACATACCTTGCTTTATTCTTAACAATGTTATTAATATCATATTTTGCTACGACCTTAATATCATGATTATTTAGCTCATGTTTGTGGTCCTTATGCTTATATATATATGTCATAGAAGAATCATATTCCATGGAAACATTTTTAAATGAATATTGAATCTTTATGCATGTTGTTTATTAAAGAATACATTAAGGAATAGAAACAAGAGATAAAGAGATTGAGGAGAATTATTAAAAGAACACAGAATTTATTGAACAGCTAGAAAGACTTTTACTATTACACCTTGGAGATCTAAGTCTAAGAAACCTAAACTACTTAAGAGATCAAAGAAGAGTAAGTATATATAGGGGTTTAGAACATGGTTACTTATTTATTCAAAGGATAAAGAGAGAAATATAGGCTTGCGAAGATAACATAATAAGATTCTTAGAGTAAATATGGTTTTAAGTTGTTCGCCTATATTTTATATCCTTATAATAAGCGTAATATTCTATTGATCATAACAAATATCATAGAATTAATAGTAAACCCTAGACATCACTTAAATATGTATTAAGGTTATGACACATAGATATATACAATACTTAAGGAGGTATAGGGAAATAATTCTAAGATATAGAAGCTTTTTAGAAAGAATAGAAAGAGACATAGAAAGACTTGAAGTAGAAAAAGGGAATATAGAAGAACAGATAAGGAACAACAGATATCCAAGTGGATATGAAAACTCTGCATCATTAAGATACAGACACATGGTATAAGAATAATTTTCATAAGAAAAAGAGAGTAGAGCCAATATGAAATATTAATAGTTTACTATGAAGGATTAATGAATAACATGACGGTATAAGTAATAATGAGTAGGAGTTATGATCACAAGGTTTTTAATTTCCTGTAATCATTAAATAATCTAGAAATATTAGATATAGAAAAAGTAAGGTCATATATTTATACCTTAGAATTAGAAATAGAAAGTAATCTTACAAATTTAAACAAAAGACAAGGGAAGTTGGAGAAGAATGCATAGATATCCACCAGTTCCTAGCAAAAGATAGGTTTTATATTTTCATAAAGGAAGGTTTTAGAAGATACTTTGCAGATTTGAATAATAAGGAAGATATGAATGGCTTAGGAAAACAGTTAAGCTAGATAAGGCTAATAGATCCACATATTCTCCTAAACACTAGGCTACATGATTAGTAAATTTGATTGGCTTAATTTAGAAATCAAGGAATACAATAAGATACAAGCAGGCAATAATAGTTTATCTCACCTTTGTTATTTTAAGAATTCATCTCATCTATTGAATCCATAACAAAGTCAATTAAATAGTATTGTAGACCTAATAATATCCTTTAGCACAATAGTTCACAAGGATTTAGACATCTTGTATAAAGCTTATGGTCACTTAGGAGAATGGATGTTAGAAAAAGGATGAATAAATAAAAGAATTGATAGGAAAAATAGATTATGTGAAGCAAGCATAAGGGGATATAGAAAGAAAGTGAAGACAATTAGAGAACGTAAAAAAAAAAATTAGAAAGGTATAAAGGGAAGAAGTAGTAAATAACCAACAGGTAGTAATCAAAGAATTAAGAAAAGAGGCTAAATAGTTAGCAGATATAGGGAGGAAAATAGAAAAGATGGTACAAGATATTAATAAGGCATACTTAGGAAAATGAGTGAGTTAAAAATAGATAGAGAATCTATCTTTGCATTAGAAGAAACAAAGGAAGTAGTTGGAAGTCCAGTAGTAGGATTTTGGAAAGTAGAAGATAACAAAGATAATAGTATTAAAGAAATAATCAGGCAAAAAATATTGTAATAGCTTTACTCATCAAATTACAAACAAAAGTAGAAGAATTAGGAACAAACTTAAGTGCCTTGAGGATAGAAAATTTAAGAAGAACAACAAAAGGAATAGAAGAAACTAGTGGATCTAGTTATAAAAAAGAATTATACTTAATTATAGAAAAACTAGGAAAACTAAAAGCAGATAAAAAGAAAGGAAAAACCCAAGGATGCTTTGTAAAAGAAGATTGGAAATCTATAAGAACATGAATATAATTGAAAACACACCAGAAACCAAGGTCATAGTAGAGACAGAAGGGAGACCTAATAACAATAGATACAATAGAAATGATAATGCAAGATTTTTATATAGGCTCAGGTTGTTTACTGAGAATCACATGTCTAACAATTAGCTAGGCCAAGCACAAGTTCCATAGAAAAAACTTATAGAGTAGGAATCCTAGACAAGATAAACGTTAGCAGAAGAAAATAAGAAGATCTTATGATCCAATTAGAAGAAGTAATAGACATAGACAAAGATATAGAATATATTCAAACCATGCAATTGACCTTTTGAGCCCCGGGACACTATACTAAACAGGGCTATTGAGCTGGAAAACAGGACTGTTTAGGTCAAATAGAGAAGAAAGAAGCTATTAAATGTGCATATTTGCTTTGTGATGCTTGTAACCTGTTATGTTTGCAAAAATCTATGATATGATTTTTTGTGTGCATGCTCAAGCCAAATTAATGCTAAAATCTGGTTTTGAATGTTTGAACATGATTCTTTTTGGACTTATGTGAATATTTGAATTGGTGTGTTGTTTGTGCATCTCTCCTTATCTGCAATATTCTGAGTCTATCATTTTTTTTAAGTTCAAAGAAGGAGAAGTGTTGTATGCACAAATTAACATGCATGAAGTATGCTTTTGATTATGCTATCAATACTTTGTCTGCACATTTATCTTTTGATCAGTCAAAAGGGGGAGAGATATATTAAATGCACCTACTTAGTGTTTCTTTTCTAATTAGTCCAAAGGAGGAGATATGCTGAAGTAATATGCATGAAATGTGTTTTATTTTTTATGAGTCCAAAGAAGGGGAGAGATGTTGTATGCATAATTAACATGCATCTAGCATGCTTTATGTTTTTGATGAGTTCAAAAATTTATGCTGATTAATATAAAGGGGAGGAAAATGATGAATTAAGTGTAACTTACATTTTCCTAGAATTAAACATCAAGTTTTTGAATCAAATTTGAAAATTCCTTTGAAATCTGAATGCTTAATTGAGGGGGAGTATACTTAATTGAAAAGGAGTTAATTGTGCATGATTGTCCTCATCAAAAAGGGGGAAATTGTTGATCTTATATGTTCAATGTGGATTTTGATGAGACAATTAGTTGGACAATTAAGTATTCAATTATGGAAAACTACACTTAATTGGTCATATAATATGATGAACAATATGTTAGAGTATATATGTGTTATGTGTTTTTTGTGGAGATTGTGCAGGTTTTAGTAGGAACAAATTAGTGATGAACAGTCTTAGTCGAATGTCAAGTCAAGAGCGAGACTGCTTCATTCACTAAGGAGCGACAAACTTAAAACCAAAGCTCGATACACCAAAAATTGCAGAGCCATTAGTCAAGGACATGTCAAGATCTTGATGCGTCCACTTCTCAAGGCACAACAAGTTTAAAGTCTAAAGCTCGACAAGTTTAAACATGCAGAGTGCTTGGTCGTGAGTTACGTTGAGGGCTTGACAAGTCTACTAGTTAGGGCATGGCAAGTTTAAAACTAAGGCTCGACAAGTTCAAAGTCACATAGTTCTGGTTGAAGGTCAAATGTAAGGCATGACAAGTTAAAGGCACAACAAGCATTAGGGCACGAAAGTTTGAATTCAATGCTCGATGGAGTGCATATGGCATAGACTTGGTCGGGGGTAAAAATAAGATGCAACACTTTAAGTCACGACAGTTTAAATGAATGAGCCGATGTGACAAAAAGAGCCGCTAAAGCACATCTAATACTTGGCGACTTAAAGACGTTATCTCTAACAAACATTTGAATTTTTGAAGGCTATAAATACTCTATCCTTAGGAGATTCAAAAAAGAGAAGCGTGGAAATGAAAAAGTGTATTTATTTGCAAACAAACAAATCATTAATTTTTTTTATTCTCTTACTCATTAACTTGTAAATATCTAGAAAGTGAGGGAAAAATATTATAGTGCTCTGTTCTTGTATTTGCTATCTATCAGTGAGCATCTAATGGAGAAATGAAATATTTTATTTCCTAAGTGTTGTAAAAGTGGTGTGCTGCTTAGCTTGAGTGTATTTACATGGTGATAAATAATTGGTGGTGAAGTCCTCAATTGGAGGCATTAGTGGATCGTGGAGAGTAGGAAGTGGGCCGAACTAAACGTTAAATATGAACTCAAATTTTCTATCTCTATCTCTTTCATATTATAATCTACTGTGTATTATCCATTGCTATTAAAGTTAAATTTGATATATGGCATTTAAATTAGTTTTTTGAGCCTTTTAGAGTAAATACTCAGTTCATTCCTCTCCCCTCCCCCCATCCTCTCTCTCTCTTGAGTATTCTTTAGTGTGGTTTCACGTTTTCACAATCATTTAGTAAGAAATAAATACTTGAAATTCTTTAACCTAGATACTAAAATCCCACATCCATCCTAAAATTTAGGCTCTAAAATATATTTGCCAATAATAGAGAGTCCTTATGATTAAACCAATCATCAACTACATAAAAATTAAAGTTTTTGACCATTTTCTTTTTAGGTTTTTATATAGTTTTATATATCTTTTATTTTCTTTGAAAAACTTTTAAATATATTAAATTTTCTTATAGTATATGCTTTATTTTTTTTCTTAATCTTGCCCTTTAGAGATACAAAAGTGTTTAGAGAATAAGTAACAAATGATTGATGAATCAAACCGACAATATTTTTTTCTTATTCTTTTATTTCATTTAATTAATATACACTACACCAAGGAGATTAAATCAAACTTGATCCATAAAAGGGTTTTAACAAGTATAAAGGTGTTCAACCTCAATAAAACCCCACTAATTGCCTTACCTATGTAGGCTAGTTTTTCCATCCTCGATGTGGTTGTGTTTAATAAAATTCTCTATCTATCCCCATCCCCCAAGCCAACACCCCCCCCCCCCCCCCCCCCTAACACACACACACACGCAAACTTGCCTAATTGATTTGGAGAAACAATTTAAGATAATTTAGATCTAATTGTTGTAAAACAAAATAGTTTTGTTCAACTTACTATTGAGTTATCCTCCATATGTTTTTATTAAAAAGAAATTTGTGCAAGCACAAAAACTTTAATGTTTATATTAGTATTTATATTATCTATAAGAACCATTCCATATATTTATATAGTTTGACTAAAGCTAGAATATGACATATATCTATAGATAAAACTTATGACCCTTTTACTTGAGGGTAATTAAGAAAGGATAGAATAATCATTCCTTGAATACTATGTAACACCCCTCAAATATAGATGGTGAAACTCTAATCACAGAGGCACTTTTTCGGTATAATTGCTTGGAGTTTGTCAAACTCCAAAGTTAAGCGTGCTCTGGACAGAGTAATCTCAGAATGGGTGACCCCTTGAGAAGTGTTGGTACTAAAAGAACAAAACAGTGCGACGTGTGGCTAAAGTGGACAATGCCATGGTGGGTAAAGTTCCGAGTCGTTACACAGTGTCTCTGGTGTCTTGGTTGTGCCTGAGGGTGCACTAGGATGACTAGTGTACTTGGAATCATGATCCCTGCCTAGGATAGCCTAAGGGCCTAGGGGTTTCCCCTCCGCTGCAGTAGAGCCTGGGGTGGCAGGTCGTGATAAATGGCATTAGAGCAGTGGTTATAGACCTGTGTAACGAAACTGATGAGAATATCGGTTTTATAAGTGGGAGAGTATATAATACCCCTTAAATATAGATGGCGAAACTCTAATCATAGACGCACCTTTTTGTGTAATGGCTTGGAGTTTGTCAGAACTTCAAAGTTAAGCGTGCTCTAGGCAGAGCAATCCTAGGATGGGTGACCCCCTGGGAAGCGTTGACACCAAAAGGACAGAATAGTGTGGCGTGTGGCCAAAACGGATAATACTTTGGTGGGTAAAGTTCCGAGTCGTTACACAGTATCTTTGGTGTCCAGGTTGTGCCTGAGAGTGCACTGGGAGGACTAGTGTACCTGACATCACGATCCTTGTCCAGGGTGGCCTAAGGACCTAGGGACGCTCCCTCCGTTGCGGTGGAGCTTGGGATGGCAGGTCGTGACACGCTATATTACCTATTTTACTTGCAAAATGAACTGGAAAATTTCATCCCAACAATTAGTAACTTACCTTTTGCATAGTTGTTGTTTTATTCCTTCTTTATTCCCTTCTCTCATATAAATAGAAAATTCAAAATAACTAAAAAATTTCTTTCTTGTAAGTCTATGCATAATGGTTTACAAAATCATAAAAAATACTTGTGTGACATATCAATCCCACCCAAGTAAGCTCCATTCATAGTAAAAACACATTTGCTAATATCATCTTAATGTAGGAAATTCTCAACTTTGTGTTGGGATGAGTGGAAGCAAGACATGGATGATTATGAAACTTGATTTGGAAAACGCTTATAATCGATGGGAATGGGACATTGTTCCTAACACCAACTGGATTAAGCTCATTGGCTCTTGTTTGTCCACTACTTCTTTTTAATGATAATAAATGGAGAGATGTCATCATGCTTTGGTTGCTCTTGAGGCTTCCGTCAGAGGTGTCCATGTCCCTTTACCTCTTCATTTTAACCATGGAATTATCAAGTAGATGGATTTAGGTAATTATTGACATAAGGTAGTGGAAACTAATCTGCATTGGGGGTGTCGATATGGGCTTTTCTCACATCTTTTTTGTTGATGACCTATCCCCTTATGCGAGAGGCTTTGGTTGAGAATGCCAAAACCTTAATTAATTGGTGGAACATTTTGGCTTTATGTCAAGCTAAAAAATTAATCTTTTGAGACCAAGGATGCGTATCACTGAGAATTTGGGTTCTTATCAGGGATTTCACTTGTCAAAACATGGAAATTTAAATAGTGAAGCCACATAATTAATTTTGGAGAAATTGTGGGAAAGCTTACAGGTTGGAAATAAGATTCTTTTTATGGGTGGAAGATATACTTTCATTAAATTAACACTAGAAGGAAAATATTGGGCTATCTCACTGCAAGCAACATACATCCCGAAGAATACTTTAATTAAAGTAGAAAGTGTCATTCGTAACTTTTTTTGGGGGAAGTAGAGAGGGAAGGAAGATACATGAAATAAATTAGAAGGCACTCACTATAACGAAGACATGGAATAGTCTTGGGTTGTGGGACTTGGAAAAGAGGAATGTGGCATGTATTGCCAAGCTCAGTTGGAAACTAAAGACAAAAAATTTGCTATGGACTGCAATCTCTAATAGGAAATTGGTTGGCTTTTGATATAATGGGCGAATTAATAGTTTAATAACTATGAAGAAAATTGCGAGTACTACATAGTGGGTAGAACAATATAGTCATTGCTAGTTGAGAAGTGGTATAGCCTGCTATTTTTGGACAATGAACTGGGCTAACTAGAGATATTCTACTAGTCTTATTTTTTATGGTCCTTTTACAATGGAAATATAATAAGTGAGTGGGGTAAATTACATCTAAAGGTATTAACGTTTGATGATAAGTTCAATTAAGGTATTAACATTTTAAGTTGCTTAAAAGTGAATTCAACATTTGGGGATAAATTCATTTAAGATATTAACGTTTTAAGTGGTTAAAAAGAGGTATCTACATTTTGCAAAGTGAGTTAAATAAGGTGCTAATGATTGATTATCAATAAAAATTTAGGAAATTCAATCGAAAACTAATTGGAATGTTGATACCTTAAATGAACCTACTCTCAAATGTTGATACATTCTGGTGTAATTTATCTAAGTTGATGTTGCCATGACCTAGTTTGAAGTTGATGGATGGAGAGATGAGATCATCGGGCATCCTATTGATGATGCCATAGTATGAAGCTTGGATCTCTTATGCTAACTTTAGAGGCTCAAAAAGATATATGGGCCTAGAGCAAAGATGTGAGTGAAGAAGTTATAATTGTATCTGCATACAATTGTTTGATGAAAGAAGTTGAGGCACTCAACCCAAATTAACACAGAGACCGGATATGCAAAACAAAGATATACTAAAAAATTCAATTCTCACGATGATGTTGGAAGAACTACCTTCTTACGTGGTGACAACAGTTGATTCACTAAGGAATGCAAGTCAATCATCATGCTGAGCACCTATTCATGCAATGTAGATGGACCAGAGATAGATGGCTAAGTTTAGGTAGCCCTTCTTCTTTTCCTTTCTCATTTAATCTTCCCTTGCAGGACTAGCTAGGGTACAATGTCAAAGTAATCATTTAAATAGGAATGCTAGCCAACCATCATGGGCCATTATTTTTTGTTTTGCAATGCGGTATATATGGAAGGCTTGGAATGATTGTATCTTCCATAATGGTCATCTCAGGATGACTGGAATCACATGGCTAGAATGAGTGCACATGAATTTTGGTCAATTTTGATACTCTCCAGATGCTATGACATTGCAATTCATGGTGAAGTGATGTGGTATGAACCACCTAAAGGCATATTAAATCTAAACATAGATGCAACTTTTAAGGCAAAGACCAATTGGTCTAGTGTTGAGGTTGTATCTAATATTTGAATGAGTTATGCAAGGTAGCTTTAGTTGGAAAATTAATGCAGGCTCCCTCATAGAAATTGAAATTTAGGGAATATTCAAGGGACTAAAATTTTCCTAATAATTCCATTCACAACATATATATTTGGAAACTAATTCTATGGACACTATTCGATGGCTTACTTTAGCAAATATCACAATTGATTTTTTTTACCCAATTTGATTATTTATTATAGGTTTTTGATCTAAATGGCCCTATGGGTCTGCTTGTATTGGATGCTTAGAGAAGATAACTCCATAGCTCATAATTTGGCCTATGGGCACACATAGCTTAATTAGGATGTTCTACCAGTGCTATCCTTGTTCATGTCTTCCAGCTTTTATCACCAATAGTGTAGGATTTTTGCAAACAATTGGCATTTGTTTTTAGATTTTGATGTTCATGAGTCTATTTTGCTTGATAAAATAGATCAGGTCACTTGTGGACAATTACTTTGTGTCTTTTTAGCTTGTGCAAGTTGTTTAGTATGTTTTGCCACCACAATATATATATATATATATATATATATAACCAATGGGCATGTCAACGGTAATTGATTGCCGAGCTGGTATGTGATTGTAGACACCCATTTTTGTCTATTTAAGGCTTCAATTTATAATAAAAATTAATATTATATTAAGCCCACAAATTAAAAAAATAAAAAAAGAAAATCATCACGATAAATATATAAGAAAAAAAGAAAAAAAGAGGAAATTTTTTTTGGTTGATATAATACTAATTTTAATTATAAGTTTTTGGATCCAATTAAATAGCCTATATAAATTGGCCTATTTAATTTAGCCCATTTTTAAATCCTTTAATACAATTTTTTTGCAAACAAAACAAACATAGGCCAATAGCTTGTATGGATAAGTCATTGACATGCATAAGGGAGACTTGGGTTCAATTCTACGAGGAGACAAATTATCTTTTTTCTCTTATTTTTTCTCACATGCTCCCATTAGCCAGATGAGGTAAGGGCATATGTCAGTCAGCTGTCAAATGAGGTAAGCGCATATGCAGCAAGCGGGTAGGTGAGCGATAGGTAAGCAAGTAGGTGAGCCTATAAATACCTGACACAGACATAAGCAAAAACCTGTAAGAAAGAAAAGCAAAAAAAAACAAGAAAAAGAATAGGAGAATCACAAAAAAAAAAAAAAAACACAGAAAAATTCAATACAGATCACAATGAAAATCCACTCTTGCAAGTGTTCTCAGAAATATTTGGAGGATACGGGAGATTGCTAACAATAAGAGCTTTGTCCAACGTCACGTTCTAAGTAAATTTTTTTTTAATTATATGGATTAATTAATAATGAATAGAATATATATATATATTAAATCATTAGAAAATAATAAAAATGCAAACGCATGACCTTCATGTTTCAATTCGCTCAATAATAGAATCGTAGTCATGCTGGGAAACGTATTTAAATATTGATGTCCATTAATTATATGCGTATATATTGTAAATACGAGGGTATATGTATAAATGTTATGATGGTTTCAATATCACTTAGAAAAATATATTTTCTATACATAAAATTAAATGATAGCTCATAGAATCTCATTCAAAATTCATTTTTTTTAGTATCTAAAAATTTAATAAACTTATATTGGAAAGAGTTCACAAATTAAAATAAACCAACATTAAATTTTTTATAAAATAACTACGTAACATTGATCCCAATTAGTGGGTACATAGGCACCTCCGAGGCTACATTAAAAAATAAAAAAAACTTTTTTTTGTGTTTTATTATTCATTTTGAATTAATTCTTTGTAAGTTTTATAAGTTTTGAAGAGAAGTTGTAAGTATCATTTTTTTAAATTTAATTTATTTTGAGCATTAAAAGGATAAATTTTAAGTTATAAATTTTAAGTGGTAACCACATGGTTTTAATAAGGTAGCCCTGAATAAAAAAATTTATGGTTTATACAATTTGGTTTTAAATCGAATTTTTCGTAGACTAGTAGCTAAGTTAGAATCAACCAACCTATTGATCCTAACTTACAATTTTTTCTCGATCTCGATCGGGTGGCGACTCTAAAAGTTTTTTTTTAAAGCAAATTTTTTTTAGTTCCTAGTTGAGGGTTTGTATTAAATGGTTCGGGTTTAATACGAATCGAATTAAAAGAAATGAAACCAGGAAATGAAAAGTCCAGGCTCGATAGCTTGACAACTCCACTGGAGATTATGGCCTATTTTTAAGAGGGCTAGCCACTCAAAATTCATAGATTTAAAGTTTGTTCTTTTAATGCTTATCCTTGTATATTATTTGTAAATAGTTGTACTAATCTTTTTCTTTAAGTGATGCAGGTAAAAAGGAAGTTTTGTAAGTGACCCTAATAGGGGTAGATGATACATTTTGGGGGTTGGATACTATCAGAACCAGACTGTCTTAGGACCTTAGGCAGGGAGGTTGCTAGTAAGATCCGAGAGCTGTGGCTTTTCCACCCTCTGGTTCATGAAATGACCTCCTGCTCCGGTTTAGTATTGATCCATGATCTACTAGACCGGAGAACCTTTAGAACCACCTAATTGCATTCATAAACATGGGTTGGTAAATAAATAATAATGGGGCATACCTTGTAGAGTTGCAATTTCAAATCCTCCCTTTGTAAATTTTTATCCTTTTTTTTTAAAGTTACAACTCAAATGAAAATATCAAAATTGCCCCATTATTAAGTAGTTGTCAATTCCTAAACTGCATCAGTGTGAATTATATGTATAATATATGATGTGAATAATTTATTATACTTCGTAAATAATAACTTGTTGGTATTATAGACATTTGTATATAGTTAAAAAAAATAAACAAAATAATAAAATGCTTGTAAATTATCCTAAATAAAAAAAAAAGATAAAAGGATTTTTTTTACTCATTGTGATATAGAAAAATTTTTATAATATATAATTACCATTATTTTTTTCCTTTTCCATTTTTTGTAAATAAATAAATCTTCAAAAAAAAAAAATTGCAAATATTCTTTAGATTATGTGGACCATAATAAAGTAAATACAAAACTTGTTAAAAAATGTATAGTAGACTTGTAAATATCCGTAGATTTACATAATTCGATCATTCCTTATGTTAATTCCTCTTTTAGATAGTTTTAAGTTCTTTTCAATTAGAATCACTCTTTGTCATAGGTGTTCCACCTTTAAACTCAAGTCTATTATTCTGTAAATGTCAGTCTCCATTTGTGAATACTTAATAAAGAGAAAAAAAATCATCATTACTATTCAAAAATTATTTTGAAAAAGAAAAAAAGAAAATATATTTATAAAATACGTTTTGATTTGAAATTTAAAAAAAAAGGATCATCTATGTGAATAAATTTTCACTTTAGGTTGTAAACAATCATTATAAAATGTGGTTTCCAAATGCTTCTTTGTAAATATCCATTATCCTTTCAAAGTAATGTTTAGTTATTTCTAGAATATATTTTTCTAATAATTTTTTTTCAAAAAGTTTTTAAAAAATGAATTAAAAAAAACAGAGAGAAAAAGAAAAATTTGCTAACAATAAAGGATCCTTTAAATTTTGAGACCAATGATCACTCACTTTAGGCTAAAATAGAACTACAAATGAAAAGATATCAGAAATTGAAGGCAACCAAAAGGACTTGATAAGTTACTAATTAGGGGTATTTATCGGGCTTAATTTTTAAAATATAAACCCAATACAAAAGAGACATTTAGTAAATTATCTTGAGGCAATTGAAAAGTGGATGATTCATAACCAAGAAAAATATCTCATAAAAAAAGAAGAAGTCTAGAATGATAAGAGGCAAAACGAATCTTAAACACTCGAGAGTAGAGTGATATTAAAGGAAAGAAATTGACTCATTCCTTAAAGGAGGTCCACCTTGAATTTGATACTTGGGTCAAATGATATTAGGTATTCGTTTTAATATCCTAAACACATTTATCTCTTGCCAACCAGTTGGGCCTATTAAGGAAGTATTTTAAAAGTAAGTCCTGTAAGAACCACCCACATTGGGGTACCCCATAATGGGCCAATTTGAAGGTTAAGATCATTAATAAGGAGAAAAAAGGATTAACTATTGTGTGCTTGCCCTAGTTGTATCAATTTAAGAATGATCATTTGATATAGATAATTCATTTGCTTTGAAAGGAAGGAGAGACTCTATTTCAAAACCATACACAACTCATACACTTTGAGTTCTAAGTCATCTAAAGAAAGTTGAAGAAATTGAATTTAAAAAAAAAGAAGAAGAAGAAGAAAAAAGAACAAAAAAGGAGAAAGAAAATGGGATTAGAAAAGAAAACCAAAAAAAAAAAAAAAAAGAGAAGAGATAAAAAATGAAGAATATTCAAATAAGGTGATCATGCCTAAGGTTTGAAGGCACATGCTTAAAGCCCAAAACCACCTAAAATCTATCAAAACTCAATGTCCAAGGTCTACAACATATTCATATCATGGACCCACCTACAATACCACCATTTTAGAGACTCTTCATATCATAGGATCTGGTTTATTAATGCTCTTGAAACTAGGGATAAGTGTATTATCAGTTTTCTTTAAGGGTTCTTAACTTGTAAACCTGAGGAGTATTGAAGAATTTCAGAAAAAACCTTTATAAAATATCCATTTCAATTTAAGCCAATGACCACAAAGCTTACATTACGGTCCAAAAAAGACCTAATAGATTGACCAATATGTATCACTTATAAGTTGAACCATAATTTTGGAATCTGAGTCAAATGTGTGAAAATAAGCCTAAGAGAGTGTAAGGAAGTCCTCTTGTACTAGACAATTCGAACGAGATAATTATCCCTTGGTATGAAAAGCATTACAGGGCATGAAAATCATTTGCCCTAATTTGGAAGATATCTGTCTTGAGTTTAAGAACTATTTGCCCAAAATTGAAAGACAATGTCCCAATAAGAGCAAATTACAGTCCTAAAAAAAAAAGGTTTTTTCCCTCTAATGTTAAAAGTTTTTCAATGAGAAACCTTAAGTGGTTTAGTAATAAAGCCTAAGGCTGAACTAAAATGAGTAATCAGTGGGGTAAGCTTACGTAATTGATCTCGAAAGATCCTCACTTGTTGGTAATTTTTCAAAAAAAAAAATCTCAAAGGGTTTTTAAAAGATAATTTTCTAAAAAAAAAAAGAAAGAAAGCAAAAAGAATTTTTCAAAAAAATTTCCCCTTAAACTTTTTCCATTAAAAAGATTAAAAAAAAAAGAGAGGAAGTTTTAGCCCAAAAAGTTTTCAAAAAAAAAAAAAAAGAAAAGAAAATTAAGAGAAGGAAAAAAAATTAAGTTTTTGAAATGAAGGCATTACCCCAAACATTTGATTTTTTTTTATCCAAAATGTTTCAGTCTGGAAGATTTCATCAAGTCAATTATTTCTCCTCAATCCTTAGGATCGCTTGCTCGAAGGAGTACTATCCTATTTTTAGGATCATCTACTCATAGGAGCGCCACCCCACCATAATTGTTAGATCGCCTGCTTAAAGGAGCGTTGTCCTAGTTTTGGATCACCTGCTCGAAAGAGTATTGTTTAATAAAGTTTTTAGGATTGCCACCCCTAGGAGCGCCTATCCAGTTAAGTGCCAGCTCAATGAGCATGGTTACATCACATCTAAGCCCGATGCCAGCTCAAAGAGCATGTTTGAGACAGCCAGCTCAAGGAGCACCTGCCAAGTGAAGTGCTAACTCAAGGAGCACACCTGTGCCGCATCTAAGCTAAATGCCAGGTCAAGGAATGTGTTTGAGACAAAACATGGGCTAGCTCAAAGAGTGCCTCTCTAGGTCAAATGCTAGCTCAAGGAATGTGTACCCAAGCCAAATGCCAGCTCAAGGAGTGTGTTTAAGAAAAAACATAGGCTAGCTCAAGGCATGCCTCTCCAAGTCAAATGCCAGCTCGAGGGGCACCTACCCAAGCTAAATGCCAGCTCAAGGGGCGCCTATCCAAGCTAAATGCTAGCTCAAGGAGCATGCTTGCACCACATTTAAGCCAAGTGTCAGCTCAAGAAGCCCGCATCTAGGCTAAATGCCAACTCAAGGAGAGTCCGTCCAAGTCAAGTGCTAGCTTAAGGAGTGCATTTATACCACATCTAAGCTAAATGCCAGTTTAAGGAGCGCATCCACACTAGATCCTAAGCCAGCTTAAGGAGCACCTATCCAAACTAAGTGCCTGCTCAAGGAGCGTACTTGCACCAAATAACAGGCTAACTCATGGAGCACTCATCCCAAGTCATTGAGAAGGCATGGTTAAAGGACTTTCATCATCTGGTCATAATCTCCAGTGGATCAAATGTGGGAACCTATTATCTGCCTTTGGTTTGTCCTGAGCTTTCAAAAGCCAAAAATGGGATCTCTGTTTTTTCATCTTTATGGTGAAGTTTTATCAAACATCACCACAAAGAGAGAGAGCTATAGACATTCCTTTTTTGCCCATTTAAGGCTTCAATTTATAATAAAAATTAATATTATATTAAGCCCACAACTTAAAAAAAATCATCACAATAAATATATATTAAAAAAAAGAAGAAATTTTTTTTTTTAGGCTTGATATAGTACTAACTTTAATTATAAGTTTTTGGACTAAATTAAATAGCCCATATAAATTGGTTTATTTGATTGGGCCCAGTTCTAAAGCCTCAAATATAATTTTTGTGCAAATTAGAACAAGGTATAGGCCAATAACCTGTATAGATAAGTCATTACATGCGTAAGAGAAACATGGGTTCGATTTTGCAAGGATGCAAATTGTTCTTTTTCTCTTTATTATTTCCCACACGATCCCATTAGCCAAGTGAGATAAACGTATATATCAGCAAGCGGGTAGGTTAGCCTATTGAGCTTATGAATACCTGACACAGACATAAGAAAAAACCATAAGAAGAAAAGCCAAAAAAAAAAAAAGAAAACAAGAAAAAGAACAGGAGAATCACAAAAAAAAAAAAAAAAAAACACAGAAAAATTCAGTACAGATCACAATGAAATCCACTCTTGTAAGTGTTCTCAAAAGATTTGGAGGATACAGGAAGATTGCTAACAACAAAAGCTTCGTCCAATGTCACGTTCTAGGTAATTTTTTTTTAAAATTATTATGTGGATTAATTAATAACGAATAGAATATGTATATATATATATATATAGATATACATTTGTAAATCATTAGAAAATGATAAAAATGCAAATGCATGAACTTCATGTTTCAATTCGCTTAGTGAGAACAAATGTTTTGGATTCATTTGGTCAAATTTCCCAAGTCTCGCGAATTGCAATCATGCTAGGAAACGTATTTAAATATCGATGTCCATTAATTATGTGCATATATTACTGTAAATATGAAGGTATATGTATAAATGTTATGATGGTTTCAATATCACTTAGAAAAATATATTTTCTATACATAAAATTAAAATGGTAGTTCATAGAATCTCATTTTAGAAAAAAAAAAAAAATCATTTTTTTAGTGTCTAAAAATTAATAAACTTATATTAGAAAGAGTTCACAAATTAAAATAAACCAACAAATTAAAGTTTTTACAAAAGAACTACGTAATGTATGATCCCGATTATCGGTAATGTAGGCACCTCCAAGGCAACATTAAAAAATTGAAAAAACCTTTTTTTGTGTTTTATTATTTATTTTGAATTAATTCTTTGTATATTTTGTAAGTTTTGAAAAGATTGTAAATCATAGTTTTTTTTTTTTGAATTTGATTTATTTTGAGTATTAAAAGGATAAATTTTAAGTGGTAACCACATGGTTTTAATAAGGTAGCTCCGAATCCAAAAATTTCTAGTTTATAAAATTTAGTTTTAAATTGAATTTTTCACAAACTAGTAGCTAAGTTAGGATCAACCAACCCATTGATTGTAACTTACAATTTTTTCTCGATCTCGATCGGGTGGAAACTCGAAAAGGTTTTTTTTTTTTTTTAAAAGCAAATTTCTTTTAGTTCCTAGTCGAGGGTTCGTATTAAATGGGTTTGGGTTTACTACGAATCGGATTAAAATAAATGAAACCACGAAATGAAAAATTCAGGCTCATAGTGATAAGACTACAAAGTACTTATGGATCGATGTTTTCTTACTTATATTGAGAGTAAGATGAGTAAGGATTCTATATCTTCATACAAGAAGGATTCTATATCTTGATACAAGAAGTTGGGTTGATGATTTGAGAATTCATCAGCTAACATAAGCATGATATGATAGTATTATAAAGGGGTTAATTTATGTATACCCCCATTCTCCTTTCCCCTTCCCCTCACCACTACTTTTGTTGTTTGTTTAGCAGAACTTAAAAAAAAAAAAAAATGTTAAATAAGATAAAATAAAAATATAAAAAATGTGACCTGGATTCATTTTGACAAATTATGGCAAAAGTGACTTATCTTGGGCTAAAACAATTTTTAGAGATCTAAGTTATTGCATATGCAATTCAACAAATTACGAGTTGCCCAACTTTATTAAAACAACATTTTATAGATTTAGTACGATTGATCTGATTTTCTATTTTGTAAAATAGACAATTTTACCCAATTTTGGCTCCAAATGGAACTTTAATTGAATTTATATTGATTATTTTATGAGCATCCAATGCTTCAAGATAAACTGAACACTGAGAACTATTATCTTTTTAGGCTTAATTCAATCTTCTATTCATAAAATAGTACTCAATCAACAAGATCGTGACTTTAAATTGGTCGTTCATTCAATTTGAAATGCTTATTTAGGATTCATAATTTTGTTGTTTACTTGCATATGTAACTTGGGTTTATTTTATTATAGAAAGAGTCATTTTAATTTATTTTGGATCCTTTTTTCTTGCAAGATCTTTACAAATTGATAATAAGACCTTGAAGATGAAATTATGAATTAAACTCAAATTTAGTCAAGGTTCATATGGAAATGCATGTACATTTGATCAAATATGGATTTTTAAGTTGTTAATTAATGTGCTTTTTTATGGATTTAGTAAAAGACAAATTACACTAGAAGGTATAAACATTTGAGAATAAGTTTATTTAAAATATCAATATTCGAGCGATTCAAAAGAGGAATCAATATTTCATAATGTGAATCAAATTAGGTATGAATGTTTTGTGAAGTTCATTTAAGGTATCAACGTTTGGATTCGTTTTTAATTAAGTTTTCTTACTTTTTATCGATAGTCAATTATTATTATTTTATTTGACTCACTTTATAAAATATGAATTCAACTTTTTAACCACTTAAAATGTTGCGACCTTTAATGAACCTATTCCTAATCATTGATATCTTAAATGAACTTTACAAAATGTTGATACCTCAAATGAACTTACCATACTTTTCGATGTAATTTATCCATTTAGTAAATAAGAGAAACAAGAAATACAAGTTAGGTAGTAATTTCAAATTTTGATTGGGAAAAGAAAAAAATAATGATATTTTGAAAAAAAAAATTATGAAAATGTTGTTTGATAAAAAAGTAATAAAAAAGTAGACAACTTGAACTCATCTCTTTAAAAGACGAGTTTAGGTTGTATTAAACTTATTTGTTGATAGATGAGTTCATCATAATTTAAACTTTCATCTTTAAAAGATGAGTTCAACTTACTTATTTTTGGCTAAATTGTGCATAGAAAATATTATTAATACCTATAGCGAGATGATGAAGTAGCCATTTGCCTTGCAAAGTTACAAGAAAATCTAGTGCTAGCCATTGAAGTAAGAACGATTGTTAAGCAACCACAACTTCAATTTGTATGGATAGGGCATTCGAACAAAATGATTGGGTGATGAGGATGAAAGTCTTTTTTGCAAGGAAGTCAAGTTAGTACTTGGTTAACACTTGTTTTAATTATGTTTAAGTGATATTAGTATAAAAATACCAAAAATAGTGGTTTTTTATTGAGTGAGTTCCCTAAAGACAAGGACTGATGCAACAAGATAGCATAAGTAATTCCGTGAAAACGTGTTTTTTGAACTTGTGACTTTAACAAAGTTAATGGTTTATGATGGAATGCGTCATAGTAGAGCAACGAAAGCATAGTGGTAAAGTAATGCGTAGATTTGGAATATGATAAGATGTGTTTATGTTATGGTATTGATCTAATGTTCCAGTTTCATGTAGTAGGCTAAGTTTAGACTATCATAGTTGGAGGATTAAACTATTTTATGGGACGAAGCATGAAATATCCTAGTTTTCTAAAAATGAAGGTTACTATAGTCATATAATCAAGATTTAAGTTTTATAAAATGATATAGATGGGTTAAAAGGAATTTCTTGGATCGTAAGATTGAAATTCAAGAGATGCTAGAAGATAAAAGAAATAGCCAACTTTATAAAATTGGGTATTACATAAGATGGATAACATAAAGAGGATAAAATGGATAATAGTCAATTAAACCTATGAAATTAACTTAGATATTGATGAACCACTTAATAAGCCAAAATAAGTAAAAGACTAATAATCTGAACCTCTAAGCAAGCGAAAAAAAAATCCATATAAATAGTAAGCTTAAAAGTCAATCCATGTTTCATTACAAAAATCATTTTTGTACTTAAATTTTAAAGTGTTTAATCTGATATATAATCAAACTTTTTGTGATTATTTTTGTTACCTCCTTATTGCTATTTACTTTGTTTGTTGATGTGAAAAAGATAGCCTATTATTGAGTTTACTGCTTTTTCTTTACACCGTCTAGCAATAATAGGAAGCCTCATCTACATCGAGAAATAAAGCAAGCGATATTAATGAGGTAGTAAAAATAGCTATGAAAAGTTTGATTGGGTACTAAATTAGTTACTTTAAGATTCATATATTAAATTGCATTTTTGTGCAAAATTTAGGTATTAAATTTGACATTTTTCCTTAAATAATTTAAAAGTTTAGCTTCCTTTTCTCTAAGCCCATTACCAATGAAATGGTGATGCTAACCAACTAAAAAGAACAAAACTTAAACCACTCTATCACTTTTATCAACAATCCAAAAGTTATTCAAGTTACATCTCTTTCTTTTCTAAGGCTTAAATTATGCATGATCTTAATAGATAAAGCAAAATCTTTTAAAATACAATAATATCTAACTAAGGACAAGGAAGATCTAAGCAAAGTCTAGTTAATATCTTCAAAATACCTACAAAATCTAGGGAATTCAAGGAAGATCAAACTCTTCCACCTCTTTTGGGTGTGATCCCCATCTCTTTAATTTCTTCTTTTCATCTAATCTCTAATATTAAATCAAATCGAGATCATCCTGCTACATCTTCTAGCTTTTCTTAGAAACAAGAGAGTGTAAACTCCTATGATTATTACTTCAAAACACTTGAAAGTCTAAACTTCCATAAAAAATTCAAACTTACCTTAATCATTTCTATAAGTGATCAAAACAACTAAAACACCTAAAATCCTTTGTGCCATTAAGCTTCCACTATCCTTGAGAGAGATATCTACCAACCACCACTTCAAACCACTAAATGAGAGTCTCGACAAATCTTTAATTTTGGATCCCATCTTTGATTGCCTAAGCAAGTTACCCAAATTAGCAAAACATCAGAACAACTCAAATCTAACTAGGTCCTCCTTTTCATTCAAACTCCACCAAAGATATAGTTATTGTAAGATCCATTGTCCCCTAACCTTTGGTGGTGGGCAGAATTAGACTTGCCTAGTTTCACCTATTTCACTTTATTGATATTATTTTTCAAATATCAAACAACTTCTAAAATTTGTAGGTTTTGTATATTGAGGTATTTTCCTACGTGTTTTTGTGATGTTCTTAGATTTTTAATTTTTCAGGTGTTTAAATATATCATCTTTGGTTGATCGCTCGAGTATATCATTTTTTTTTGAAATTTTGAATGTTGTTTCAAATTGAATTTTTGCATGCTTGAGTTGCAATATCTAGCTTATTGTTATATCCTTAGCATGAGCTTTATCATCCTATCAATCTCCATCTCATATTCTTAAACTAATTTGATAGCTTACTTCAAGATGAAAGATTAGCATCTTTTATCTCAAATAGTTTAAGATTTACTTCTTGAGGAAGCTCCTTTAAGTAGCTCCTAAGTGATATATTAATCTGTGATAAATGTGCATATTACACACTTATCCTATTCAAATTCTTATGATTCATGAGTGTTTTATATTAACTTTATTAATTTATATCTTAAATTGATTAGAATAATAAAATTTGGATCAATTCAACAATGTTATGAATTTTGGATTAATTTGTGGGTTTAAGTGTGCTTTTGAACAATTTTTAGATGTCAATCTTTCCCCATTGAATAACTGTTGAAATCATGTTAGAGAACATAAGGCATTGAACCACCATTTGGATGCCCACTATCTTGCTATGCAAATGAAGGCCTAATCTCACCAATTAAAATGCGACCCTAAAATTTTAACTTAGATTGGCTAGTGCACATTTTTATTTGGATGCCAAGCACTAGCCATATGAATAGGATCTTACACCCTAATACAAGAATGCTTAATGTGTTAGTGCTACCTAAACCATTAGCTTGGTTGCTTGAATGACACTTCTATTTTATGAATACTTATAGAAATTTTTAACATAGCATAATGATTTTTGCTTGGGATTTCCATTTCCTCTTTACTAGAACATAACAAAATGTAGCTATTGGTTTGAATTTTAGTATTTATAGTATATTTTAAGTAGATTTAGCGAAAACGAATGCTCCAATTGTATATTTAAGAGCTATTGTAATGAAATCGAGTACTCCAAGTTAAGGTTTTTGCAATCTTTGTTCTTCAATTTTGTTTTGTTTCTCTAAACTCATCACCTTTATGATTAATGCTTATTATTGTGCATTTAACATTTTTTGTCCAGCTATTATGATAAGTTGAATTGATCGAAGTGGTGTTGTAATTGTTCAATGGATTTTATAATGTGAATGCAATGTCTATATATTAGGTTGTTGTTATGTGATATTTTGATGAGAATGATAGAGAAATCAGCAAAACTTGTGTGGATGACCACTTAATATTTTATGCTATAATTTTTTCAAGTAGATCTAACCAACGAATTTGTCTTGTTTATCCTTGTACAAATAGGATTTATGTACTCCAAGAGATTCATAACCCTGATTAGATTCTATTGTTCTTATCTTTTAAACTAACCAATGGGGGGCTAAGATAAATATACTAGAGCTCACAATGCAATTTAGTTATAGTTTGGATGTTGCTTTGAACTAAAGATTCCACCTTGACTATCTTGATTTTTGTGAAGGTTCGATCATTTATTTAAAAAGTATGGATACACTACCGTACTTGAGAAATGCTTACATTATGACATATTGAGTAACTTCAAAAGAGAAGTGAGTATAGTCAAAATTTGCATTAATAACACTCAACATATTTGCAATGCATACACATTGGTGGTCCATAGGATAACAACTCTTAACCCCATGCTTTTGATATAGAAAGCATCCTTTAGTATAGCTTAATTTCGCTATTGTTAGTTAACCATAGTGCTAATTTAATAATAGTTCATCAATTAATTTTTTCTTTAAAAACCAAATTTTCTTACTATTTTAGATTATAGTAGGACCAATATGACCTAGTACTTAATTTCTAGTGTTTCCTCATGAATAAATACCACCTTGGATTCATGATTTGACAAGAAAGATACTTTTTATTAAAAGCAAGTCATGTAATCCTGTGCTTTCTTGAAAATTGTTTTGTAAGCTTAGCAACACAAGAGAGCAACACTGATCTAAAGTCATCTATTAACATAAAAATGGTAAGACACTATCCAATTTGCTGTTGTTTTAAGCTTTGTTTGGTTTGTTGGTGTGTTAATTCAGGCTTTCTTTGATTCGTTGACGTGCTAAGGGAATATGTTATTTTGGTTCAAACTATTAGTTAAGCAACAGATGTGAATAAAAAAAGAAACATTTTCACATGTGCTGTACTAGTTCTCACATTGCCGTTCTAGAGTCTAGACACCACACAGCTTTAAGAATCATTAAAACACAATAATATTTGAGATCACTCGACCATACTATAGTCTAGAAAATTTTCTTTTTAGGTAAAACCAAACGTTTGTCATATGATGGAATACACATATGTGCAGTATAACGTAGATACTTGTCACCGTGCTTGACAAATCAAAATATGCTCCGTGCATCCTCTAAATGTTCATAGCCCCTTCTTGTGCAAGTCTTCCAATCATCTCCATAGACTTAAAGAAGTCATTTTTCAACTTCTAGCATAAAGATATTTGAAACTAAAGAGCTTAGGGTTTCATTATTACAACTCTGACACACACCTTAAAAGACAGCGATAATAGGACGTAACGAAGAAGTTTTTTGTTGTTCTCTTTCCCTTTTTATGTGGCCATTCTGGCGATGTACATGCCCTTTAGTTTTTAGGGTTAAGCTATTGTGTGAATGGGTGACATGGTCCCTATCCACTCCTTAAAATAGTCCAATACATGTTCATGGAACTTCTCTTTTGTTGAAGGAATAATTATAGAGTAATTATATTGAATGCCCATATTAAAGAATATTAATATAAGTTGTTACATTGTAAACAAATAATAAGGAAAGAAGAAAATTAAAACAAATTATTTTCTATAAAGAATATCTTAAATAAATTTAAAATATGAAAGATCATGAGAGCAGGACAACAAATTCAATGCATCTAATATGTTGATTTGAAACAAAAACATTCATCTCAATCCTAGGTAAATCTGAATTCAATAGTCATCAAATATTTTTTAATAAAAATATTAAATCCCATATACTTTAAAAGTATAAATACTAATTTGCCAAAATCTGAAAAAAAAAAAAGATACTAGATTGTTAAAAATTAAAATAGTAATACTTGATCTACCATTATGCTAGAATCACATAGTATATATATATATATATATATTCACATGGATAAATAATATAATATGGTAAAAATGGTACAAACCTTAATCAACATTGTTCCTCAACTCAATGGTAGTCATTCGACTACGCTATTGAATTGTCTTATTATTCACATGTAATACACCGTGACACATCATACACTAAGGTCGCATTATCATAATTATCCACAAGAATTTTTTTTTCTTTTTTCCTCCATCAATTTAGGGCACTACAAGCCATTTTTTTGTGTTTTTTTTCCCGTTTATTCATGACATAATGCACCTGGGGAAGAAGCCTTATGAATGGTATTCATCCTTCTTTAAGATGAGATCAGAATCCATACCAATCACCTGGGAAGAATTGACCAAGGCTTTGCAAGCTTGGTTTAATGAGCGTGCGTATGAAGATCCAATGGCGGAACTTAAGGAGCCACAACAAACAGAAGCATTGCAAGACTACATTGACCAGTTCACTCACCCATCAGCTTAAAATGACCTTACTGAACCACAACTTGTCAGCTGTTTCCTTAGTGGACTAAAACCTGAGATCCAATTTCCTATACGTATGTTCCAGCTTAGCTCCCTAACTCAAGCATATGCCTTAGCCAAACTACAGGATGCGACTCTTACTTCAGCCAAAAACACACCCAAACTTAACTAAAACACTTCCTCCCATAACACTACTTATTCCTACCCAAAATACTCAACCACCACTACCCATACCACCATCAACCAAAACATGAAACCAAACACTCCAACCTTAACCCAAACAACCAACATTCTTGAGCCTTGTCCCAAAACACCATTAGAAACACAAGATGGCTGACCCCTGAAGAGTTAGAAGAAAAACGTAGAAAAAAAGAAATGCTTTCGGTGTGATGAGCCTTTTGGCCCTGGCCATCGGTGCAAAAATAGGAGACTCAATATGCTGATTATACCTTCTGAGGATGAAACAAGGGATGTGGAAATGGTATATGAAGATGTTGGTGACATAGAGTTGAATATGGCTAATTTGTCATTATGTGCGGTGGATGGGGGAAGTAGGATAGATGGTACCATGAGGGTGCAAGGTTTCCATAAAAGGCGGAAGTTGAGTATTTAATTGATTCTGGAAGTTCTTCCAATTTTATTGATGAAAGGTTGATTAAGGGGCTTAATTGTTCTTTCATACAAATTAATCCTACAGTCGTTACTCTAGCTAATGGGGCTACAATACAGAGTAAAGCTACGTTGAGAGCTTTAGGTGGAGTATGCAGGGTATTGAGTTCCAAACCAAATTCCTTGTCTTACCATTGTCTTCCTATGATGTGATCTTAGGAACACCTTGGTTAGAACAACTGGGAACCATTCATTGAATTTAAACTGAAGAAGATGAACTTTCAATGGCAAGGAGCTTGGCATTCCTTAATTGGAGAACAGGAAGGATTACATCTTGTTACTGGTGAGCATTTATCCAAAGTGCTTCTAAATTCCAGTTTTTCTAATGATGTACAATGTTGGGTTATAATTGGTGATAGCAAAACTGAAAAAGAAGTCTATGAGGTGTTATGTCTAGAACTAGCTGATTGGTTACATGAATTTAGCAAACTATTCAAAGAGCCAAGTACTCTACTACCCAGTTGGTCTAGTAATCACAGGATCCACTCACAAGATCGAACTGAACCAGTTAATATAAGACCTTATCGGTATTCTAGTGTTCAGAAATCTATCCTTGAGAAAATGATTAGAGAAATGATGCTTAGTGGAGTCATTAGGCTTAGCCACAACCCCTTCGCATCCCTAGTGGTCTTAGTAAAAAAGAAAGATGGATCATGGAGGATGTGTGTTGATTATAGGGAACTTAATTGGCAAACTATTAAGGACATGTTTCCTATTCCCATTGTTGATGATTTGTTTGATGAACTCAATGGAGCAAGTTATTTTATTTAATTGGATTTAAGATCCGGTTATCACCAAATCTTGATGCATCCATCAGATATTTATAAAATAGCGTTTAAAACCCATGATGGACACTATGAATTCACAGTGATACCATTTGGGTTAACCAACACTCCGTCTACTTTTGAAGGAGAGATGAATGACATTTTTAGGCCCCTCCTACGGAAGTTTGTATTGGTGTTTTTTGATGACATTCTGGTTTATAGTGAAACCATGAAATTGCATGTCCAACACTTACGTGTTGTTTTTTAGATATTGAAGAAGAGCATTTTTCTTAAAAAGAAGTAAATGCACTTTTGGATCCACTTAGATTGAGTACTTAGGACATGTAATTTCAAAACAAGGTGTTGTGACGGATCCAAACAAGGTGGAAGCAATTACTCAGTGGGTTGAACCTAAAACTGTTAGGCAGTTAAGAGGTTTCCTAGGATTGGCTGGTACTACCGACGCTTCATCAAGGGTTTTAGCATTATTGCAAGACCCTTGACCCACTACTGAGGAGGGATTCATTTCAGTGGAACCTTATGGCTTTTAAAGCCTTTTAGAATTTGAAGAATGCCTTGGTACATTCTCTATCCTTAAGTTGCCAGATTTTTCAAAAACATTTGTGGTAGAGACAGACGCTTGTGGTGAGGGTATTGGTGCAGTACTTATGCAAGATGGCCATCTATTGCTTACATAAGCAAGGTTCTAGCTCCTAGACATTATGGGCTATCAGTTTATGAAAAGGAATCAATGGCACTAGTGTATGCCATTGATAAATGGCGACACTACTATTAGGAAAGCATTTCATCATTCGTACTGACCATCAAAGCTTGAAATATTTGCTGGAACAAAGGATAATAACCCCAGCACAACAAAAAGTGGCTAACTAAATTGATGGGGCTGGATTATTCTATAGAATTCAAGAGTGGTAAATTGAACATCGCTGTAGATTGTTTGTCCAGGAGGGATAGCCATCAGCTCAATAACCTGATCACCACCATGACAACACCTGAATTGATGACTGAAGTGTGGCTGAGTTGGACTTTACCAGGAGGGTTTGCTACTGTGATTGAAAAGCTGGAGGCAGGAAACTTAGTTAAACATTTTTCTTATGATGATTTGATTTTGAGACGAAAGAAAAAGGTTGTCATTGGACCATCTAATGCATTGAAGACTAAGATTTTACACATGTATCATGATGGACCAGTAGGGGGACACTCTGGGGCTGATGCAACTTATAGGCATATCTCCTTCATCTTTTATTGGCCTAAATTGGAAAAAGATGTCAGGCGGTTTGTAAGGGAATGTGATACTTGTCAGCGGTACAAGTATGAGAATGTGGCTTCACCAGGACTTTTACAACTACTAAGCGTTCAACTGAATGTTGGAAGGAGATTAGCTAGACTTTATGGAAGGTCTACCTAAATCAAATGGTAAAGATGTGATCCTAGTGGTTGTGGAAAAATTAAGCAAATATAGCCACTTCTTGGCTTTAGCTCATCCATATTCAGTTGCATAAGTGGCCCAAGTGTTCTTAGACAATGTCTATAAACTTCATGGGTTACTTGAAACCATTACTGGTGATAGAGATCCTCTCTTCATTAGCACTTTTTGGCAGGAATTTTTCAAGTTACAAGGGGTCGCTTTGAATATTTCGATTCCCTATCACCCTCAAATTGACGGGCAGACTAAGGTGGTGAATAAGTGCTTAGAGGCTTATTTGAGATGTATGACAAGTGAATATCATAAATGTTGGGGGCATTAGCTAGCTCTTGCTGAATGGTGGTACAACACGAACTTCCATTCGAGTTCTAAAAAAACACCATTTTAGATTCTCTACGAGTATGAGCCTCCAATACACCTACCATATATACCTGGGGATTCCAGAATGCTACAGTAGACCATGTTTTGACCAACAGGGAGGACATGCTGCGAATGTTGAAGTTCTATCTAAAGAGAGCTAAGAATCGAATGAAAACCCTAGCATATCGGAAAAAGAACTGAAAGAAGCTTTTAAATAGGGGATCTAATCATGTTAAAACTATAACCCTATCGACAGGGCTCCTTGAAATCAACTAGGGTTCAAAAACTCAGTCCTAAGTATTATGGACCCTTCAAGATTATTCAATGCATTGGAAAGGTAGCTTATAAATTAGAATTACCTGCTGAATCGATGATCTGTGTATCGTAATTGAAGAAATTCCACGGTCCACGGCCAGATCTGTCATCCAAACTACCTGTTTCAACACCCGATACAGAATTAGAACCAGTAGCAATTTTGGATCGAAAAATAACTAAGCAAGGAATAGGAATCGAGACCATGCTACTTATCTTGTGGAAAGGTGAAATAGCTATGAATTTCCTAATTTATATTCTAATGTGTTATTGAAATGAGATATATATATATATATATATATATGTTCATGGATAATATAATTAGTATATGTATTAAATATGTGTTATTTTGTATGTGTGTAGTATAATGAAATTAATATTATTGTATTACATGTATTAATGTGTGTATAGTGTAATGAATAAGTGTGTCTTTTGTAAATTAATATGTATGTGTTATGTTTAGAATTTAATAAAATAACTTGTGGATCGTTTAAGAATAGATGGCAGAATTTTTACAAAGTTAAAGTCTACTTTTTAAGCTCAAATCAAACTCAAATGCATTTCAAATTTAACCAAATTAACCTTATGTCAAATATACCCCTAAAGTCAAACTTTGGATTAGTATTGACTTCATTTTGGACTAATTATGGACCCTTTTGGTAGCCCTAATTACTTCATACGAATTATTCTTTTCTTTTCTTTTCTTTTCTTTCTTTCTTCCTTCCATCTCAAAACCCTAAGCCCTAAGCCAAAATCAATTACAAGCTTTTGGATTCAAACATCACTCCAAATCAAGGCTTAATCATGTAAGTTAAATGCAAGCCTAATCTCTTTATTTTATGTTCTTTCTTGTATTTGGTTGTAAAGCCTAGGTTAGAATGAAGTTTATGTACTAATTGGTGTTAGAATGATTTTATGCATTGATGGTAGTTTAAATAGGATTACATGGCTAGAGGAGTTGTAGTGTATGTCTTATATGAATGTTGACATGTGAGGATGAGTGTATTGGGAAGATTTAAGGATTGAGTAGTTGAAGTGTGGAATTGAAGTGTGATTGGTGTTTGATGATTATAAGTAGAATTTATGTTGTTTGGATAGTGTTTAAAACATATAACAAGCTTTGGAAAGCTTATATTAAGTCTGGAGAATTTTGAAGTGAATAAGTTTTGTAATAAAACAAGGGAAACAAAACATTTTCGTATAGGCTTAATTTTGAGCATACGCCGGCATCTAGCACTTCAACGTCGTCGGCGGAGAGACGGTGTTGGAAGTGAACAGAATCGATTTTTTTAAAGCCGCTTGAAACGCTGCTGACTTTTTCTAGAAAAGTTTGCCAGTGTTTATTTTTGAAATCGTACGCCGGCTACTAGGGTTCCAAAGCCACCGGCTTAGAGGCGTTGTGGAACGAGAACAAAATCATAATTTTTAATGCCGGGCTGAAGGCTGCCGGTGTAAGGTCCAAAGCTGTCGGCGTACACGGATTTGTTGCCAGTGTTGGGGGTATTCACGGGCGTAGACCAACCCCGTGTAACTCTCGAAAATTTTTGGAAATTTGGAGTTGTATTCTACACGGGCTTAAAGCCGCCGGTGTAGACTGAAGGCTGCCGACGTATCCTTGAACGCTGCCAGTATTGGCAAGTGTTGAACTTTAGTGTATTGTGAACTGGTTCAAAGCCGCCGGCGTTGAAGGCCGGCGTATCCCCTGCACTTTTCATTTTAAAAAACATTCTTCAAAATTTTCCAAAGCTTGGTATATGATCAATTAAATATTTGTTAAGTGTTCTGATATAATAGAATGTTGAAATGCTCAATTATGACATTGTATTAATTTATTTGAATTTCTTTTATTAATTATATTTGCAACTAGTTAATTAGTGCTTAAACTAAGTGGGAAATTTAATATTATCTTGAACAGTGATAGACCCTTGCTCAGCCAACCCCATTAGTTCTTGAGCTATCTCAGGTACGCAGTAACTTGCTTGTTTTTTTGCTAGGGTAGGCATCAAATCAGTTACTCTAAATTAAGAAAATTTTATTAATTGATGAGTATTGATGTCCTTGTTTGCCGTTGAACCTGGTTCGAAGAGCGGCACCTTGCTCAGATTGGGGGTAGGGTACTTTCTCGTTATTGGATAAAATTAGTTAGGAGATATGAGTATCCGAGCTGCTCATATCAACCCCTTGAGCGTCGTGATGCGTTACTCAAGATCCCCTAGTATTACGGGCTATGCCGGAAGGTGGGGCTATCTAGTTTATATGAACAGTAGGGATCACTCAGGGAGGCAGACGTAATATTAGATCCTTGTTGCCTGGAGTTTGAATACTCCTATGATGAAAGATTAACTAAAGATTGAGTAATAAATTATTGGTTGTTGCATTACTCATTTAGATTAAGCATATGTGAATCACTTTGTATTTGTATTCATTACTTGTGTACTGGGCCTTTGGCTCATGTTTTAACCATTTCAAGAAATGAATCCGACGAGTTTTACACGAGTATGGGGTATGGAACTGATTTCGAGGATTTTCTTGATGATATGGAGGACTAGAGATGACCTTAGACCTGGTGAAATCCAATTTTTGTAATAGAATAGTTATGTTAGCCTTGTGGTTGTACTTAAGGTTTTAGTTAAATTTTATGTGCGTAATTTTGTTAAAGCTTGTAAAAAGCTTTTGAATGTAATATATGTATATATATATATGTACTTAGCCATGTTTGACTTAAGTTTGCTTTTTTGCAAAATATGATAATGGAGTAGTGTATTTTGTTTAAAATAAAGAAAAAATTATGGTTTTTATTATATTAACTATGTAGAATTAGATAAACAATTCCTCAAACAATTCTTTTAGACAACCTTACATATAATCTTATAGGTTATATTTGGTTGGGAAACTGTTATCGCCTATTTCAATTATAAGGGTGATAGTGGGTCCTTACAAAAGGATTGTCACCATCTGAGGCCACCTGGGAATATTCCTATGACCTTCGATTGCGGTTTCCACAAAGTCCCTTGTGGTCAAGGGTTTCCGAAGGGGAAGGGAATGAAGTCGGATTACATGCGGTGGAGAACAAGCTAAAGAACATGGCTGACAGTCAATGTAACTAAGTTAAGTTACTTGTCTAAAATAAAGTGGATCGGGCCTGGCATGGTGGAGCTACCTTAAAATGGAGTACGTTCAAATTAATTAGCCCGTGGGCCTATTAGGATGGCCAGTGGTCCTTCATTTCATTTAGTTTACAGTTTTATTTTGTTACGGAATATTTTCTGTTATAACCATTTGCTGAGGTAGCCATTTATGGCACATGGCCTCAATGGATTGTAACAGAATAGATTAGCTAAGATACATTATATATTCTGATGTAAAAACCAAAAAAAAAAAAAAGAAAAGGAATATACAAAAAACACAAAAATATTTGCTCCATTCTCTGGTTATATTCGACCAATAATAGGCTTGAATTCGAGCCAATTGCAGATTGTATTTTAGTTAAATTTGTTAGATTCTTTTGTTCTTGTCCACCGTGCTTCAAGTTATATATCCTACATTTGTATAGGTCCACGATATGCAAGCGTTACTTGCTCCTATTTCGAGAACGAAGGAGAGGACTGAACCTAAAATGTTAAATTTAAGGTAAAAAACAGGATAGATGCATTCTCTCATTTTTATATATGTTTGGTGTATATATATGTGTGTGTACTTTCATGATGTCCAATTTAATCAAATTTATGTAGCATTTTAGATTATAGCGAGACAAAACCAAAACACAAGATCGATAATATGGGAAGGCTTGCAAATTTCTTTCTATTTTTTTGGTGGTTTAAAATTAAGGGTAGCATTACAAGTTTGTTCTCCTTTCTAACTTTGCTTAAATGTATATTAACAAACACACACACTCACTATGTATATAGAAAAATAATAATTATAATAGTAAGGTGGTTAGATGAAAAAAAAATCTATTAAATAGTTAAAAAAGGGTAAATTATATCAGAAGGTCATAAGATTTGAGAGTAAGTTCATTTTGGATCACAATGTTTTAAGTGGTTAAAAAGATGTCATAATGTTTAGAGGTATGTTTATTTTGGTCAAAATATTTGGAAAAGTGATTCAATTTAAATCTTCATGGACACTGTCAACTTCTCCTGGTGACATGTGTTAGCTTCTCCTGGTGACATGTGTTTATGGAAACCTAAATTGAATCATTGTTCCTAATGTTGTGACCTAAAATGAATTTAACCATAAATATTATGATTTCTTTTTAACCACTTCAAATATTATGATCCAAAATGAACTTATCCCAAAACATTGTGACATTTTGGTGTAATTTTCCTGAAAAGGAAATATGAGGAAAGAAAAATCTATAAAAAAGATTACATAGAGAGTTATGAGAGTAAAAGAGAGAGAGAGAGAATGAGTTAAGATCAAATAAAATCATTTTTTTACACAAATAATAAATATTAACTTAATAATAATAGATATATATTTTTATTTTACATACATATGTCTTCCTCTATTATGCAAATGTTATTTTATCTATTTATTTATTTTGCCATCACATGCTTATGACGTTTTCAGTTTTAACTACAAAGTAACTACTACAAAACAAAGGAATTGCATGCACCGAGGCCATATTAAAAAAATTAAAAAGTCAAAAATCTTCACAATTCAAATATGGCATGTATGATTAATCTTTCTCTCTCTCTCTCTCTTTTAGCAGCTAATTAATGTGAAAATTAGCATAACGGTCCATTTATTCATCACTTTAATAGAATTTATTAACTCATGGGCCTTCTCATAATTTTTTGGTTAGTTATGATAACAATTAACAAATTGGGTGAAAGGATAGATAATAATTTGAGATAGCCCAAAAATATAACTCTAATTACTTATAAGGTAGGTCACCATAAATCCGCTTGGCTGTATGTGACCATTGATTATTATTACGAAAGTCATGGATGGTACTGTTATAACTTTTTCGCCGACAATGTACTCATCCTCTCAAAACCCCACTTTTACTTTTCTTCCTCTTTATATTCATCTCTGCTCATCGTACTTTTGCCATCACATTCTTCTGGTATGTTTCCTTTCTAGTCCTCTCTCTCTTTCTCTGTAGTTGTCTTGTCTGTCTGTCCACGTATTTCATATTTCTTTCACAAACGGCAACCAAAACATGGTGCAATCAAAGAAATTCAGAGGAGTGAGGCAGCGACATTGGGGCTCTTGGGTGTCAGAAATCCGCCATCCATTATTGTAAGAACGCCGAAACTCACTATTTTTACCTAAAATAGATCATATGTCAATTTTATTACATTACCACATCTTCTAACATCATATGTTGCATTTTTCACGCCAACAAATAGAGTAAAAGGTAATAAAAGATAATTTAAATAATCATAAAATATTTGATTAAATATTAAATTAATCATTTTAAAATTAAATACTAAATTAAATTTTGATGTAAAGTTGAACTGCTATATTTAACATTTTTCCTAGAAATTATATAAATATAACTTACATATTATGAAGTAATAAATCAAGTTTTTTCTCGCATGTTACTTTTCTTTACTTACTCCAATTTTTGTCATAGTGTTTTACATCATCTTGTAGGAACGACATCCATCCTCCTATCTATAAATATACCTGTTTCAATTTTTCACTTTTATTGTTCAATGTGACCCATAATAGTAAGAAAAAAAAAAATATATATATATATAGATATATATTCAAAGATGTACATGATTCAACTTTTCTTTTTTTTTTTTTTTCTAGCAATATATATATTCAATGTCAATCGATGTCAAGAATATTATGAAAAATCTGGGTCGGATGATTATTTGCTTTATGAAAAGTACGTGTATTAAAAAATATAAAACATCTTTATTTATTAGGTTCTTAATAAAAAAAATTAAAAGAGAATAAAATTTTATAAGCCTTATTATAATATTTGAAATGAATTAAATTGAATCGTCTATAACTGATGATCTCTTTTAGGAAAGACGCGTGTGGCTTGGAACATTCGAGACGGCGGAGGAGGCAGCACGAGCCTATGATCAAGCAGCCATTTTAATGTGCGGTCGCAATGCAAAGACAAATTTCCCAATCATGCAGACTTCAACAACAAAAACCACCACCATGATTGAAAGCTCAAGCAATAAAAGTGCCAATGTAGAGGAACAACATAGTACTAATACTTCTTCCTCTTCCCTTCCATCCATCAAGGGCTTATCCGAGATTCTTCATGCGAAACTCAGAAAATGCAGTAAGTCTCCTTCCCCTTCCCTCACCTGCCTTCGACTCGACACCGAGAATTCGCATATCGGTGTCTGGCAGAAAAGAGCCGGACAACGTTCGGACAACTCAAGTTGGGTCATGACCGTGCAATTCGGAAATAACAGCGATAACAATGACACCGGCAGCAGCAACAAGAATAATTATAATAACAACAACAACAATAATAATGCTGAACCTTCTCAAAGTATGGCTTCACCTCCATTATCCATGGTTATGGAACAAGAAATGGGAGTTGGCGCTGAAGAAATGAGTGTAAGAGCTGAAATGGATGAAGAGGAGAGGATTGCATTGCAAATGATTGAGGAACTTCTCAATAGGAATAGTAGCCCTAGTCATGATCCTTGTTTTGCAAGTCAACATCAGGGTGAGGAAGCCAATTTATTTTCTCTATGAATTATTTATTAATTTCCAGTATATTATTAATATTGTATAGGATATTATATTATTATTATTATTATTATTATTATTATTATTATTATTATTATTATTATTATTATTATTATATATACACGTGTGAAATAGGTAATGGAATTGGGGAGGTATAAGAACTTTGGGGTATAGGAAAAAATAAAGGGAGCAAATATAGTGTTTGTATAATTTATTATACGTGTATGTTCAAGGGTTTATATGTATGTGAAGATTGTTCTGATTTTTAATTTTGGGGTTTCTTACAGAATTTACGTGCGGCCACCATTCATATTAGATTTATTGGAAGAATAATATTAATATGGATTTGTAAGTATGGTTTGAATTTGAATATCCTTTGTGTAATATTGTTAACGTCAATAAGATAATCCTAATGTTCTCAAAGATCTTATTTTATGGTGAAGGGACTTAACATCATCCATTTAGGATATGGTCCTGTGATTTTCTTAATGAGATTAGTTTATCTATAATTCGACCATTAAAATAATTAATATAGTAATTAGAGATAATGTAAAAAATGGTACTTAAATTTTTGTAAAATGTTCAATAAAGTACCTGAAATTTGATTTTCAATAATTTGATACTTGAATTTTTACAAAATGTTCAATTAAGTATCTAAAATTTGGTTTTAAACAATTGGGTATGCCTAGAGCAAGCTTTCGCGTACATTTTTCCTATGTGATTGAACTTGCTCCAGATACCAAATTGTTTAAAACCAAACTTAAGGTGAAAAAAATATACAAAAATCAAATTTCTAATACTTGATTAATTTTTTTGTGAAAGTTTAGGTATTATTTTTTACGTTAACCCTAATAATTATTATATTTATGATAAAATCATTGATGAGATGGGTCTCATTTATCATTTTAATTTTAATGTCTCATCCAAAGATTAATTATGCGCAACAGCTCGAACCCTAAGTCTCTTTTCACTGGAAACTATTATAAAGTGCTGCGCTGTACATCGCTGAACAGGATCTAGTTTGAAATGTCTGCTTTAAAAAAAAAAAAGAAAGAAAAAAACTATAAATGCAAAGAAAAAAATGATTTGATGATACCTATATCTCACGTATTCCATGAATAACAGGTAAGCACCAATATTTTTTAAGCAAATGATAGAAATAGTATATAATTTTTATAAAATCGTTAATATATAGAAAAGTTTTAGCGATATTAATTTATTACTCCATAATCGGCTACCAGAATCTGAAAATGGTGTAACGTAAAAAGAGTAACTTTCTTCAACGTGCTCGCAAATATTTTACTAATTTCGAAGGTGACTTAACTTTATATTTTAAATAAGAGATAAATTTTTGAATAAATGGTAAATGATTCTTTAATCTTGGCTATATGTTTGGATAGATTTTCCCCATATTTTAATATAGTAAACAAACTCTCTCTAAATTTTTATAAAATAGCATTATTAAGTATATTTGACGTTATAGATGTATAAAAACACACAAAGATAAAAGTTTATGGGATATTAAAATACATTTTGATACATTTAAGGGGCATTTTTGTATTAAACTAAAATTTACAAGATCATTTTCAACCTTCAAATGTTATTTTACATATATTAAAATTCAGGGATAGTAATAAATTCAGATACCACTAAATTTAAGCACTATAAAAGTAATTGTGGTTAAATTTGGATTTTTTTTTTCAATTTTGTTTTCCTTTTGTTTCGCATTTTAGCCATCTTTAAAAAGAAAATCAATAGAGTGAGAAGGCTTGTAGAGGTTCATCTTTATAATTTCGTCAAAATTTTATAGTATTTTGATTATTATAAATAGGTAATAATTAGAAAAGAGTATTATCTTTTTTTTTTTTTTCCAAAAAGGAAAGGCGAGTTTATATTTTGATTCCACATGTTTAATATATCACCATAAGAAAAGTAACAAAAGAAGGATTACGGGGTCATTTCCCGTCATTTAACTCGTATTTATTATCAAGACCATCGTTTCCATTTGGACAAGCATATATAAGTTCATATGTTACTTTTTTTTCTTCATAAATAAATGGAGTATTATTATCATAATAGACATCTCCCCGAGCGGGTTGGGTCCAACCCATGACCTGACATGTTGGGTCTAGGTCTAAAAAATGAGGATTCAAAATAGCTCCAAGGAAGGGGATCACGCAGGTTTGACCCGTCCCTTTTCTATTAATTTTTTGAATTTTTTTTATTTAAATGGTGGACCCATGTGGACTCGTCGAATTCTGCCTTAAACCTGTGAACCTAGCGGGTTTGCTTTATAGATAAGACCTACCTTACCGAGTCAGGTTCATACGGGTCAAATCTATAACCGAACTGGGTCAGGCCCATATATCAGAATAATAATTATACATAAGCTCTCCGTTCCCATTTGTTTTCAAAAATACTTTGACTCCAAAATGACATATTATTTATATTATGATTGTAACATTATCATCTAGGCGTTTAGGTATTTCCATTGCAAAGGGTTTGGCAATTCGTGCTAATAAGTTGTCTGTTTTTAGGTTTACATAGGATCATGTCCACAAAACCCTAATTTGCAACTCGACGTATTTATTAATCGTATTTAAAAAATGTCAGCTCATAATCTAGCCTCTCTAATAAGCATGTTTAATTTTATAAATGTATATTGAGTATCTACTTGAAAAATATATTTCATTCATGTCTTTAATTTTTCAAATGTGTATTGATTACAAAGATAGCTTTCTAGTCTTAGGCCAAATGTATACCAATTAAATATGATAATTCAAAAGCCTAACCATTAACTTAAACAAAAGTTTATGAAGATAATTGTTTTGTGTTAATCACAAGCATTGCGTATCAAGTTTTATTAGTAATACCAAATGGTTTCACTGATTTGTTAATAAGATATGTGAAAATGGATGTACTTTTAAGTTTGAGGCATATTTTATCATTTTTTTTTCTTGAATGTTAGAAATTAGGATATATGAGAAAATAAAAGTCAACTATGGTACTCTTACAAAACTTGAGTCAAATTAGGTGAGAACAACAATTAGAAAGAGAATGAGAATAATAACTAGATTGATGATAGAGTGGTAATAGTGGATGATAAGAATGAGAAAGAGATATTTGGAGCTACTGGTGCAAATGTAATACTTAATAAAAGATTAGCATAGAAGTTCTTTTGTCAACATGTTATCACATACAAGCAACAAAAATAGGACTTATCTACTCTTATTCTCATATGGTAAAGGCATTAAAAAATCCTAAGAAACTACATAGCTTTCCCCATAAATCCTACTCTAGAGATTATGCATCTCAACAACATCATGGTCTTAAACAAAGCTATCCAAGGGTTAAAAGAACAATCCAGCAACAACTGTAGAAACTCTCACCGAATTCCACACTTGGGTGGTTAAGTCCATTATTTAAGAGGACAACATCCTTGCGAACAAACATTTTGAGCACACCTCAGACATACACAAATGATTTCAAGACTAATTGTCCATAAAAGATAGCTTCAATCCCTACAATGACTATTAGTCGTCTAGTAGATAGAATCGGATAGATATGTTATCTAAACCATGCACCAACCTAGCTTTAGCCCACATGTTGCATTGTGTAAATTTCAAGTTGAAGCTTTGTTAGTTGTTATGTATAGAGGCATCTTATTTAGCATGATAGATTGAAAAACAATCATATAAGATAGAATTTCTTACTTCAATACTAGTTCCACTAACAACACATAACCATTCCATAAACGATAGCCTTCAACATAGGGATACCCTTAAAAACCCATTATGATGGGCCTAGCTAAAAGAATACCTTGTTGAAGGTAATTGTGAAATCAAACATGCCAAATGCTGTGATAGTTGTGCTTAACCCTTGAATATGAACAACAGGTTGACCTATTACATAATCTGCATTATAATGGGTAGCCCAACAATAGATGGATAGTCTTGCACTTAACAAACAATCAGCATTCAAATCCACATCACTCTAAGAGATTTGGCTGTCTTCTTCTCAGAGCAGACTTTGAGGGAATTATCACTCCTCACAATGACCTCCTGATAATTTGAGGCTAGATTGTTATCTATGATGTCCTCAACTCTGCAAAGCGTTTGTTGACACCTGCAACTTAGTAGAAAACATCTTCAAGAAGGCCTTTGACCAAATGGCCACATCACCATCTAGGCCCATGTCTTATGGCTTGAATAACTAATTTATCTAAGTCGTAAGTCTCATTACATTGTCTCTTGAATTAAGCAATATCAACTACAAAGTAAAAACGCTGGTCTACTTCTTGTAGGAGACATGCGGTTACCTATAATGTCATATCGATAAACAATCCCAAGAGAAACTAAATATAATTTCCTTTACCCAACAATTTAAAGTTAAATTCTTTATGCTAATCGGAATCAACATTTGAAAAAGGGCCAAATAGTTTGCTTAAGCTTGTTATGCCTAATATAAGCTTGCTATACCTAGTCCAGGCTTGCTGTGCCTATGCCTTCTATATCCATGGAGAGCTTAAAAGAAGGGGGAGTAAGGCACAAATTTACAAGCTTCCATGCTCAGCAACATCTCCTATGAGGCATCACGCTCAACAACATCACATGTCGATAAAATGACTCAGACACTAATCATAAGTAATTAAAATCACTTGGAGTCAATCAAAGTCAATGTAAGGCTCAAATGGTAATATCTTTCAAAAATTTTAACCTTGCCCTTAATTGGGAACCAAAATTTCCAACAATTCAAAAACATTTTAAAAACACCTGAATGAAAAAATTAAAGTTTGAATGTGTTTTTGGATAATAATTTTACATAGAAAATAAATAAAATACAAAACTAATCAATTTTAGCATATGCATGTAAAACGATTATCAAGATTGTGCCATTTGTGACCATATCACAAAAAGGCCTTAAAACCTTAGCATTATAGACCTTATGCACCTACCCTTTCTTTGTCATCCTTCACATTTTTTTTCCTTTTTTGCCTTTTCTTCTTTACATATAAAAAATACTCTCTAATGAAGTTTAGTCGATAAACCTCAAAAACCTTAATCACCAATTAAGCACTAATTGATTTATTAAAATGTGATTAAGCTAATTTTTTCTTTTCTTCTCCTTCTTCTTCCATAGGAAATGAAGAGGAATTAGCAAATTTTGAAGAGCCCTAATTTTCTGATTTTACGAAATTAACGTGAGTAAATAGTGTTTCAAATAAATTTAAGTACCTACTTAGATTCCCCATGAAGATTAATAATATAAGTATCATTCGATTAGGCTAAACATCAAAGAAACCACTTCGTATACTCCTGTAGCTAGATGTGTATCAAGAAGAGTTCAGGAAGAACCTCAAGTTTAGTAAAGTCTTAAACTCAATTTAGCTAGTAGAATTTTGTGAAAGTTGGTTTAGGTGTTGTTTAAGGGCATGTGTGTGGCTTGATTATGCTTGGGATGGTGTGATGCTTGCTTGAGTTGGAGCTTGGGTATTTTGATATTGGTTTGATCTTTCAGAATTTCATTAATGAGGTAACACATTTAATTACAAGTGGAATTGATAATAGGAATTGATTAATTAGGGCTTGAATTCATTTGGTTTAAACAAGGATTGTGATTTTAGTGACTAGAATTGATAAAATGTGTATCTTGCTCTAAAAATTAAGAATAATGAGAGTATTGGATTAGTTATAATGTGGTTTGGGTGTTAAAATAATAGTATTCAATTGTCTATTAGGTATAATAGTGATTAGGAGCGCCTAAGGATTTTGACTAGTGTAAATTGTAAAATGAACATGTGAAACAACTTGATTGATGATTTTCGACTATTTAAATTTGATTTTAATAAGTGCGATTTTGTTTGGAATTCGATCATCTGTGATTTTGTTATTAGGATTTTGAGGTCTTATTAATTACTAGAATTCAATTAGATAGTCTAAGAAGAATTTTAGGCTAAATGTGGAATTAGTTTGTTTGGACTTGATAATTGTATAATTGAAGAATTTTATTATGATTCTAAGTTATTGGACATGTTAAGTTGGTGGTCTATTAGCTTGGAACATGATTATACTAGTAGTGATAAATATTGTTTTGGTTTAGATTTGTTTTAAGATAGTGGATTACTTAGCATTAATTTGAATTTGGATGTTAATGTAGATGTTGCTTTAGTATGTAAGGCTAGAGAGAACTGGAAACGTGGCATAATTATATCGTTCAAGAGATATAAATTTGGTAAAAGACTTTAGTTTAGGCCATAAGGATGTTTAGATGACTTATATGTACTATATGGTCATAACTACTTACAAAAGTGACACTTAGTTACAAATTCTAATTAAATATGAGTTAAATGTAATAAATTAAGATAGTTTCCAAATTTAAAATGCATACGAGGACCTTATTAAATCATATATACTTATGCAATTTTGATTTTCTATGATGTATATAACATGACAAGTATCTGTGCCATATTTATTGTATATAATATATAGTGATATATAATTGGAATCATGAATTAGACATGAAATGGTGTGTACAGTATGTGATGTGAGTATGACCAAATACGAAAATTGGAGTTAATACATGCATTAGCTATAAAATGTGACCTGCTAGATGACTTGTATGCTATAATTTAATTTAAATAATTTCATATGACATAAATGGGTTGTTTACGATTATTTTCCAGGATGTTATCTCATTACGCATCCTTTATATTAAAATAGGAATTATCATAAAAACGAGTTGATTAGTTATAAGATGTATAGCTAGACACATATAGTCTATTCACTTGATATGAATAGCTATTCATTTTGTTCTTGTTAGATGTAAAGTTGCTATTAAGGTATCACTTGAGGAAGAGTGATCATTCATAATGAATTATTAATATATAAAATGATGAATAGCAATTCATGTCCCCACTTCCATGAATTGCTATTTTATGGTTTGTTTTTCAACTTTGCCATAAATACCTCTGTTTTGAAAATATCATATATACAATTATCCTCTCTCTGTAATAAATATATAAGACATTATAGATATTTTACATTTTACCCTAATAATTACTTGTTTTACTTTTTATACCAATGAACATCTTAATAGCTATTACAACTCTATTACATTTCTTGATGCATGTTGAATCCAACAAAATTATATTGCTTCTTGAAAAAGTTATATAAATAGCATATAGTTGTGAGTATGGTTGAATTCATAGAATTGATAATTGATGTAAAGATTTCTTTTCTTTTATCGTGGATAAATTGGTTATATTTATTAACAAGTTCTAATAACCTATCTCTCCTTACTTATTTGATAATAAAAAAAAGCTCTTTGATTATTTCTCTTATTGATTAAATAGCCCTAAACAACCTTTTAAGGTTTAATTTATCAATATCATAGAAAACAAGAAAGATCACCAATTCTGGCCAACAAATCACAAGTGCAATCTAATTATACTAGATTATATATCTTCATAATAAAAATCAATTATCTTTCTTATAATCAATCATATTGTTGTGCCCCAAAGATTAGAACAATCAAACAATTACGGATTCCATGTTCTAATTAACAATATATTATTTTGCTAATTGCACAAAAGAGCCTTAAATCAATTTCGTATCAATCAAGCAAGATAATAACATCAAAACATTCAGAAGATATATAAATGCCCAAATGATAAAGAAAATAACTATGATAATTCAATTAGATCTCACAATTCTTGAAGAACCAAAACTTGTAATAATCCTTTAGCTAGAATAGAAAATTATCCACTGATGTCCATGGACTCCTCTCTCTTTCTATTGGTTTTCAATTGTCTAAGAGATTGAAAAGATGAAAGATTCCTATAACTACAACACAGAGCGTTCTTATGGGTAAAATTAGGAATTTCATCCATCAGAACAAAGGCTGGCACCAAGGTCGGCAACTTTTAATCCAAAATGGCTAGCGTATAATAAAGGCATATGGACTTGAATGTAAATTAGCCAGCCTTAACAAATTAGAATTAATTTTCGAGACGAAATAGTCGGTAGTGTTGGAAGTAGTGCTGGGGCGGCTTTGGTTTATGCTTGCTAAAGTCTGATGACGTAGATCTTTGATTTGCCAGCGTATAGTAAATTTCAAAGGGTGGTTGGATTTGTCTTGTTGAATGCTGGCAGTTATCTTTCTCCATGTTAAAGGCCAACGGTCTTTCTTCCTATAAAGCCGACATTAAATGTCTGATGAAGGTTGACGTTGAAATTTATTTCAAGGCCGGTTGCTTTTATTCCTTAAATGGCCAGTGATGATTCTATGCCGGTGGCTCACATGTAACATTAGCTGGTCTTGATTGTTTACATCTCCCATGTTGTATAAAAATCCTCTAATTTGCTTGTATTTCTAATATAAGTCCTTCAAGATCTGAAATATCACAAAAAGTATACTTAAGTACTATTTCTTTATGATTTCTATAAAATCTATAATAATTTAGCATGATTCATCTAATAAAATGTGAGTATAATATGCCTTTATCAATTCTTTTTGAATTGGAATACCAATCCTCCCCCGCCACCCCACCCAACAACCCCAACCCCCCTCCCCCCCCCCCCAACTCAAAGTGAATGAGCCAATAGTAATTGGAATATGGATGATAGAAACTTTGAACTAGGTTATGAACCTGATCGCAACTTTGGAAGGATACGGCAGTTTAGGCACTTAAGCCTAGAGAGATAGGTAAGTTTGATGGATAGTCAATAGTAGAAGTCCATAGCTGGAAAGACTAAACTGATCTTAGATGAAGCTGAGACAAGGTTATCTAAGGGTTATGGGCTCTTTGATAAAATGTCACAATCGATAGTGCTTATTATTGGACATATTTGATGGATAGCTCTGTATGAGACTAATTTTTCTTTTGAACGTGATACTAGAGGCCCCATAATCTTCAATTACCTTTGTACCCCGTTATATTCCCGTTATATTGTATGCTAGAGTCATAAGTACTCCTTTGTTTGTGTGTTTTTGGAACATTAAGAGCACATTGCTTGTCTAACTTTTATTTAAATAACGTAAGTTGTTGTATATTACATTAAAATAGGTATGTCTGACATGCGAGTATGTGATTGTATCATTGCTGTGTTGAGTTTCACCACTCACTTTTTAACATTTCAAGTTTCAATAATGATTGCTTTGTGGACTTGTGCTATGATTTGGTGGGTTATGGGTACGAAGACTAGAACTAACGTAGTTTATGTCTTGAAATTTTCCCTAGGTAGATGGCAGATTGGTTGGATGGGTTTTAAATTAGTTGAGGGCTTTTCGATTTAAGCATTTGTACTATATATTTTTTAGGTGTATAACCAATTAAACCTTAACTACTCTTTGCTATTGTTTTATTTGGACCCATAGGTCCCCCAGTTTTAGATATGGTTTACGCCTACTAGTTGAGGCCCTCTTGCTCGCCATGTTTTATAAATAAATATTTTTGAAAATCTTATATTTGCAATAAGTTGATCTATATGTTATGTAAGATTTGGAGATCACTGCAAAAAGTTTAATTAAAAATTTATTAAGTAAAATATTATAGAACCACACTTCAATAATGGTTACCTTACATATATCACTTAAGTGATATATATGGTGAAATTGACACGTCCTATGCATTTAAGGTGTAACAGCTAACTACTATGCCTTGCATCTTGGTACAAAAATAACATAATGTGCATAACCTATTAATAAAATGCAAGCTTGCCAACTTTATTGGCTGCTCCCCCCTCCCTCTCTCAAAAGGAAAAGAAATTGCTTGTTAGGTTCACATGTCCAGCCTACCTCAAAAAAGATACAAGAAAGTTTTACCCGTCTTAACTTTTACAATAAGTGCACGGGACATTTACCCTCAGCTAATGAGCACAATAAGGTAGCTTAGCGATCGAGCTCAAACCTTACACCTTCAACATAAGCGTTTCATAAGCAAAATGTAGAGAGCAAAAATATAGATACAAGACAAAAACATTTGACTTTTTTTATATTAAAACCAAACATTACTTAAAAAGGAAATATTGACATATTGACTTAAATTTACAAAAAGTATAAAGGGAACCTTATATACAAGTGTAACTCCCTAACTACTACAACAATTTGCAAAAGCTAAAAAATAGAAGCTCTTTAGTTGCTTCAAATTATATAATAATACGAATTTTAGTGCTTTTTGAGTACATACAAGATGAGAAAGGACAAGTGTTGTGATGTCTTTTAGTGTTTTTTGAGTACATACAAGATGAGAAAGGACAAGTGTTGTGATGTCTTTTAGTGTTTTTTGAGTTTAAGGACATGGAAAAATATTTTCCCAAGTTCACACACTGGTTATGAATATTTGCCTACAAAATGGGCAAAACGATCAACACCCTCTTCATCTCTTTAGCCACTCTTCTTCTTTAACCGCCATTACCTCCTCTTACCAAAAGCGTAGGAGTACAAACAACTCATGGGGACACATAGTGAGGTCCCTTAGCTCGTCTAGCCAAAGATGAGGTCAGCAGCTAAAGAGTTATAGCTTAGGTAAAGTTTACACCATGTTTTAGGTTACATGCGTGACAAACACCTAAGCTTAACTCCTCATGATTGCGACACAATCCTTTAATTAAATTCAAGTACCAACTCCTACCTGGTTACTCTTGCTTGGAAATGAGGTGGTATGTTGTCACACTGTACCATAGTCTTTTTCCAAGATGGTATCAAGTTGCCCAAAGAGATGATCTCGCCTAAGAACAATAATATAAGAGCTTAGACAGATCCCCAATGGCTAAAGAAGAGGATAATAGCTCCAAACCTACTGTTAGATTCTTTCTAAATTAGTTTTACCGATAACAAAAGTAATAAAAAATTACTAATAATTTAATTAAGTGTGCGAGAATTTAGTCAATAAACAAGATAAATTTAAAGTGTATTAGATTCCCAAAGCATAACACAAAGCATACAATATAGATGTTTTAAAGAATTGAGTTCAACTAGAGAGTTACACATAGTGTAGAAGTTGCCAGAGTCAAGTATTAAAAGCTATCTAGAGTGTATACTGGACAGACTAAATAAGCAAAATTAACACAAAGCTTACTTATAGTGTGGCATGGAATGTAAGTTTGGCAGTTTTGAAAAGTTACAGATCAAACACATATTTATCATAACGTGATTAAAAAAACTTTGTTAAACATGATTTTAAGGCCCAACTTCAAAGACCGAATATATTTGATTAATGTATTTATATGTTCTACTAAATAGGATTTAAGCCTTTTTTAATAATTTCATCGAGTTATTTCGAAATTGATTTGAACAAGCTAATAGGTACAAGTCCATATTAGAAGATCCAAATGTATCACTTGAAGTTCTAAATTTTTTACTACGAAGACACAAAAATAAGTTTTTATTTGAAAAACGGTTTGATAAAGGTTCAGAAATCAGAATTGAATTTCAGCGGATGCAACATTTTCTCTTATTTTCAAACTGAAAATTTGGAAGAAAGGGGAAACTTCTAAGAAGACCAAGAATTATTTCAAGAGGAAACACTTAAAAACAATAATTGAAAGGGAATCAAAGCCCCCTAGCCAATACATAGATAAGGGCAATGTTGGCAAGCCACCAAAAATGAAAGGACTTCGTATAATGCATTTCTAATCCTCATGTCAATCCTTAAGGGGAGGAAAAGAAAAAAAAAAGAAACTTTCCACTCTTATACCTTTTAGTTCTTATAATAATTAAATAGGCAGACAAAGGGTTACTGAGGATAATACACGATAATAATTATTTCGGGTTTATTTCGAAAACAAAAGTATGTTATATAAACCAAAATATGCTTGTCCAAATGAAACATATGATATCGAAGACCACCACATAAATTTTTTATTTTCTGGATTTTCTTTATTAATTTAAAGAAATAGTTCAATAGTCATGTTAAGATCCACATTATCTACAAATTACACATAACCAATCAAGTTAAAAAAGAAAAAAAATAAGGGATTTATAATGTTTCTTGGTATGTGCTAACTTTCAAAGTTTTGAATCCGATTCTCAATATTTTCAAGACCGACCACAGCCAATTTACTGTTTTTAAAATGATGGTTAACAAACTTCTAAAGAATTAGAGAATGGGTAATACAAGTTTTGACCACCCATTTCAGTGTCAAAATTTTATTAAATATTGTACCGTTTGTACAGATGCACTTCTTTTTTAATTTTGACAAACATAATATGTAATACTTAATTATTTTTTTTCATATGCATTTAATGTATTTATCATAAAATTTTGAAATAAAAAATTTTCAAAAATCATTAAATACTCAAAGTCTCAAACCAGCAATGTATTCACGATGTATGTATATATATATATATATATGCTTAAAGTGTTGAAAATTTCCTACAGATCTGCATGCATGAAATTGAAGAATTGAAATTATTTGGTAGGTAGAGAGGAGAGAAAGGGACAAAGAGAGAGGCCTTGTTTCTTTTTTTCTTTTCTTTTTTTTTTTTTTAAATATATATAGACAACAGCGTCAACATTAGACATCATCATGGGTCGGTTCCGAACCGGGAACTGACCTGACCCGTCACCCGCGGTTCCTGAAACCGGGAACCGGCCCGGCAATGGCGGGTCTGAACCGGTAAAGGACCCGTCGGTTCTGACGGGTTCTTACGGTTCCATCCCTAAAAACCGTATGACACGGCGGTTTTACACCATAGAAATTATAAAAAAAAAGTAAGAAAAAAAGAAAAGAAAATTATAAAAAATTGTAATTATAAAATAAATATTTAAAACTATTTTTGCATAAATAATAAAAAATTTATTTCCTATTCACAATATTTAATGTGTTATTATTAACAACATAAGTAATAATTACATTTGAAATCATATATTGTCAAATTTATGTAGACTTCTAATCAAAGTAGATTTTCTTTCTTAACAATGTGTGATTCATTTTTTGTTATTGAGAATTATTTATATCTTTGAATATTTTATAGTGTCACATTGCTAATATAACAACTAAAAAAGTGCAAGTGATTGTATATAAATAAATACATAATTATAAAATTTCTTTTAACTAATACCATGAACAATTATTGTTAGGCTCAATGTTATTTCAAATTAAAAATTTATTTTATATTTTTTCTTAGTTAAATTAAGTAAATTATTTAATTGATTTTTTATTTTTTTTCATGGTTCCCGGTTCCTCTAGAACCGGAACCGAACCGTGAGAACCGGCGGTTCCTAAGAACCGGGAACCGGACCGGCTCCCATGGATCCGGTTCCGGTTCCACCACTTTTGGAACCGGGAACCGGCGGTTCGGGTCCGGTTCCAGACCCGAACCGGACCGTGACGATGTCTAGTCAACATTGTCCAAGGTCTTAAACGTCCTGTCTGTCATGTCCAGGTTTTAACAGCTTATTAATATATTGTCTCAATCATTATGATCCTACCCGATTTTGAATAAAAATAAATTAAGGCCCTTTTTATTGTGATGAAAGTATTTTTAAGAAAAGTGTGTTTTCATTTTTTTTTATAATTGTTTAAAGCAACACCAAACAATTATTGGAAGAGATTTTTTCTTATTTAAAAAAAAAATTATTGGTAACTTATTTTTGGAAAAACAACTTACATATTATATTTTTTCATCAATTTACAAGTTCTATCTATCAATCACTTACTACAAACATATCTATAATTAATTTATAATTTTTTATTTAGTAGATTTATTTTACAATGTAGAATATGTTTTATTAATAATCGTTGTGGTATTTTCTCCAAGTGTTCGGAAGGAACAAGCAATGGAGAACTATCTTTATAAATTTGGCTAAACACCTAAAATCATACTACTTTGTAAGAATTTTTTTTTTAATATTAACAAATAACTTTCCTCTAAGCCAATAGCACCTAATACTTAAAAACCACCCAAACGATATTAGTTAAAACAGAAAAAAAAAATTATTATTAACATTGCATTTGGCAATCTAATACGGTGTGGAATAAATGTTATATTTTATATTAGGATTATTATAATAGAAATGAAAGGAAATAAGATAAAATTTCCTTTTAAGAATATTTTCGTAAGTTTACTTTGTTTTCTCCTGGTCTCCTTTCCTTTCCATCTGATTTTGGACAGAAACGAATGTCCATCAGTTTCTGAGGATTTTTGCCAGCTTTTTTCGTTTTCTTTTCACTCTTGAGAATCCAAATATCACCGTTTCCACTAATATTTTTTTTTTTTCCCCTTGCCGATTTCAGCCTCACCATACACAACGTACGTCTTCTCACACACTAATGTTACGGAGTATGTTCTGTGCACGATACAAACTAGGTTTTTACTTTTAGCATGCAAAATTAAGAAAAACATTCACCAAACCTCCCGTGACCAAATGTTATGAATATTAATGGGATTAACAATTTAAGTTTATCTTTCGAAAAAAGAAATAGTAATAGTTAGTAACGTAATTTAAAAATATAAATAAAAAAAAATTTAATCTTATAGAACTTGGACAACGTAGATCCAAATAAATCCTTCCTTATCATTATCTGGCTATAGTTTTCATCATCATTAATGCCTTTACGTGGATAAACGATGACAAGAGAAAGGCACAATGCCATTTCAAAGAGGGTCACTGCTCCGTACAAGTTGATGGTCCTAGCTTTTTAGGATTGGAAAAAATAATTGATGAGATGATTATGATGGAGGTTTTCCGTAATAAAATTATGTCATCTTGCCCTTTTTTTTTCAAACTGAAAAATCTTATGTATCGATTACCATTCACGGTCCATTCACTTGACTTGAATAGCTATTCCATTCTCCTCTTATTCCATTCAATGAACTAAACGGATCATTAGTGTTTCTAACAAACTTATTTCAATATATGCCAATCTCTATTATGTCATATCTTTCAATATTTAATTACTCTTCTAGTTTTTAAATTAATTATATATTTGATTTTTAATTAAAAAAGGAGATTATTATTTTACACAATGATGCGTCAATAAGGCGAAATATATATTCATGGAGCATATAGGGCAATAATTATACATAATTGGATAAAAAAAATACTAGAACGCATCAACATTTTAAGATAATTTTATTTAAATCATTTTAACATTTCAAGTAAATAAAAAGAAAAATCAACATTTCACAAATTGAATGAAATAAGGTATCAATATTTCTCATTATTCATTCAAGATATCAACGTTTGGATTAATTTTTAATTAAATTTTTTTAATTTTTATCAATGGTCAATTATTAATACCTTATTTGACTCACTTTGCACTACATTGATCCATCTTTTAAACAATTTAAATCATTAATACATTAAATGAACCTATCCCTTAATGTTGATACCTTAAATAAATATTGCAAAACGTTGATACCTTAAATAAATTTATCCTCAAACGTTGATACCTTTGATATAATTATAAAATAATGGTGAAGCACATAAAAACACAAAAACACACACGCACACACAATTTCCTATATACAAATGACATAACTTTAATTACACATTTCCCAATACAAAATCACATCTACTATATCTAATTTTATTTTAAATAAATTGCATGAACAAGATTTAATGATTTTATCATAATTAATGGCTAAATAATATCTTATTTGTGTGATTTAGCTATCCAAAGAAATCCGCATATTTGCATGCGATTTATATGCATGCAAGTATATAAATCGCGTGTATGAAATATGATTTATGTGCAAGTACATAAATCGTATCTATTAGATATGATATTATATTGGTATTTAATAATTATTTTTATATAATTTATATTTAGATAATTTTAATTCGAGGGGGCCTAATTAGAGAATTTCCTATCATATAACAGTGATAATATATAAATCTGTCACGATTCGGTCCATCACGATTGCTATTCAATACTCCTACCAACTATCTTAAATTACAAATCGACTTCGTTGTCGTCTTGTCCTTTCTCCTCGTGGTGGGGAAGCAAAATTAAAGATATATCGGATCGGAAATAAGAACACCCCAAGGTATAGGAAGTAAAGCTACCCTTCACATACCACGTAGTATTTCTTTTGCGTCCACGTGAGTAGTCCTTGTCTACCTGTAATGCTTAGTAATAATTAATAGGAAAATTATATGGAAACAGTAGTTTCCACTTAAATAGGGAACTTTGAAAGTAGCTTTATATATATATATATATATATATGTAATTGATGCATCAGACGTTCAGGTTCAATTAAGTAATTTTTCTCCATGATTTTTGGTTCTGGTTTGCTACCCATTTTATTAATAGAGAACTAAGAAGTGTATTTATGTGAACCAAACAAGGATAGTATGGTCACTTTTAAAAATGTACATGTCATTATAGTTTTACTTTTACACCTCAAATTCAAGTTGTTAAATTATATGCTCAATTAGATATCTAGTTGTCATAGGTACTACCTTTTTTTTTTTTTTTTACTAATTATTTTTTAAGGTGAAAGTCATGTATATGATTATTTTAAAAAGTTACTAATTATTAATTATATAAATAAATTATCATAGCATTTTTAATATATGTCACATGTACTAAATACGTTACTCATAAAAAATGGGCATCACATCTAATACATACAATACTACATTCATGCATACGGTATGTTCATGCTGAATTGATTGTTAAGTCTAAGATAAAATTTGTATCCAACTGAAGAGATTTAACCAAGATATGATTTGATCTAAATATTAGAGGCTAGGAGAGTATCCTTCTAGAAAAAGGAAAGTAGGAGATTTTTAAAGATTTGTGAGTTAGAAAGGATTTGAAGAAGATTTGGTTTTTGTCTTATATATAGGTGGCTTTTCTCCATTGTAAAGAGCAAGATAGACATAGTTTAGGTATTTTTAGAGGGGTTAATGCTACCAATGGTACTTGAACATTTACAAAATATACAATTAGCTAGCTAAGTATGAAATTAATCAATTTAGTACATGAAAAGTTTTGAAATCAATCCATTTAGCATATAAAAGAACTAGATGGAAATACCATTAGCATAGACGAAAACTTCTTTTAGGTACTAAATTGATCAATTTTTAAAGTTTGGTACCTAATTGCATATTTTATCAAAATTCAGATACCATTTGTGATATTAACCCCTTTTTAGAGAGAGAATGAAGTGAAGAGCAAGCTAGTATCACAAGAGTTTACTGAAGATTACAAGATTCAAGATAAAAGAGGGGTTTATTTATAAATTCCTTCTATTCTTCTTATGATTGTGTTTTTATTTTTAGATTTATAGAAGACTAGAGTATTAATCTAGGCTTTGCAGAACCCTAACCTTAATATGTAATTGATATTGTTTTAATTCAATGATTATTTAGTTTTTTTTTTAATTTGTTTATGTGTTCTTTATTGGTTTTTACGTTTGATTTTATGTAAGTAGATTGACAAATCACTTATTTAAATGGATCTACATAAATGAAGAGATTTGAATGTGATTATATATAGGTAAGAAAGTGTAAATCTTTTGTATTAGATTAAGGCCTAGGATTGGTTAAGACCTAATAGTGGATTGGTTGAACAATAATGCAATTCTAGTTTTGCTATCAATTAAGAAGAGATTCCAATTTGTCTATCTAAGGTTAGGGATTAGTAATCTCAATAGGGATATTAATCTAATTGAGAAATTCTGCAATTGAAGAATTAATATATTAATTGAATCTTGATTTGATGAAACTTCCATGCTATTGTTAGTGGCAATTCAAAATTGGGGTAGTCTTGTCATCTTTTTCTCATTTAAAACAGTGGTTTTTATTGATTTGGTGGATTAAAGTAATTCATAAAAGTAAAATAATTAGTGGATTAGATTTATTTGATTTATAGCTTCCGTAATAGGATCAGAATAATTATTAGTGCTTGAAAGATCGTTGTGGAAACAATATCTATGCTTATTATTATACTATTATTTCGATCTGTATACTCGCCTAATTAATTGCAAAATAGTATTAAGAAAAGAAATTTTATTTGAGTGAAAGGATCACGTCAATTACTATGAATCCAAATATATGATTGAGAACCCACCAACAACCCATGAGTGCCAAAAAAAAAAAAAAAAAAACGCAAAGTGATTTTCTATGCAGCCAATAAAATTTATTATAATATATTCTTTTGCAAATTTTTGTCCCTTTTTTGCCCTCCAAGTTTTGTCCCCTTGTTCCTCTTTGTTATTACCTTTTCCAATTACATGGTATCATACCATTTCGTTATTGTATTTTTTTTTTCCCATACCTTTTTTACATTTCTTTTTCGTATTGTTACAATTTTTTATATATTACCTTCTTGTATTGCAGCATTTCCCCTTTTTACCTTCTTGTTGATACCTTTTCATATTATATAATATATCCTTTGTATTATTACATTTTGTGTAATATTACCTTATATTTCCTTTCATGTTGCTATGTTTTATGAAAAATCACATCACTTTAACTAAATTTTGAATACTCACAACTTATGAAATTAAATATATATATATATATATATATATTGTTGATTAACCGCTAGATCTATTTGTTATAAATTATGATATAGATGATTTATTATCATTATCTCTGATATACTTAAAGTTCGGAAGTCTTTCACTATTATATCCTTACATCTCATAAGAATCTAATTTTTTTTAATAAATACAGAAAACACCACATTAACGCTATCTTTTAATTTCTTAAAGTTTATACTACTACACGATCCTAAACTTTTTCCAATTTTGTTGGACTTTTTATTTCTCCAATAACTTTTTTATTATTTATATTATCTATGCTTTTTTATTATTTAAAAAACATATCTTTGAATATAATGTACTATTTGTAGAAATCTCATATTATTATGTAACTAAATGCAGATATGTATCAATAATTGTATGAATTATGATATATTATACATTTATAAATATTCTTTATAATACATATATATATATATATATATATATATATATAAGAACAAGAAGACGGGGGAATGATGAGGAGGGACCTAGCTTCTTTAAACATAGTGTAGATCTCGGACACGCCACTTTGGATGTACTTCGGTTCGTATGGCTGTAATGCTATGAAAATAGAAGATGGGATTTTTTTTTTATTTACTTTTTTTTTTTTGCCTTTAAATAGAAGATAGGATTAATAAAGCAAATTTACGCATTAGACCAACAAAGGTCGATCCTTCTTTATTAGTACAGATAAACGACCTTTATGAACTTGAGTTCTTGGTATTTTCAAAATTTTATACTTTGCTCGTATTTAAGAATTGTAAGTCTAAGTATTTATTCTAAACAAGGAAATATAAAATTGAAGTTAGGTAAAGTAGGCCAATAATATTGTAATCTAATAGTATCATCACTGAACTTTCAAGTGAAATATATCGGGGATGATGCCTCCCTCGTTTGTTATAATGACAAAAAACAAAAGATAGTTCGGTAAAGTAGGAAATCCTATTTTAATATAACTAGATTCTAGGGATTTTAAGATTGTCACATCTCGAATAGGGTCAATATGTGTTCAGTTTCACCACATATAACACTTAAGTTATACGTTAAGGCTACCAAAAACTATTTTTTTTTTTATTGTGATCGTTTGCTAATTAATTTTAGATTCTTAAATCGTTTAATTAGGTTTTGAAAACATTTGATTGAGCAGCAAAAAAACAACAAAAGTATCAAGGAAGGTAATTATCAATATAAGGTATTTGATAAAAAGTTTTACAACTACAGATACAAACTAGGCCCTCAAAAGAAATACAAGTTTGAAAATGGTAATTATAGCTTTCATTTAAGAAATACACATAACTCAACGTTCCTAGCTTCTTTACTTGTCAATAAGCTCATACCGATCTGTCCCAAACTCACACATAAGTATCAAAGTCGCAATTACTAGCATCTGAAAAATAAAGGAATGAGTCGAAGCCTAGTACATAATAACACAATCACACATGATGTAGCATATGCACCTAGACTATATGCAATATAACAATGAATAGTTTAAGGTTATTATTTAAGGTGATTTAAACAACATGGGAGCACTCACACTTCGAATAACAAGCTATAGGAATTTGGGAGTCTTCAGTTCTAGTAGTTACTTAACGGATTAATATGGGCAGCTTGAATACTTATTTCTCCTGTAGGAACATCTAGCAATAACCTCTTCTATGATTCATAGCCATCACGTATCTCCATTTATTTCAATCCATAATATAATGTGACTCAATTAGAACCCATAGTCGTGAGCTGCATCACCACTTCTCACAAAACATAAATGGATGTTATCCCAATACAGTTTACCCTATTACCTACTTGTCAAGCTACCAACGATAGTCTAAGTGTCTAACTACCATGTTTGCATTGCCTAACAAGGTTTTTGCTCCTTGGATTGTCTTAAACAACAAAAGCACACTTAAATAATTAATTAAACCATCTTTAAGTATTAGTTCATTCTAAGATGTCCATCCTAAGCAAACAATACACATGCCACTGCATACTTGATAATGAATCGATAGGCGATAAAGGATCGCATGTAAGACATTAGGTCGATAATATATCTGTTTAAGAATATTAATTTGCATTACTGTCATAACCGGCTGGGACCGACCGATTCTACCGAAATTGGCACTAATGCCGTGCCAAGTCTTGTTTAAGACTTGTTTTACATGGAACCGACAAGACCTGAATTGACCCACGTAGTTGAACTGGCAAATTCTGGCAATCAAACCGGTTAACCTGGACCCAAAAAACAAAAATAAGAATAAGAAAAACTAGAAATTTAAATATTTATTCGTACTTTATTATAAATTTATAAAATATAATCATTATATCATATTTATTTAATAATTAATTGATGAATTTGATCTAAATATAGATTTAATTTAGTAATGTCATATATATTGATATTTCATTATTAAATTATCCATTATATTTTTAGTTGTTTGTGACTTCGGTTCGACCCTTGACCTCTTAGCTTATTCGGGTCAAATCCATGTCCAATTCTGACAACATTGATAATTAGTTTTTGGCCTAAATAGTGAAATAGGATCCAAATTAACTAGATAACTACAAATAGGCTAAATTAGATAAAATTAGTTTAGAAACGCTACCCTAGGCCCCATAATATGATTTCTAGCCAATTGGCTCTATTTACACCAAATGAGCCTAAACTAAATCCTATCAAGTCTTTCTTAGCTAATTAGGGCCTAATCCTCTAAAATATAGCTTATACCTAACTTTTGTTTCATGAGTTTAAATTTCATAACACAGACCCGATACCATTTACCTATTCTAATTTAGCCTATTTCTAAAATATTTAAATCTATTATCAATTCTAGGTATTAAAATACTTAACTAAGCCCAAATTCTTTCCATAGGTCCAAAAGCCCTAAAATACCCTTAATGGACATAAATAGTAAATTAGAAGACTCAATAGCTAAATTAGGATCTAATTTAATTCTGATTGGGCTTGAATACAATTCTTAAGTCCAATAACTAATATTACTCTAATTGGATCTAATTTTAAAATAAAGTTCAATTATACTAAATTTAATATCTATGCTCCCTAATGGGCTCAATTCTTTACCCTTAAGCTCATTATCCTAAAAAGTGCAATACTTAGATAAGTCCTTATAGGGACTAATCCAGGATCCTTAAAGACCTAATACATCTAAATAATAAATTCAATTTCTAAATTATATAGGCTCAGTGCAAATCATCTAAGCCCAACTACCCTCTATGGACCCAACTCAATCAATTATAGCCCAAGACCTTTTATCATATAAGTCCTTACAGTAATTGATGAATCACTGGTTTGTATACTTAGTTCTCATACAAATTAACAATGTTGTTAGAATCGGATTGGGGTTTGACCCGAACAAGCTAGAGAGTTAGGGGTCGAAGCGGGTTCCACTGGGAGTCGAACCGAGATCACGAAAAAATATAAAAATATAAGGTATAATTTAATAATGAAAGACCAATACATATGACATTACTCAATTAAATCTATATTTGGATCAAATTCGTCAATTAATTATTAAATAAATATGATATAATAATTATATTTTATAAATTTATAAAAAAAATGATGAATAACTATTTAAATTTCTAGTTTTTTATTTTTTTATTTTTGTTTTTTCAATCTGGGTAAACTGCTTTGACCATTTAGGTCAACTATGTCAATCAAAGTGTCACCGGTTTGATACAAAAATGAGTCTTAAGTAAGATCTGATCCAGCATTAATGTCGATTCCGGTTGAATCGGGTCGAACCGCCCAATCTAGACCAATTTTGACAACAATGCTAATTATTAAAGCCTAAAACTATTAACATTAGCCAAGTTGAACATAATTTAATTTCTAAGTCTACTTTAGGTTATTTAGGTCAAGTTGGACCTATTCTTACCATCTTGGTCCATTTTAGATCATTTAAGTCATATTGAACATATTTTTATTATTTAGGCTCGTTTAAGTTATTTTAGCCCATTTAGCCCTAAAACAATCTCTAATTCGATTTTTATGTCCTTTTAAGCTCATCTTAATAATAAAGTCCATTTCAATATTGAATATTTACTTCAAGTCCATTTATTTAATTACAAGCACATACTAGCCTGGTTTAGCACATTTGGCCCATTTAAATCCATTCAACTAATTTGATCTCTAAATCATTTTCTAAGTCCATTTAGTATGTTAAAGCATATATTAATTCATTTGATTTGATTTAAGCCCACAATATGTTAATAATTCCATTTTTACCACTAAAAGATGTTAAAATAAATTATTTTATACTTGATTTTGATGAGAGCAAAAGTTATGGAGAGATATTGTAAACACACTCTTCAATATAATTGATAGTTTATAAAGAAAAACCAAAATCAAGATATATGTATATGTGTGCCTTGTGTGTTTTGTTTTTATGCTAGTAGGGATAGCATCGGCGAGCCAGTCCAATGGATTAAGACATAAAAGCAAGCAAGTCCAAGATCCAAGGCGTGGCAAAGGCGTGAAGAAGAAGAATTTAAAGCATGACATATGAAGCCTATGGATCGACGAGCCGGTGGACTATATTAAATTCGACTGTTGTGTCCATTAATTGTCGGACGTTATTTGCAATGGACATTTAAGTTTTTTAAGATATATATAAGCTTTTCCTTAGAGATTTAGATAATTCTTTGACAACTTTTAAAAGTCTTCATTTGCAAACGAACAAATCAAGTTTTCTCTCTTAAATTATGTTCTCTTGTACATTATTTTGTAAATTCTAAGTAAGAGAGAAAAAATCATTCTAGTGCTCTATTCTTATACTTGTACTCTATAAAAGAGCATCTAGAGAGTAAAATAAATATTCTATTTTCGAAAGTGTTATGATTTGTGTATTGCTCATCTTGAGCGTATTTTATTGGTGATTAATAAAGTGGTTGTGAAGTCCTCGTTTTGAGGCATTGGTGGATCATGGAGAGTAGGAAGCGGGCCGAACTCCGTGTTAAATTTGGACTCAAATGCTCTATCCCTTACTCTTTTATATTTTTTATTATAATTTGATGTTGTTTTATCAGATTCTGTTAAAGTTAATTTTGATCCGTTGCATAAAAATTCATTTGTTTGATCATTTTAGGTCAAATACTCAATTCACCTCCCTCTTGAGTATTCTTTAGTGCATTTTCATTTGGTATCATAGTCTCTTCTCTATTTGTTTTGTGCTTAATCACATATAGAGTAAAGATCATGGCATGTAAAGATCAAGCAGTTTCTCCGTGTTAAATCTAGAAAATACTAGATTTAAATAAACTTGCTATGAATATTTTGCATTGTGGTATGAATGAAAGCAATTTCAACAATATGCACATGTAAATCTGCTAAGGAAATATGGGATGAACTGGAAAAGACTTATGAAGGAACTTCTAGAGTTCGAGATACAAAAATAAATCTTTTATGTGGACAATTTGAAATTTTCAAAATGCTTTCTAATGAATCTATAGATGAAATGCATAACAAATTCATTAATGTCATAAACCCCTTGAGTGTACCTTGGAAAAATTTTACTAACTTGGAAATAAATTCTAAACTTCGTAGGTCACTACCCAAGGATCAGGAAGCAAAAAGGACAGCCTTAGAAAAAGCACGAAACTTAAGTGCTATGAGTAAGGAAGAACTCTTTGGAGCACTCAAAACGCATGAACTAATTAATAAGCAAGGAGAAAAATCAAACAAGAAGGCTATTGCCTTAAAAACCACAAGTCAAGATTCCAGCGATGATGATGATGATGAAAATGTCACAAACCAGGACACATCTAGCAATACTACCTACTGCTCAAGAAAGCGTCAAAGGGACCTAAAGCACTCATAGCTACTTGGAGTGATGATGACTCGAGTGAATTGGATGAAAATGTGTGGTTTATGGCACTAGATGATGAGGTAAATTCTCCCTCTTCTCCTTCTTATGATGAGTTATATACTATGTATGATAAAGTATATTGTAAGTTGGTAAAGGTAGAGAAAAAGAACAACATCCTTAAATCTTTAATGATGGAAGTAGGTGAAAAGCTAGAAAATTCTCAAGCCAAGCATGAGGAAATCAATTTAGAAAATAAAAAGTTGCACGAAGAAATAAATAATCTGAAATTGGAAAATGATAAGATGAATAATAAATGTAAAAAGCTAAAAAGAAAAAATTGATGACTTGAGTGAGATCAATGAAAAATCAATAATTGAAAATGAATAGCTTGATCTTGAAATTAAAACCATAAATAATAATAGTATTGAATGTGCTAGCAGTAGTGATGAAATATCTAAAGAGCTAGAAGAATTAAAAAATCAAAATATTTTGCTAAAAGCTAGCTTAGATGATTCAAAAGGAACTATAACTAAGTTCACAAATGGTAGAAAGAATTTGAACATACTTCGTGAAAATCAAAGACGTGATTTAAATAAATATAAAATTGGCTATAGTAGAGAAGTAACTGCAAGTCCTACAAAACTTGTTTCGTACAAGCCGCTTATGGGACATGCAATTACTGTGGTAAATCTGATGATACTGCACACAACTGTGCAATAAGAAAAACCATGCATTTGAATCATAGAAGTAAGCTAGTTTAGGTTTCTAAGAAAGAGATTCTTGTTCCACCTAACCAAAAAGGACCCAAACTCAAATGGGTACCAAAAAAATAATACTCTATTATATAGAAAATCTTCAAGTGGGAACAACAAATGGTATTTCGACAGCGGCTGCTATAGACACATGATTGGAGACACATCCAAGTTCACATCTTTAGACTTGAAAGATCAAGGGAATGTTACCTTTGGAGATAATCATAAATCAACTGTTCTTAGTGAATGTAACATTCTTATAAATAAAGATTTAATTATTAAAAATGTACTGCTTGATGATCTAAAACATAATCTACTTAGTATAAGTCAATTGTGTGATAATGATTTTATAGTAACATTTCTTGCTAGTAAATTCCTATTGAAAGAATTGACAATAACCAAGCATATTTTGAAGGATATAGATAAAGAAATATTTACAAAATCAATTTAAATGATTTTAAATCATTAAATGAAACTTGTTTATAATCCCAAAATGCCAATAGTTGGCTATGGCATAGAAATTTGGGATTGCTAGCATAAATGTAATTTCAAAACTTATTAAAAAGAATTTTATCAAACTTTTACCAAAAATAAATTTTTAAAAGGACAAGATTTGTCAAGCATGCCAACAAGGAAATCAGACTAAGACTTCTTTTAAGTCTAAGGATGTTGTTGCCATTTATAGGCCACTAGAACTATTACATATGAACTTATTTGGTCCTTTTCAAACTTTAAGTTTGGGTGGCAAAAAATATACCTTGGTTATTGTCGATGACTTCTCTAGATATACATAGACTTTCTTCCTTGCATCTAAAGACGAAACAAATCATTTTTTTTTTTTAGATATTGCAAGAAAGTCAAAAATAAATAAGTCTAAATATTGTGATAGTTTAAAGTGATCTTTGGGGGAGAATTTAAAAACTACGAAATGGATTATTTTTGCAGTAAATATGGCATTGAACATAATTTATTCAACAACTAGAACTGTACAACAAAATGGTGTAGCCAAAAGGAAAAGCAGAACTTTAATTAAAATGGCTAGAACCATGTTGTGCGAAACAATTTACCAAAAGATTTTTAGGCTGAAGCTGTAAATATGGCTTGCTATATATTAAATAGAGTTTTTATAAGACCAATTCTCAAGAAAATCCCCTATGAGGTTTGAAAGGAAAATGACCTAACATATCTTATTTCCATTCTTTTGGCACTAAATATTACCTTATAAACAATTAGCTAAATTTAATGCTAAAAGTGATGAAGGAATCAATTCTAAGTTATTCTTTGACCAGTAAGGCATATAGATTATTTAATAAAAGAATATTAGCTGTAGAAGAATCTAATCATGTTTCTTTTTAATGATTATTTGCCTTATTTATCCTCAAATGATAATGTAGATGTTGTTTGTGCTGATTTGAACAGATTTTCTCTTGAAAATAATAATAAAGAAGATAATGAACATAAAATGGATGTTGTGCATGAATATACTAATTATGATCTTCCTAAAGAATGGAAATATGCAAAATCATATCCAAAAGATCTAGTTATTGGTGAACCTTCGAATGAAGTACAAATAAGATCATCCTTAAGTAATATAAGTAATCTTGTTTTTCTATCACCAATCGAGTCTAAAAATATTGAAGAAGCCTTAAAAGATGAATTTAGGATATATACTACGCAAGAAGAATTAAACCAATTCACAAGAAATGATGTTTAGAATTTGATTCATAAACTTGATAGTAGACCTGTTATTAGAACCAAACGGATATATAGAAACAAGCTTGATGAATCTGGCATAATAATAAGAAATAAAGCTAGATTAGTTGCTAAATAATATAATCAAGAAGAAGGCAAAGATTTTGATGAGACATTTGTCCCAGTTACTAAACTAGAATCTATAAGGATGTTTTTAGAATTTGTGGCATTAAAAAATTTGACTCTTTTTCAAATGGATCTCAAAAGTGCTTTCTTAAATGGCTTTATAAAAGAATAAGTCTATATAGAGCAACCATTGTGTTTTGAACATAATGAATTCATCGATCATGTTTTTAAATTAAACAAAGCTCTTTGTGGACTAAATCAAGCTCCTAGAGCTTGGTATGAAAGACTCAGTAACTTCCTTTTAAATAATGGATTTTCTAGAGGAAAAATTGATAAAATTTTGTTTATAAAAAAATCACAAGTCATATATATTAATTGTGCAAATCTATATATATGACTATGCATGGAGCTACTAATATGAGTCTTATAAATGAATTTGTGAAATCCATGAAGAATGAGTTTGAAATGAGCATGATGGGAGAACTCAATTATTTTCTAAGTCTTCAAATAAAACAATATGAAAATGGAACCTTCATCAATCAATCAAAATATACAAGAGATCTATTGAAAATGTTTAAAATGGATAATTGTAAAACGAGACCCATACCTATGAGCACAAATGTAAAACTTGACAAGGATGAAAATGGAAAAAAAATTGTATGAAAAGGTTTATAGAGGCATGATAGGTGATTTGTTATATTTAACAGCTTCAAGACCTGATATCATGTTCTTGGTGTGTGTATGTGTACAATTTCAATCTTGCCTAAAAAAATCACACTTGAATGTATTAAAACGTATATTCAAGCATCTTACAGGCGTTATTGAAATTGGCTTGTGATATTCAAAGTTTACTTCTTTTGATTTAGTTGGATACTCTGATGATAATTTTGCTGAGTGCAAAGTTGATTAGAAAAGCACAAACGGCACATGCCACTTTCTTGGAAATTCCCTAATATCTTAGTGCTCAAAGAAACAAAATTCGGTTATACTTTCAACTACTGAAGCTGGGTATATAGCTGTCATAGCTGTTGTGCACAAGTTTTATAGATGAAATAAACTTTGCTTGATTATGGTTTGAAATATGAACATATTCCAATTCGCTGTGATAACACAAGTGCTATAAATTTAACAAAAAAATCTAATTCAACACTCAAGAACCAAGCATATCAAAATTAGATATTATTTCATCAGATATTATGTTCTAAATAGAAATATGAGTTTGGAATTTATTGATACAAACAATCAAATTGTTGATATTTATATGAAACTCTTGAGTGAATATCGTTTTTGCACTTTGCAAAGAGAATTGGGCATGATCAAGCAAAATGAGTGTTAAATATTATTGAGCTAGGTTGATCTAGAACTTGTTTTGGGGCTAAACAAGCTATTAAATATAATACATACAAATAAATCTGTTCTACTTTTGAAATGTTTTGTTTTTGGATGCTGCATATTTTTTATAGACCGGCTCTCCGGTATTCATGTTAAAACTTGACGTGAGGCTCGATTTCCTTTGTTTTTGCCCAAAATAATGCACCGGCTCGCTAGTATGTGATCCCTATTGAGGGCTTGATCTAACCCATGATCGACTCTATGGATTTTATGTTCATAATTTGTTAGTACCAGCGAGCCGATACCCCATGCATAGGCTCACCGGTGGTCTGTTTTTCACATGCATGGTCTATTTTTCACATGCACATATATATATATATATATGCATTCTTCTCTCTCCTTGATCATTTCTCTCTTCTTTTCCTCTCTCCTTTGCTTTCTCTCTCTCCTTTTTCTCTCATATCTCTCTAAAATCTCTCAATTTTTAAAAGAAATCTATCAATCTCTGTATCTTTCTCTTCCATCTTCTTCCCCACTATCTCTCCTTCCTCCTTCCTCTTTCTCTCAGCTCCATCAGCATTTGATGGGTTTCTACTCCCCTCTAGAAAGCATTCAGACAAGTATTCCTTATTCAAAGATCTCTCTATTGATTTGGGTAGAAATTATAATACAGATGTGCCACAGTTCTTTAGAATTCCTCACATGTCTGGAGTAGTAGTAAATAATATTATGGAAACCATATCTTTTGTTGCTAAAATAAATGAGGAAGCTATTAGATTATTTTACTGCAATTTGATTGATTATCTAGAAGATGATGGAATTTTAGGCATTGAGATGGAGTCTAGTTTCAATAGCTTAAGTTTTGTGGGACCTATGCTGTATTCATATCTATATGGTAAGAAGCTTGAGATATTACATTTTGATATTTGTCGCTTGATTAGGGTTGATGATACTGGAGTTAGGATGCCCAGTACATTTGATGGGGCCTAATACTATGAGGAGTTGTTTGCTGTGTCTAACATGGGTAAAAATTGACGCGAACAACACAATTTATAATCTTCAAGATTGTCTCTTAGGCGTTAGATTCTTTGTCAATTTTTAACAGACAATTATGTACCATGGAAGGGACAACAAACCACAGTAACCTAGTAAAACTTACGACTTATGGTTTATATTTTAAAAGGAGATAAGGTTCGCTTTTTTTATTTGATGTTTAGGACTTTAAAAATGTGACCAATAAGCTTGCTCAAGCAATTATGAGATGTGGCAGATAGATTACTTAGTTGCTATGGAACAAAGGTATCGAGTTTCGTACCGTGACTCGCCAAGTTCGGGTTCTTACCTTTTCCTTCAATACCATTAGTTCTAGGACTTGGAAAAGACAAGATAGGAGATTGGTAAGAAAGAAGCCTTTAGAGCCTTTAGTTGGAGGTGTTGCTCTACTACCTAGTTTTGGTCCAAATATAGATTCTTCCGATGATGATGCGCCTCCACCTTCACCTATTAGTTCCTCTGCTCCTAGTACCTTTATTTCCTCTTGGTAGCAACTTCGAGAGCATATGGACACCAGATTTGATACCATAGAGACTTAGATGTCCAATCTTTGCTCAAATTTCCAGACTTTCAACTGTGATATTAGAGGCTTTGTGGATCATTTCTATCATATTCATCCCTGTCCACCTTCTCCTACCTGATCTTTCCTTATGCTTATGGTTGTTTATGTATAAACTCTACGTTTGGCATTGTTGTGATTTTTTGACCGATCCAATATTAAATGTCTTAGACGACTATTTCATATGACTTTTCTCCTACTTCTTTTTACTTGCTATCTTATATAAATCTTTTTTATGAGGTTAAAGGGGGGAAATTAATGTGTAACTAAGGGAAGAAAAGAAATGGGATAAAATATGTAAATAATGGATGATTAAGGGGGAAAAAACCAATAGCTTTTACACAACTGTTTGCCCTTATCCAAATAAGAGAGATTGTTAAAATAAATTATTTTATACATGATTTTAATGAAAGAAAAAGTTATGGGAAGGTATTGTAAACACTCTTGAATATAGTTGATAGTTTATATAGAAAAACATAAATCAAGATATTTGTATAAGTGTACCTTGTGTGTTTTGTTTTTATGTTAGTAGGGATAGCACCAGTGAGCTGGTCCAGTGGATCAAAACTCAGAAGCAATCGAGTCTAAGATTCAAGGTACAACAAAGGCATGACGAAGAAGAATTTAAGGCGCAGCATGTGAAGCCTATGGACTGATTATGGATCGGCGAGCGAGTGGACTATTAAATTCGACCTTTGTATGGATTATTTATCAATGTCTGTCAAATGTTATCCCCAACGAACATTTAAGATTTTGAAGACTATATATATACGCTTTGCTATGGAGATTCAGATAGCTCTTTGACAACTTTTGAAAGCCTTTATTTGCAAACAAACAATCTAGTTTTCTCTTTTAAATTCTGTTCTCTCGTATATTATTTTGTAAATTCTAAGTAAGAGAAAGAAAATCATTCCAGTGCTCTATTCTTATACTTGTACTCTATAAAAGAGCATCTAGAGAGTAAAGGAAATATTCTATTTTCTAAAGTTTTGTGACTTGAGTATTGCTCATCTTGAGCGTATTTTTGTTGGTGATTAATAAAAGTGGTTGTGAAGTCCTCATTTGGAGGTATCGGTGGATCGTGGAGAATAGAAAGTGGGCCAAACTCCAGGTTAAATTTGGTCTCAAATTCTCTATCCCTATCTCTTTTATATTTCTTATTATAATTTGCTGTTGTTTTTTATCCGGTGTTGTTAAAAGGTAATTTTGATCCATTGCATAAAAATTCATTTGTTTGTTCATTTTAGGTTAAATACTCGATTCAATTTCCACCCAACCCCTCTCTTCTCTTTGTTGAGTATTCTTTAGTGCATTTTCAAAAGCCTTATTAGGCCAAAACTAGTCTAATTACTTCAATTTATATTTATCTATTTTTAATTTAACGAAAAGCCTAATAAATTAAAATATACCTAAATTAAACTATTATAGCTAATCATATACTAATCAAGTTAGTCTAGCAATTTAATTAATTATTTAATTTGAAACAGTAATTTTTCATTTAGAAATAGGCTAAAAACAATGAACACACTGCATGCATGATCAATTCAGACCCAATTTGGTTCGCTTCAACAGGTTTTTGGTCCAATTCACTTGTCACACTTAAAATAAAATTCCTAATGGTGGCTTTCGATAAGGAATGGCGATCCATGGTGGTCAAAATGTGGCCAGTTTGGCCGTTTGAAAAAGGCAAGCTGCAATGTGTTTTTCACGGTGTAGTTTGAAATAATTTTTTTTCTTAAAAGTATTAAATGACCTTAAAAGAGTACTAAAATTTTCATTTTACTTCTAGACATATAAAACTTTCGTCCATAAAATTTTTATTCAAAAATAGTTTTTTTTTTTACATTTTATTTATTTTTCCTAAGAAATAGACATATTAAGCCTTTTAAAAAAAATTGATAATTACCAAACCTTTGAGTTTACATCCTAAAATATTAAACTATTGTTTTCATGAATTTTACCCAAAAATAAATTTGTTTAGTACCTTAACTAATATCACAAAGTATGCATTTTTATGTGCTTATTTTTTTCAATTTTGTTACATTCATATTTATTCAATTTTATCATGAAAAATTATGAGAACAATTATATAAAACATACTAAAATAGAAAATATATATATATAATATATATCACATCATTCCATATTTAACCCATTTATATCACACAATCATTAAATCAAACAAGAACAACCAAAATCAATATATTTCACTTAAGCTAAATAATACATAATATTTTACCTAAATTATGTATTTTATTTTTTTTTATTTTCACTATTATATCCTATTATTTGCTAATACATTTCATCACTATACAAATTAATCGAAATACTTACTTGTAGTAGTAATACAAAATTAAACCCTTCTTTTGTCTATGCTGAAGAATTTAATGGAGCTCCTTTTGCTTCTAAACCAAATTCCCTTTTGATACACACCTAATTTCAAAAAGAAAAATAGAGATTAATGAGGGTGTTTAAGTGGTTTAAAAAATAAATAAAACATAGAGGTAGTACCTTTTAAGGTTTTGATGAGGGAAATGGGTCCATAGTGTTTTAGGGTTTGCTTTAAGGATAAAAATGAAGTGAAATTTTCTACTAGATAGGTAGGTAAAGTGGTGTCTATTATAAGATTCATTAAGGTTTCATTTTGTACAAAGAGAGTAGGACAAAGATGATGACATTAAGTGACAATAAAGGGAATGTTCTAGAGCTTATGGATTGTAAAAAGAATAATATTTGTATTAAAAATTCTACTGAAAATTGAAATGGATAAGAATAATGATGTATTAGATTCTAGAAGATTTTTAGGTGGGTTTAGGGCTAAGATGGTTAGTGGGTTAGATTGGCAAATTAGTTAGGGTCATAACATGTAATTAGAGTTTAAATGGGCTTAGAAAATTGCTAGATTAATTAAAAATTTTAATTTAGCAAATTTGAAGATGATGAAATAAATTTAGCTATTTAGGTGGTTGGATATGTATTTGATTAAAATTTAGGGTGTTGAGAAATTTAGGTATGAATTTGTAGAAAATTGTCGAAATTGGGAAAATTGAAAAAATTAGGAAATTGTAATTTAGGTAGATGACTAATTTGATATTTAGCTTTGATTTAATTTATCTTATATAATGAAATGAGGAATTAATCTCTATTTCCAATTGAAATTTATTTCAACCTTGAATTTGCTAACCATATTATATAATTCACTTAATTTATTTAGTTAATTATATATCTTGGTTGGATATGTATTTGATTAAAATTTAGGGTGTTGAGAAATTTAGGTATGAATTTGTAGAAAATTGTCGAAATTGGGAAAATTGAAAAAATTAGGAAATTGTAATTTAGGTAGATGACTAATTTGATATTTAGCTTTGATTTAATTTATATATAATGAAATGAGGAATTAATCTCTATTTCCAATTGAAATTTATTTCAACCTTGAATTTGCTAACCATATTATATAATTCACTTAATTTATTTAGTTAATTATATATCTTGGTTGGATATGTATTTGATTAAAATTTAGGGTGTTGAGAAATTTAGGTATGAATTTGTAGAAAATTGTCGAAATTGGGAAAATTGAAAAAATTAGGAAATTGTAATTTAGGTAGATGACTAATTTGATATTTAGCTTTGATTTAATTTATCTTATATAATGAAATGAGGAATTAATCTCTATTTCCAATTGAAATTTATTTCAACCTTGAATTTGCTAACCATATTATATAATTCACTTAATTTATTTAGTTAATTATATATCTTGGTTGGATATGTATTTGATTAAAATTTAGGGTGTTGAGAAATTTAGGTATGAATTTGTAGAAAATTGTCGAAATTGGGAAAATTGAAAAAATTAGGAAATTGTAATTTAGGTAGATGACTAATTTGATATTTAGCTTTGATTTAATTTATCTTATATAATGAAATGAGGAATTAATCTCTATTTCCAATTGAAATTTATTTCAACCTTGAATTTGCTAACCATATTATATAATTCACTTAATTTATTTAGTTAATTATATATCTTAGTTTTCTAGTCTTGGTTTTAATTTAGGTTCAAAATTATCCGTATTTTTATACTATTTAATTCATCCTTTTCTAAATAAACTAGTGAAATTCAAGATATTTTAAAGATTTGGAACAAGAATATAACCTTTTTATATTTAACAATCTTGTAGTTTTTATGACATGGAACCTATATATTATAAGTAGTAGATGTATTTATAAATTTTGCGTTAGTTTTTTTATGATATAGTGTAATACTACATATTGAATGTTCCTTTCTTAAAGAGATCAAACACATGCCCTATTTTATGAAAGTGAGTTTTGAAACTTTGAATGCGAAACCAATATTATGGCATGAAGTATCCCATTCGGAATCTAACCAACTATGTAAAATTTGGTAGGCTTAAAAGTGTAGTGTAAAAGGTGATTAAGACATTAAACCGTTGATATCTGGCGACATCTGAAAAATAGAATTTGTATGTAGGACTATTTCTCACGTATGATGAGAATAGTTGAAGAAACATCTATTTATTTTTCTTTGACAAACACCCTTCTTAACAACGACATAATATATCCATAATCTTGGCACTAACAAGAGTCATTTGTCCTTTTCGTGGTCGGGAGGACATGACTGAATTCTAATTTTCCATCAATAAAAAATTAACAAGATAAGGACTGAAGGATAGATGGAGCTTAGTGTTTTTCATTTTCTAATGCAAAGTATATTTGCTTTGCTAATAGGAACATATAGGATGGGACAAAAAAGAAAAGAAAGAATTGGATAAATTAACAAAATTTTGCTATCACTACATACATATATCTAGACATCGGCACGGTTCGGGTCGGTTCCGGACCCGAACCGGAACTGCCAGAGCCGGGGCGGTTCACGGTTTCAAGGAACAGCCAGTTCTAGCGGTTCCGATTCCGGTTCACGTGAACCGTTTTTTTTTTTTTTTGGAAAAAAAATGGGGAAGGACAATGAGTATATATAGCCGAGGGTTTGGACGAGGAGAATATGCTGCGGGAAAGCAAGCCATCAAATTTACGATTTTGGGCCTCCTACTTTTCCTATTTCCCATAATGTCCTTGGTTTCTTTCTAATTTGTAGGTTAGTCTGCGTGTTTTGCGGCCCTACCCAATCCCTCGCCCCTCCTCGATTCACCGTAATGCGTGTACTTAAAATAGCAGTGCATCCAAGTTGCTTGTATAAATTAAATTAGGAAAAAAAAGTAACATTAATAATAAATTAAACAAAGTTAATATTGATCAATAAAGATTATAATCCATAGCAAAATTAGGTATATCTCCTTTCAAGAACTGTGCAGGTTTTTTTTTTTTTTAAATTCGAATATTTGGCGGTTCTGGATCCGGTTGGAACCGCTGGTTCCGTCATGCTAACAGCTTGGACCCATTGAAACGGTTCGGAACTGTCACCTACGGGACGGTTCCCAAATCAGGAACCGCCGGTGACGATTCGAAGCGGTTCGCGGTTTGAAACCGCCCTGTGATGATGTCTACATATATCAGACAAGTAGCTCTTTCATCATCAATGCCCTAATTTCTCATTGGATTTTACATGGCTGTTTTTGAAAACATTTTCCCTAGGGTCCCAACTAGTTCTTAACCAGACTTTTCAACAAATAATTATTGTACCATCTTTCAAACGGGATATTAGTGCTCTACACTCCCTACAGCCATCAGGACGTGAGGAATAAGGGTCCAATTATTGTTAGGACGATCCTTGAACTAGATAACTACGTTTTACCTATATTGGGACCAAATAAAGTATTCATGTACTGTGTAGGGAGATCATATTATGAATAAGAGTGACGAATTCTTGCATCGGATTAAATATGAAAAAGACTTTAATCCAAAAAAATTAGTAAAATCACCACAAGGTTAGAACATAACCGATCATGCCTAGAGGCTAGAGCAGTCACATTGCCCCTATTGATCTTGGGATGAAATAGCAATAGGTCACAACCACATCACCCATGACTGTGGCATATGGTGGTTGTTTACCATTACTTTAACGATTTGTTCATTTTGTCCTATGAAATAAAACAAGAATAAAATTATAATAGAATTGTAATAATTATTATAATATTCACTTGATATTCAAAATAAAATAAATAATAATTAGAGTAAAATATAAAATATCTATAATACTTATTGTCTTTATTACAAAGAGATGATAATTATCTTAGTGATATTTTCAAGATATGAATATATATATATATTTGATAAGGTTTAAAAAGAAAGACCATTGAATTATAATTTATAATTAATGAGTATGAGAATATGAATTGCTATTTATCATTTTACATAATAGTAATTTATTCTGAATTATCATTTCTCTCAAGTTAACACCATAATAATACCTTTACCTGGAATGAGAAAGAATTAAACAACTATTCATATGAAAAGAATGTACTGTAAAGATGTTATGCAATTCTTATAAGACAAAGGATAGCTACTTGCCACCATAAATGGGCTACCTGGTCTCCATCTTTAATGGGGACAATTAGAAATATATTTTCTTTTTTTTTTCTACCTTTATTTCTTCCTTTTTCTGCAGTTTCAATTTTATGTAATTATTAATTTTTTAAAATGTTTGTTATTTACTTTAAAATCAAGGACGAATCTAAGGGGCAATGGGGCTCCAACACCATACTTGGGAAAAATTAATTTTTAAATATTTTTTTAAATAAAAACAGATCTATGATATAAAACTAAGTGTTGTCTAGTGGTTAATTATCTACTTTTATATCAATGAGGCACATGGTATACTTTTTTTTTTTTAATTTTTTTCAACATGCATTCAATATACTATTTACTTTCTCTCTCTCCATCCATATATATATATATATATATTTAACTTTTTCTTTCACAATAATTGATAACATTACATTCTTTTATCATAAAATTATCAAACTAAATAAATTCTTATTAATAATAATTTTATATTCAAAATATACCACAAGTAATAATAATTATTATTATCTATATTACAATTGAATCTTATTGCACACTAATCATATAATTTGATTTAATAACTTTTTTCTTCAATTAATGTTATTTAAATGTACATAAATTATTGAATAACTATCCTATATACATATATTTTATGATCTATTTGTACCAAAAGCAATCATATTGCACATTAAGTATATGATTTCGTTTCATTTTTTTCTACATGTAATATTAAGAAAATGAACATGAAGTGTTGAATAAATATCTTATTAGATATATTTTATTATTTATTTTTAGTAAAAGCAAAATTTATATAAATATTAACTCTATATTTTTTTAATAATAATTAATTTACAAGTGATATATATAACATCTCTTATGAAATAGTCTAAATACTTTTAATTATTATTTGAATAATTTTTCTAATGAAGTTTTAGAGAATATCACATTGAAATCTTTTTGAAATTCTCATAAATATATAAGATGTAATATAATTATAATAGTAAGTGAATATTAATAAATAATTTTAAAATTAACTTAATTAAGGTTTGACGTCTCAATCGTATAATCCTGCGTCATCCTATTTAAAATTGTTACTAGTTTGTGAGACCTTTTTGTCATCAAGTTTTTCAAAATTGTGGTTAAATTTAAAAGATTAAACTAACTATCCTCAATAATTAAAATTTCCTCAAAAAAGAAAAAAAAATTGCAACTTCACTTAGTTCCATACATTAAGTTCATTGTTTCACTAGAAAAAAAAAATTGAATTTATTTTGAGCTCGTAATTTTGCTAGGTTTCATAAAATATTCTTGAGTTCGTAGTTCTACTCTAAATCAACGTAGAAAAATATTTTATTTCGTAAATCGCTTTACGAGATGTTACAAGTATTTTGACGTATAAACTCTGTTATTCAACGAAGAGAAAATTACTTGCATGTTCGTAAATTTACTCAAGATTCTTAAGATTAATCTCCCGTAAAGACTTATGAATATTCGTTATTTCGAAAAATTCCTTAACTTTCCATAATTCTTTTTATATATGATAAATCTATTCAAACGTTTGTAAGAGAGCATGGCTCAAAAATCTTATAAGTTATAATCTTTTTAAAAAGACAGAGTAGTTCAATGTTTCATAGTTTTACTTCATAATCTATAACACCAGATAAGTTTGTAAATAGAATTTATATTTATAGAACTGCTTTATATGTTGTAATTTCATATAAAAATTCATAAATTATCTCAAGTTTGTAAATACATTTAATAATTTTTCTGTAAAATCTCAATATTTGTGAAAATCACCTTAGTTCATAATTTTACTTATTTGATTTGTGTCCCTTTAATGTTTGGAACATCACTTGAAGTTAGCAATTCCATTTAGGGTTTTTTTTTTTTTTTTTTTTATCTTTTCCCAATCATTTTGATATCTTATTTTTATTATTTTCAAATAGATGTTTATTAAAAAACAGATACAAATAAAATATAGACATTTTTATAAGTAAATCATATACAAATAAAATACATATGCAAATCATATACAAATGAAAATTAGACAGTCCAAACAGACAATTCGCAAAAACAATAAAAGAAAAAAAAAATGATGTCACTTAAATATTTGTGATACTAAATCCTTTGGGAATGCTTGATCAATTTTATCTACTAAAAATATTTTCAAAATCAATATGTTTTACTTAAAGTTTGTCAATATACCCAAATATTCATGATATCACTACATCACTATATATATATATACCTAAATGTTTAGATAAGATATATATGCAAAGCAAATATAAATGAAAGTAAGACAATGCAAATAGACCCTTCATTAAAACACTAAAAAAAAAAAAAAAGTGACAGCATTCAAATATCTGTGATACTAAATCCTTTAGGAATGTTTGATCAATTTTATGTACTATAAATGTTTTTAAAATCAATACGTTTTACTTAAAGTTTGTCAATATACCCAAATGTCCGTGATATTACTACATCACTATATATATTTGTAAATCCTCTCTAATTTAAAAAGTACTTTTAGTTAGTTTAATTATTCAAAATGTTTGTAATTCAACTCAAATGTTAGTAATCCCCTAATGCAACCTTCACTCACGAATTTTAAAAGGCTGCTTATTAAGAATAGGGTTAGTTAGTAGCCAAAGAGAGAGGGAAAAAAAATCGAATAGGGGTAGTTATGCTAAGAAGGTGTGTGATATTTATAATGAATTTCACATCTAAACGTTGCAATTTCTTTGCCTGTTGAAGATCTTGTTGAAAAGATTTCTCCAATGCTTGCTTCAGCAGATGTGTCTTCTTAATTTTCTCCAGCGGTCTTTCCCAATACCTCCAACTCGTGCTTTTAAACCATCTCTTATTTGTGATTCCTCTCACGATAATAAAAGAAGGGAGTTATAAGCCATTTTAAAATTTTGATGATAACAAAAGAATTCTAACAAAATTGCAAACAGTCTTTCTAAACTTTTGTTTAGGGCAAATTATACTAGTGGGCCACAATGTTTGGGGATAAGTTCATTTTGGATCACAACGTTTGGGGATAAGTTCATTTTGAATTACAATGTTTGGAAAAGTGATTCATTTTGGGTCATAGTAGACACCTATCAACAAGAGAAAAGAAACATGTATCAATAGGAGGTGATACGTGTCAACATGAGAATGTGAATTTACCCCTAAACATTATGACCTCCAGGTGTAATTTACCCCTTTTATTTAGGTGTGAATATATACTCTTGTTGGAGGCTATTTTTCAACCGAATCTCAAAGCCCAAGTCCGACCCCACCTCAAACCCAAAATGCAATTCGTGATCATAGAAGAAGCCCAAGTGATGTGCCTATACAAAAAAAAAAAAAAAAAAAAAAAAAAAAAAAGGAGCCAGCGTATATATTAGACAAGTGACATAAATAACTAGAATTGAGAACAGAGTAAGACGGTGCATATCTCTTCAAGACAAGTCCATTAGAACAAGAAAAGCTAATAAGATTAAAGTCATTGGTCTCCCATGGTTAAGGAGGGACTCTCTCTCTCTCTCTCATTTATAGAAAGACATTTAGGAGAAGTTTTTCCTCAACACACTCTACTCTCTCACTCTGTAAGTCTCGGACCAAGACTACTCTTTGACTTAGGCACTAAGATGACTCAATTCTCTCTTACTCTTAAGTGGTTGGTGCCATTTTTCTTACAAATATAATTTTTTCTATTGATTTAAACATCAAAGTGCTCATGCCAAGGCAACCCCCAACATCACTTTACTCATATTTGTTACTTATATAAGCAACTAGAAACACTAGTAAGGAAAGCCCGACACATTGACCCACGTTTAATAAACAAGAATTATACACCAATACTCCTAATCTTTGAATTGTTCCATATAACCTTTGTTGAACTTTGATAAATTAACAATATAAAGGACATTTAGTATTTTATTATAATAAAATTGTATTGATATCAAAGTTTGAGGATGTTAAAGTATACTTTGATAAGTTTGAAGAGTGTTCTCACATCAAGGTCAAAGTTTAGAAGGTTATTTTCAATTTTTTGGGAATTATTACCAATTTTTCAAAGTTTAACAAGCTGATTTGTAATACTTAAAAGTTTAGAGGATTTATCAGCACCAATGCTACAATTTAAGGGTCTTATTAACATTTTCATATAAATCTTTAAAAGTTTAGACAATGAAGTTATTATTAAGTTGAGTATCAAATACAAATGTTAAGATGTGTGAAAGAAGCTGTAAATTTTTTTATGGATAATTTGTGATTTGATTTAGTTGAATGAAGACCTTAAATGCTTAAGTTAGATTAAAAATAATTTCACAATTGCTCTCAATATTGGTAATTTCTCAATTCAAGATACATAAGATTATAAAAATAATTAATGATCAAATTATGGACATCTATTATATTTAGGTTAATGTAAAGTTAAGTATTAGAATTTTGCCACTTTTTTATTTTTAACCTAATTTTTCTCTTTTTTCACCACCTTGAACTTTTCAGTTTTCAAATTTTACACCCAATTAAAACGTTGCTTATTAGAACTACTACCCTTTATCTTTTTGCATATGTTTTCCCAATCACTCTTGATAGCCAATTAACATGAAGGCAAGTGCTACTTTTGAATTCATGTTATGCGTCAATGACACTTAAGCCACGTCATATGTCTGCAAAGAGTTTAGATACCCATTACAGTAAATTAAAACTTTTTAACTTTAAATAAAACTATCCCCTAAAAATTATGAGTGACCAGGATAGTTTATACAAACTTAAAGAGTTAGCAATACTAGGGGTGTGAAATTGAAAAATATATGAGAAAGTTCAAGTAATTAATGTGACATTATTCCTTTGTGTGTGTGTGTGTGTTTTTTTTTTTTTTTTTTCCTTATTCACATTGTTTGAATTAGCTTATAACTTACAGTCACCAAAGATCTCAAGCAATTTTGTCCAAATAATTGCCAAAATTATTTAGAGAAGTGTCTTATTTGAATGGACAAAATAAAATTATACTTTGGAAAGAATTTTATGATGGTATTAAGTCAAGTATAATCATTTTGCTCAACATTCAAATGAAGGCTAGTTATTATCCCCATCTCTAAACTTTAGGCACCATCTCCTCTAAACATATATCACTAACCACTAAGAAAGAAAGAACATGACTCAACGCTATTGACACAAATAGAGCGCAAAATGACCTAAGCTTCACAGACTTTAATCAAAATCTACTATGTGAGTGTTGGTGCGATTCATTGTGGCCTAAGTCATGAAGATCATTATTTGTATGTTAGTGATAGTGCAACTTAGGTGGTTTAGAGATCATGTTCATGGGTCTTTGGTGATGCATGGCTTTGGTTTTTGGTATTAGTTTGTGGTGTGCTTGTGTATTGGTGGTGTAGTTAGGGTATGGTTATGTGGCTAAGGTAAAAAAGAAAAGAATGAGAATAATGGCGGTTAGGGAATTTGATAATGAATAAATCTACGATATCCATTCAATAATTCCTTCTCTTAATAGTTAATCATTATTATTCGAGATTTGCTTCATCAAATATGCTTTTTCTTTTTCTTAGTAAAGTTAAATTCATTCATAATCAATACAATCAAAACGTCTACAAAAATTAGATGGTCTGTTATAAACAACACCTAAATTAGTAGTTTTTGGAGGAACACCTGGAGGGGAATGACCATAAATTTAAAATGCACATTTTTCTCCCAATATGTGAAGTTATCTAACCCGCAGCCAACTCGATTTATGATTATTGAAAACTATAGTGGAGATAAAAACATCCTACAGGCAGTGTACTTCTAAGAAAAATGGAATAAAGGCCGAATGCAAGTTTGATGGCCCATAAAATAAGGCTTGAAATCAAACAAAATAATCTAAATTAAAGGCCATAGGTTTCCAACCCATTAGACTTTGATCGGATCAAGACTCAACATCAACGCTTGGCATTTAGCAGCCTCAGCAATTGGTTTAGGAACAGTTTTTTTAATGAAGGGACCGAACATACCTGTTCATGTTCACATACGGATACGACCAAATTTTGGTTTATTTGTATAATGAAAAGAGATTTTTTCTTTTGTGGGAATTCCACTTTACCACAACCTCATAAGACGGTCTAAAATTTAACAATTAATATGCCTTTGAATGCATAATAAAATGTTAAAATTACAAAATTTATATTTTTCCTTTTGTCATTACAACAAATTAAAAGATACTTGCAGTATAGCTAAAACGAAAGAATTAGTTTTTCTTGTATTTAATCAATGCAAGATTTTCTTGGGGAAAAAAAATTACAACCATCATAATTAATATTTACACTTTAATATGTACAAAAAGTTTATAGGTTATATTTAATGTTGCAATATAAGGAGCTAAGTAGCAATATCTATTATGCTTTAATATAAAAAAGAAAATCACTAAGCTCACTTAACTTGAAAGGATCTAGTTAGACTAGAAAAATGCAACTAAACTATAAAGTTCCTAAGTTATCGGCAACTTTATTACCTTTCTAAATTAGCATTTAGTCTTCAATTTCAGGCGTGACAATTTTTTTCCATTCAGCATATAAAGTAGTGAGTCACAATAAAAATCAATAAAAGAATAAAAATAACATTAAAAACTTCGTGAATCGTTAAGAGAAGAATTAAGATATACAAATATACAAGGTAAAGTCAAGTTGATGATCAACATCCAATGGTTTTCTAGTTAGCAACTTTTATTTATTTATTTATTTTTTATTTCATTTTTGGACAATACAACGTTCTTATACCATGTTTGATATGTATGGTACTCGATTAGAATTTTTGTATTGTCCAATGTTTGATATACATAAGTATAGGACAATATATTACATTTTGACAATTATATCCTTATATTATAATATATGATTTTTTTTTTTTTTTGGGACAACCTCTTGTTGTTATTTTACATTGTTACTCTTGTACTTTTTTTTTTCATTTGTAAGCTTTGCATAAATACTGATTTTTAATATTTTATTACTAATGTGAGGGAAAAAAAATCATGAAACAATGTTCGGAAGCACCTTTCTAAGAGACTTTGGAGTTTAATCACTCATTTTCAAGACATGGGCAATGTGTACATTGCAAATAGAGAAGGGGTCTGCTTATAATTTGTGGTGATATATAAATAGATTGTATAATAAACTATTCATATATACAATTGATAAAAGTAATATGCTAATCATATGTATTTATTAAATTTAGTTTTACGGCGTTTCAGAATTCGATTACACATATAGATAAAAGATAAGATGCTTCATTTATTAATAATTTTTTCATATAAATAGGTTGAGTTAATCTCTAATAGATAATATTTTTTGTTTGATTTAGTAAACTATATATAATTTCACATAAATAATTATAGAATATATCTTTAATATATATAATTGCTTTAATCTACGTTAGCACTTATGCTCTTCCTTTTTTTTTTTTTAATTTCATTTTCTATTCAACGAATTTTTGTTTTAAACAATAACTCATAAAAAGGAGCTGATGCTTCTGAGGATATACATACAGCGAATCCTCTCTCATAGTCATTTCGTGAAACCTATGTCTCATTTCATGAAAAATATAGAATATATCCTCCAAAATAATATGCATAGTCTAAGTTCCTTTCCAAATAAAATATATGCTGGGCAGTGGAGGGGGGAAAAAGGAAAGGTTGCATGGAGTCGGGCTGGCCACTGGGCCAGCTGGCTTGGGCCTAGGCCATTAATGGGCCTAATTTATTGCAATAGGAATTGACAATCTAACAAGCACTTTTAAAACAAAAGGCAATTCTTTACCATCAAGTCAAGCACCCTTGTAGTGTAAAAGTAGTGAAGTACTTAGGTATTCAATTACTTTAACTAGTTTGGTAACTAGTAATAGAATTATGATAACTCAAGAATCTAATTCCAAGAGTATTCTTGATGCGAATCTAATAGCATCATTATTGGAGCCGACCAAGTTTAAGATCAACAATTCATTTCAAGGAATTGGAGGCTTGTTGACTGAAGTTCTAAAAATGAAAATACGAGTCAAGTGAATGAAGTAAGCATATAAAGTGGTTTGGGACACAAAAGACCGAAGACTATCAAGTTTTGAGTTGGCATACTTATACACCGCCGGCCTAGTAGTGTACACTACCGGCCTTGATTTAAAATGAATCAAACTTGTGAAAATTTCACGTACTTGCATGTATGCCAGCACCAAGGCTACCAGCCTTCACTTCAACACCGTCGATGTACCCCTCTGTACTACCAGCCTTCTTCTCTTGGAAATTAATTTTGTTTTCTTGTTTTGTGTTTAGGCCGCCCAATGTGTAATGTAGGCCACCAGCTTTCTTCTGGACATCGGTCTTACTTTTTATGTCTTTTTGTATTTCTTATTTTAGCCTATATATATCCTTTGAGTTGTAAACATAGATAGATATCTTATGATGAATGAAATTTGAGAGTTTTCTCTTTAAAATTCCTAAGTGAATTTCGTTTTGAACTTATTGGGAGTTTCCCATAGCATTCAAGCCCCTTTGACTTATCAACCGCTTTGCCATCACCGGTTGTGGCGTCTACGACTATGTCAAGGTTGTTGTCTCCATATAGGCAACGGATCGCGATTTCCATCAAGTTTCTTAGATGATACAGGGAATTTTGTTTACAGATTTCGATAATTGAGTCTTGTCATAAGTTGGCGTGGTTCGGTTTTCATCAATTCTTTTTTTCTTAAAATCCACGTAATCCAATTCTCTTTTTTGTGTTATTAAGAATTCAAATTTTATGATACATTTCACCCCTTCTGAAAAATAATCACTTCAATTTTCCTTACTTATCTCTACTCTTTATTGTATGTATACTTAATAAAAATAAATAAATAATGTAGTTATCCATGTAGTTTGGAAAGGGACAAGATAATTAAGATGTAAACAATGGAGTAATAAATCCAGATAGATTTAGGCATTTTAAATATAAAGTTACTTCAATTTATACCATATAATTCTATATTAATACCTCTAAAACATAAATCTAAGCCACACACCTCCAACTATAATCTATTTCTTTTCCCCTTATTATAATTCAGCATCCACTTTAAATCAATCAAGCAAAATTATATAGAAATTGGACTCTAAAAATTGAATTTTGAAACTAGAAACCAAACAAGTGTTAGTTTTCCTAATGATCAAATCATAAGAGAGAAAGATCTCGTAAGAATGAGCTTTGCCAGACTTTATTTTCCTAGTGTTTAGGTCGATCAATACCAAGGTTTGGTGTAGTGAGAATACTCGATCGCAATCTGGTAGTCTGGTACACATGGCTGAGCAAGGTAGCGTGTTGAAGAAAAACAAAATTTTTTCGTTATGGATCATGGAAGGATCACTTGGCGAGTGGCGATACTGATTGAGCAACAGGAAATTGCATTCTTATGAAGACTAGATGAGCAAGAAGCATAAAATTGTTCTAGCATCAACAAGAAAAGTGGATTGATGTTTGGATAGAAACACACATTCTTCCATGGTATAATTATGGAGTGGTGGATATAAGTCCAAAAAAGTTTAATTGACGAACAATATTCAAGTTAGGGTTTTAAAATTCAAACTCAATTCAATTTTAATTGAACTTATAATTTTGAGCTTTAACTTGAGGCAAAGTACATCAATAAGTTAAGTTTGACTTAATTAAGCTCTTTTAAACTCATTTATATGTAACTAGTATTTTCTTCAAATTATAATACTATTAGCATTGAAACTTGGTTAGACTCAATTAATATATTACTTGATTTAAACCCAATTAGATTCATAAACTAAATGAGCCAAATATTATAAAATTTGACCTCAATGCAATTGTTCTCAAATTCAAGCTAAATCAAATAGCAAACGAACTTAAATATAACTTACAACTAGTTTTACTCATCTATAACTATAAATAATCACCAAGTCTAATCACGTAATATACCAAGTCAAAACTTCTTAATCATTCTAAAATTTGATCCCACTATATTTAGTTCCTATTCACTAATTCAATTAACCTGTTCAAATTATTATTGGTTTAGTGGGGTTTGATGTATATATCTTCTCGTCAACTTCATATAAGATGGGGTAATAACAAGCTTTTTTTCAAGAAAATAACAAGAAAAAAAGCACTTATTTTAGTTCTCAAGTTAGTCAATCAATTGACTCGGCTCGGCTAGACATCTATATATGAGTAAAATCATATCCGTGGACTGCATATTATTGCAAAAGAACAATAAGGTATTTCGATTCGTCATCATAAAAGAAGTTTCAGGAATTTTGGGTGCACCGTGCACGATACTCTTGGGCATAGGAGGATTATTAGACTGTGGCTGGGTTCATGCAAATTTAAAACGTGACATGACGCTTCATTTTGTAACATATCCTATTCTCCTATCTCTATCTCACTGTTATTCCTTGAACAAAGGAATTCGTACATCCCTTTTCCCTTCCACTTGACAGCTCTTTCAACAAATAATTACAATAAAAGAATATATTGGTAGAAGCTCAAGATATATACTATAAAATAAGAAGTTAAAATGTTTGTTTTTCTGGTATTTATAAACCGAACAACATGCTATCATAACCTTGAACAGAGCTGGAAATAATTTGAGTTAGACTTAGGTTTTCAACATCCAAACTTTGGCTTGTTTTAAAAATGGTTAAACTCTAATTGAATTGGGTACTTTTATTGAATTCGATATATAGAATCAATCTTGGCTAATTTAGACAAACAGTTTTTATTTGTTCAAGTTTAACTTGTTTTTAATCAAGTTTAGAAATAGCAGTTCAATAACAGCTGAATTTGCAAGCAGCCCTAGAATTTGAGATAAAATTAAATTTAAAAAGTTAAATATATAAAATGAATCAATATATCATCTATGCTATGCTATTATTAATCAAATCTCTATCATTTCTGTAAAAAAAAAAAAAACATATAATAAAATATAATAATTATTTTTTTTAATTCCTCTCGCTCTCTCTTCTTCCTCTTTATTTTCTCTAAGAAAAACAACTACTTTTTTTTTTAACCCACGATATAGATATGTCATCCACTAGTATATAATTAAATAGATTAATAAAGCACAATAGTTAATGATAGAAATTTTTATTCAATTAATTTTTTTCATCTCTTCATTTCTTATTAAACATAAAAGGGGGAAAAAGAGAGATATAAGAGTAACAAAATTCATATACAAAAACATATAATAGATAAAAGTTATTTTTTTTATTCTAACTATGTATCAAATATCTAATATATTATAAGTATACTCATAAACCTGCCTACTCATAACTTTAAACAAATCACTTCACCAATTAAACAAGCTAACTCACAAATCTAAATAGGAGTTTGAACATAGCTTATTTGAATAAAAAAATTATTTTAAAATTGAGTTAAAATAGTTTATTAATTATTAGCCGCAATTGATCTTTGGATGGCATTGACTAAATTTTTAATAAAAATATACTAAGATCATCCATCATTGAATAATTAAGATAATAAATTAATATTTTTAGGTAATTAAAAATCTAACTTATAAAAAGCCATGTAAATAATATTTTTATTATCATTTTACTATAATATACAATAACACATTCAACATAGTTATACTAACCGTTTAATATCAATTTGTAATATTAGAAGAAAAACTATAATCCTATTTCAGTTTCATCCTTTTTTTTTTAAGCTGTCCAAAGTCAAAATATTAATTCTTACTCAGGGTGACTTTCCTATTAAATTTTATTTTCCCAGCAAAAGTAGTAAATGAAAGGAAAAAGATAATGCAAATATGAGGACAGTCTTATTAAGAAAAGAAATATGGAAAAATCGAATGCCAAATGGATTAGAGTGTACAGCTGTACGGAGATTGGTGTTGAAATCTAGATAGGATCTAGGAATATCCAAATGGCATATCCGGATCTTCCTCTGGAAAAATGCTGAACCAGTCCTTTCTTGCCTTGGGAGATTGAGAATAAATAATAATGCTATTTTTCCAACTAGGAACATTGGAAGATGGAACCTTCATTCCTCGTCACAGACTCACATGCAGTTCAGTAAAAAAAATAAAAAAAGTGGATTCTCCGTCCACCTATGAAAAATAATACTTTAGTTGTTTTATATATAGTATCATTTTTTCATTTTACAAACCTTAAATGGAGGATCTATTAAAGATAAATAGATCAATAATTTACCTATTCTTTGCTCGTAATGTAAGTTGGAGCAACTACTAGCTTGTCCTTATGGTCTTCGTCGATAAACTATTGTATTTCCATGTATACCCTTGCGTATACTTGATTACTTGACTTTAACGGTATAAATTGAGTGTAATTTAAAACATTACTTTAATTCGCGCTAGCATTTTTTTTTTTTTCCTTTACAGCTATTAAAAACATCATTTTTAAGTAATACGGTATTCATTTCTTTTTTAGGTAAATTACACTGGAATGCTATAATAATTAAGATGAACATATTTATTCTTGGTCACAACGCTTATGAAAGAGAGTCTACAGAGGTCAACATTGACACATATCACAACATAGCAAATCTTTTGAGTTTTAATTATTTTTTTCTCCCATCAACATGTGACAATGTTTACCTTAATTGACTTACTTTTTTAAACGTCATAACTTCAAATGAACTATTCAAAACATTATAAACAAACTTATCCTTAAACATTATAACCTTCAAGTATAATTTACCCTTTTTCCCTTTTCTCCATTTTTGGGTTTCAGCTTAAAATCATTTTCGAATCTTATATATGCTAAAGTAAGATAGAGAGAAAAATCTAATAAATAAATTATACATTCAATTTATAAAAGCAAATGTTTGGTAATATGCTATAAAAATAGATCATAGATGTCAGGTCCTTCTTGGGATGGTTATGCATGTTTGATGAAAATTTCGTACCTCATACATGATTTTAGGCTGTTGATGAGAGGATAACACTTCATAATGGGATGTTAGAGAGAATAGTGGGAAGAATGAACAAGTAATTGTAGTATCTCGAATACATAAGAGAGAAATAAAGGAGATTAAGTGGGCATGCATGTCAATCTTGCAGTTCTAAAATAGTTAAGAAGTAGCAATTTTGATCCCTTCCTCTATGGAATCATGTTTTTCTTCTCTCTCCAAAAATCGGAAATAAAGAGAAGTAACCGAATATTTATAGGCACCAATAGTAGATGACAACCGTTAGATTATTTTAGTGATTGATAAATAAGATGAAGCAAAACTCATTTCATGCTTATTGTAAATAAGCTTATTAGCTTGGATGCGGATGGATGAGACCAACGATTAGGGCTCAACTCCTTCAAGCTTGACTTGAACTTGAGCTTGATTAGTAGACACGCTGAACTCAAACTTAAAGTAAAACTCGTTTATCGAAATAAACCAACAAAAATCTCTTTAAGTCTTCCAATAAATAAACCGAACTCATTAAACCTTATTATCTAGTCCATAAATCAAGCTCAAATAAATAATAATAATATTTTTAGCCTCTTTACACAAATCTATATAACCTATATACTTTATAAAAATTTACAGAGAATCTAAATATTTTTCTTTTTTTTTGGGTAAATAAAATATATTCTAGAGCTTTTACCTTTAAGGATACGTGAATTTTATTTCTTTATTTTCATTTTCGATCACTATCTTTACTACAAGTATAATTAAAAAATTATTTATTCAAACACCTTGTTTAAAACTCAATATAAAATATACAGAGATTACATTTTTCATAAATATCACATTTAAAATGAATGCATATATAACAGATATTAAATAATGCAAATAAAAAAAAAAAATTCTGTCATTCTCTGTCTTTTTCATTTTTCATTTTCCCTTGTCTCCATGACTTGTTCTCGTCACAGCGTCGTGTTAATCAAAGGTGACAGACTCAAAACTAGGGTGTGCACGCTACGGTTCGGTTCGGTTTGCATCTCGAACCGAACCGCAACATAATTTACGGTCGGTTTTTCTTTTAAATTAGAACCTAACTATACGGTTCGGTTCGTAATTTTTTCGAACAAAAAAAAACTGTCCGGTACGGTTTGGTTTGCTGTTCGAACCGTTTTTTCATAAAATAAAAAATATATTATATCGAAAAAGTTCAATTACATATTTCTTATCACTAATGCAAATATAAACAATAATATTTAAAATTAATCATTTATCAAATAAACATGTAAAACTTATAGGAAAAAAAAGATTTCATCCATTATGAAATTATAACTATGACTAGTCTCATTTTTTTGAATTATCTTGAACTATAATGATATACTAGATTTTATCTCAATATAAAACATAAAATGTAATTCGTTGTATACTTCTAACTAACATATTACCAATTATATAAATCAATAAGTAACTAAATAATAGAACTAGATTAATTAATAAAACAAATGGAAAAGAAATATGCAGAAGTTAGAATACTAGAGGTTAAATTCTAAAATCTACCTTACTTATAGATAACATAACAATTAAAACATATTATAAAAAATCTAATTTTATTCTAATGAATAACACATATCTAAGTAAAAAAATTTTACAACAATTAATTTTTTTAAGTTAGAATACTAGACTTTAAATTCTAAAATCTATCTTACTTATAAATAACATAACAATTGAAACATATTATGAAAAATCTAATTTTATTCTAATGACTGACACATATCTAAGTAAAAAATTTTAAAAACAATTAATTTATTTAAAAAAAATTAATTATTTTTAAAATTTGTGATATAGATATGTACCATTAATAAAACAATTAAGAGTAAAAATAATATGTTTAATTTTTTAATATATAAAACGGTTCGGTTCGATTCGGTTCGAACCATACGGTTCGGTTCATGGTCCCGAACCGAACCGCGAACCGAACAGTTTCAAAAAAAGAACCGAAATTTCGGTTCGGTTCGGTTCACGGTTCGGTCGGTTTTTTTGCCCAGCCCTACTCAAAACTGTATAGTTAAACACATATTATCCCCTTCTCTTAATTTAATCAAAGGATAATTTTTTTGTCCCAAGGAATATTATCAAGGATAAGTATTTTGGATATTCTAATGTTCTTGCTCATTAAATTAATTAGACTACTAGTTAGAGAATACCCTTCAGCTTGGCTTCAGCTTCACGGCTTCTGAGCCGCTCAATGGATACACATTATTAGTTAATTTTCACACAATATTCATCGATACATTTAATTTTTGTAATACGTGATAAGGAAATAATATTGACTATAAAAATGATTTGTCGATTAAAAAGTGAATTCGGGTTGTTATATGGTTTGTTGCATTATGTGTTTTATATGTACAGCTTATGAATATTAATAAAATTTTAAGATGTGAAAGTTGTTTTTTTTAAATAGTCTTATTATAATGCATACCAAACTTTACTAAGATTTATATACCATTTATCATGCACTAGGCACTATAAACTAAACAAATTGCTTTTTCTTGTATGGACATAGACATCTCTAGGCTTTAGGTCCCAAAATATTGGAGGCAGAACCATCTCGGCCATAGACAAGGCTAGAGATGTAAACGAGTTGAATTGAACTCAAATTCGAGTTCAACTCGAAAATTTAAAGCCCGAGTAGATTCAAGTTTGATCGATTTTAAGATTTTAAACTCAAGTTTAGTTTGAAAAAACACTATATGGTCTCGAGTTCAACTCAATTAAACTCATTTAAAATTTATTTATTAATTAAAATAATATTAATACATAAACATGATTCGAATTTGATTAACATTTATACTCAACTCAGGCTTAATAAAGTTCGATTAGGCTTAAAGCTAATAAAACTAAACATATAGAGTTCGAGCTCACTAATCAAGTTGAACATATAAAATTCAAGCTCGGCTTGATAAACTATTCGAGTAGCTTGAGTTCAAGTTTGACTCAAGCATTCTTGAATCAAACTTAAGTAAACACTGAGTTGAACTTGAGTAGTTTGTAAACCGGCTTACATCATTTGCAACCTTAGGTTGGGTGGGTTCCTACCAATGGAATTGTTGAATCTAGTCCAAGTCTTAATTGCCAACTTTTTTTGTAATTAACGAAGAAACAAAAAAAATTAATTCAAAATGAAACTTCAAACTTAAAATACAAATTGAGTCTAAGAATATACTACTCTTTAGCACATTTCATTTAAAACTATCAATAACATTAAATTATTTATGCACAAGTACATCCCCTTTGAGTTGAAATATTAATGATATAGGCATAGGATAACACTTTGAAAGAATAGGGTTTACAAAAGAAAAGGAAATTCCACATTGTTTATAAGTAGATTGCTTTCTTAGAGGAACTTTATATGAAGCATGATATATGTTTTTAAATTATATTTATTATATGTGTTGGTATCAACAACGCATTAAATAATTACAAATATATAGTAATATCTATTTGCATGGAAAATAGAATAAACATTAAATATTATTTATTATTTTCAACGTTTCTTTACTTTATATTTTATTTTTTTCTTTGTTTATTATATTTATAAAAAAAATAATATATTTGTATTTTATTTCTTTAAACAAATTGAACCTAGTCGGACATGTTGGGTCCATGAGTTTGGTCAGTAGACTCAACTAGGACTTGTGGATCACAGCAAGTCCAAAAGTAGATATAGTGTGGCTAGCTCTAACCCAACCTTAGAGATGTTTATAGACATGTTAATAACCATAAAATGACCAAAGTGATGTAAGATTTAAAGATGATTAATATAAGTCGCTAGTGGAAAAGTGCAACATCGGTCACTATATCTATTTGCTTTTAAAAAAAAATCTTTAATATTTTACATCCTATTTGGGTTATTGATGCATTTAAAACTTTTACTTTCGTTAATTTTATTAAGTTTTTTTCTTTTATATGTTTATGTATATCATCTTTTTATTTGGTCATAATAACTATTTAGTTAAAATAATAATATTCAATATATTTAAATATGTAATATGTTAAAAATTGAATTCAATTTATTAAATTGTAATAATATAATTAAAAGTAATAAAAATATGAAAAAATTAAAGAAAAAGGAAAATTAGGCCAACTCTAGTTGTCTTGACTAACCGTTTTAGGGCCCCGCCGATACATGTTAACAATAGATTGAAAAGAGAGACCTAGATAAGGTTCTATTTTAATAAACATTTAGAAAAAATTAAAGATTAAATTTAAAAAAAAAAAAAACTAAGGACTTCGATTTCTGACTGAGAACTTGAATGTAAAAGCAAATCAAAATGTGCACCTTCTTTGATCAAAAGAGATATTTAACTCTAATTAAGAAGCAATTAAAATGAGTCATGATAAGTAAAGCACTTGAGGAATATTCCAAATTAAACTGTTATAATTATAGTGTTTTTGAAATAAAATACACAGAATTATTAGTACACGACAAAATTGTTTACTAAAAGTGATTCAAAGTCTAATCACTTACAAAGATTCATTAATTAATTATATCTTTTCGACAACATATATCCAGATATCACTAAAGTGTGACGTGTTCAAGTATTATAAAGTAAGTCAGATATTACAGTTAAATTGAGTGTCTCTATGTTTAATATTATTTTGTTGACGTTATATCTGTCGGGTGATGGGACTTAATTTTATATTTGAATCTTAAAATTAAATAAGCTATCTTAATTTGAGATCGTAAAATGCACGCATAAGGTCGTTGGCAACTCGAAGACGAGTTTATGGCCCCTTCTGGTAGAATATGCTTTTTAGATGCTCAGCAGCAAAGCATGGCATCCTGTTCAGTGGAATAAGATTTGACTAAAATTGACTGATGTATGATCATTATTCCATAAATACCACTGTACTTTGTAGACCCCAGATATCTGGATAGTATTGGTAAGTTTGACGATATTGATCATTTATATCTTAAAAGAGTACATTAATTAAATAAATTAAACTATGTAAAAGATGTTAAAATAAGAATAAGTAGGTTTGTGAGATATGAAATATGATGCATGTGCTTTTAAAATATTTATTTATAAAATATAAATAATATATTAAAGTAATAGGATCAACATATTAAAATAAGAGAAATAATCATAAAAAAGAATTATCATAAAATTATGATAGTTATGGTTTTCTTTTGGCTGGATAGTGTAATTGTCTATCAAAAAATTTAGCAATAAATATCAGTTTTAAATATTTTTATGTGTAATACTATTCAAATTAAAAGCAAAATAAATTTTAATATATCCAAGACTTCAATACAGTACTAGTTGGTGGTCAATTATGGATTATGGGTTTTCAGGATCGATCCGACCCATTACTCATCAAAGTCGACCTATTGAGCCTAGACCTTACCTATTCCGATTCGTTTTTAATCCTAAGAGAAACCTCTAGTTTAGAAAATCGACATACGAAATCATGTGTCTTTCGGATTCTAAACAAGGGTCATTCGAGACACCCTTCTCAATTGCCTCCAATTCTATCAAGGAATACAGTTAGTTGTGGATTAGTGGCCTAACTCTCATATCCATGATAACTGACGCCAATCCTCACTATTTCATTGCACATTCTAGAATATAGGTATGCTCACAACCTTGATATCTCTCAATTAATACACACTTGTGATGCAATCTAAGTTGAGTATCGAAGTGGTTGCATCGATCGTCACCTTGATGAACCATTAATCGTGTTTTATTTGCAAATCCAATGCACAAGTCCAAGCTCAACATTGATTTCATACTCTATTGGATTTGATCCAATCACGGTACTTCATGTAACTTTTCTTTACTTAGAAACCATATATATATATATATATCTATTTTATAATTAATTAAACAATTAATCATGTGTTATATTTTAGCACTCATAATATAGTTACGTCGTCTGCTAATAGTTCTAAATACATATACTATGGAAAACAAACCGTATGCAAAGTTTGTACTCATTAATAATTTTCTTTTTGCCGAGAAATCACTCAAGAGATTTTATTTGACAATCAACAAAAGGAACACCACCTATTGAAAAATCTCATAAGTCTCCACATGTAGATATCATCACGGGTCGGATCTAAACCTGGAGCCGACCTGACCCGTCACTGACGGTTCTTGAACCGGGAACCAGCCCGGCAATGGTGGGTCTGAACCGGTAAAGGACCCATCGGTTTTGACGGGTTCTTACGGTTCCATCCCTAAAAACCACATGATTCGGAGATTTTAGAACAGTCGATTCAAGAACGGCAGAACCGGTGGTTCTACACCATAAAAATTATAAAAAAAAAAGTAAGGAAAAAAGAAAAGAAAATTATAAAAAATTGTAATTATAAAATAAATATTTAAAACTATTTTCGCATAAATAATAAAAAATTTATTTCCTATTCACAATATTTAATGTATTATTATTAACAACATAAGTAATAAATACATTTGAAATCATATATTGTTAAATTTATGTAGACTTCTAATCAAAGTAGACTTTCTTTCTTAACAATGTGTGATTCGTTTTTTGTTATTGAGAATTATTTATATCTTTGAATATTTTATAGTGTCACATTGCTAATATAACAACTAAAAAAGTTCAAGTGATTGTATATAAATAAATACATAATTATAGAATTTCTTTTAACTAATGCTATGAAAAATTATTGTTAGGCTCAATGTTATTCAAGTTAAAACTTTATTTTGCATTTTTTCTTAGTTAAATTAAGTAAATTATTTAATTGATTTTTTATTTTTTTCATGGTTCCCAGTTTCTTTAACCGGAACTGAACCGTGGGAACCGACGGTTCCTAACAACCGGGAATCGGACCGGCTCCCACGGATCCAGTTCCGATTCCACCACTTTTGAAATTGGAAACTGGCAGTTCGCATCTGGTTCTAGACCCGAACCGAACCATGATGACGTCTACCCACATGATCACTCATTCACTCTGTTTTTGGACCTCTCTCTTTTCCAACTCTCCTTTCTCTTTCAAACGGCCATTTTGAGCCTCCTTCATATCCCAATAAATTGTAAAATAAATTAGAAAAGAAAAAAAAAAAAGGTGATGATGCCACGTAGCACTACAGTAGCTATTGACTTTCATTTCAAACTTTTTAAATTACAAAAAAGGAAATTAAATTATAAAATCTAATAAATGTATTTATAAGAATACATTTGATTTATTAGAATAGAATAAAACTAAAAAAAAAAAAAAATTTCTTATTCTATAATTAAAACTATTTTCGAAACAAAATATACTTTTTGTCAAGTATAAACATTCCTCCAATAAAGGAAATGAATTGAGATTTCTTATATATTCCGTATGATATTTTTTTAATAGAATTTTTTGCAAATCAAATAAAAGAATAAATATTTCACTAGGATGAAGATGAAATATTGATTCTATTCCATTAAGTCAAATATATTATAGGAGTGTTCCATTGCATACCGCATACACAAAAGTTATAAAGCATAATTAATTAATCTTACTACGTATTTAATTTTTTCATAAGTTTGACATATAAATACTATAAATTTTACAAAATATCAATAAATTTGTTTATCTTGTACAAACCCATTATTTAAAATTATAAATTTTCCCGTATAAAAAATTATAAATTTTATAATAACCATGCTCATTAAGGCTATTATATTATAATCTTTCAATTTATAAATTTTATGATTTTATCTCATACTATCTACCATTATAAGAAGAACATAAAAATAAATATATACTTGCAGTTAAGATGTAATAAATAAAAAAATAAAATTAATCGAGGTTTTGAGACAATTACAGATTTAATATTTTTTACTATGATTTTTTTAATTTAGTAATCGGCCGACCATCGTAAAATATATGACTTTTTGAAAAAGATATGCTGTTCAGGGGAACCTTTGGATATTCGCAGCACCAATTGATTATCTCAACGAATATTCTCATGACCTTTTCTTTCCGCCTTCGAATTTAAACACCACGTGGCTCTTTCCCTTTACCTTCTCTACGCACCTTCTCTCTCACGAATTTTCCCTTTCGTTTTCTGGGTGGAGTTTTTTCTCAGCATCCAAACAGCCATGAAATTCGGAAAGAGTCTAAGCAACCAGATCGAGGAGACTTTACCTGAATGGCGCGACAAGTTTCTCTCCTATAAGGACCTCAAGAAGAAGCTCAAGTCCATTGAGCCGAAATCCGGTGAACGTCCGGCGAAAAGGCCGAGGAATAATGACTCTGGTGATGGTTCCGACTCCGGAGATTCCATGACCGAGGAGGAAACCGAGTTTATTAAGCTGTTGGAAGATGAAATGGAGAAATTCAACAATTTCTTCGTGGAAAAGGAAGAGGAATACATTATTAGGTTAAAGGTATAATTCTTTTTTCTCTCTTTTTCTGATCTGTTTGTTTTGAGAGAGAATTTTGATTTTACGTTGAATTGAATGGTTAATTTCGTGTTTTGTTATGTCGAATTAATTGTTTTACGTGTTGTACTATGAAAATTGAGGATACGATGTGCGATTTGATGTTAATTAAATATCTGAGCTCCCTAGGGTTTGTGAAATGAAGTGTTATGCTGAATTTAACGATTAATTAATGATTAGACGTGACAGTTTTGTTAAGCAAAATTTTGGTCTTTTTAGGTATTAACCCTTGCAGGATTTTTTATTTTGATGCAGGGTTTGACTTCTGTGTCTGTGTAAATGTAGATTTATTTTATTTTATTTCGTGTCGGATTCGGTATGAATAAGTTGAGACTGTTAATTGACAATTTAGAATAATAGAGGTGACTGTTGGTGAATCCTAGATTTCGAAATGACCTATGGACCTTTGACATGTGGTTTCCGTGCATAGTACGCCTTTCTAGATTATCTGGTTGGTTGGTTCGATTCGGTTTGATTTGGTTCGGTTTGGTTTTAACGAAATGATGAAAAGTATGGTGTAAACTTCTGTAGTTAAGGAAGAAATGATTACTAAAGTTTGTCAAATAATAGTGAAGGTGACTGTTGGCAAATCCTGGTTTCTACAATGTCCTATGGACTGTTGATATGTTGTTTCCATGCTTGACACGCCATTCTAGGATTATCTGGTTGGTTGGTTCGATTTGGTTCTCAATGAAAGGACAAAAAAGTATGCAATTTCTGTAGTTTAGGGGGAGATGAGGACGGATGTTTGTTTTTAATGGCTTTGCCTAAAGATGTTTGTTGATTTTCTCTTTCATCCACATGAAGTTCATGCCATTTAGACTTGTTTTTCTTTGGATGGAGTGTGTTAAAATTATGTATACACGGTCTCAACTGGCGTGATTGAGCAAGTTGAACACATTGCATTAAATCTCAAGTAGGGAGAAATTCATATTGTTTTTAATGGATTTTGTTACTGTAATGGATGAAAAGATGCAGTAAAGATGGATCGTTTGAGCTTGTTAAATAAATCCAGATGTCACTGAAGTGTCACGTGTTGAGACACCATTAACTAAACCATAATATTTTAATTTTTTTTTGTTTTTTTTCTGATGTAATATGATATTATAAAATTGTTCATTTCATTGCTATGTAATAAAGGAGGAGAATACAAGTTGGATGAAAATTAAGTTGCTTAACTTTTGCTCGGTGCAGGAATTGCAAGATCGGGTTGCAAAGGCAAAACATTCAAATGAGGAGATGATGATGATCAAGAAGCAAATCGTTGATTTCCATGGGGAGATGGTTCTGTTAGAGAATTATAGTGCGCTCAACTATACAGGTGGCTAGTAATTTCCTTTTTTATGCATCCCTGTGATGATTAATTATAATCAATTGTACTTGTGACAACTGCAATGGTCTATCTAAGTTCATTCTTGAAATTACCACCTCCAAAGCCCCTGATTTGATATGCTTAAATTCTGTCTTATTTTCTGGACATAAATATGCATGGCTCTGGTTCAGATGCTACCAGTCTACCACCTCAGGAGCCTTTGCTTGTCTTTGATTTATAAAATATTTCTCTTCTCACAGCAAGGTTTATTTGGGACTCTATATTTAAATGAATTATGTCTAAGGAAGGCCATTAGAGCATAGTCTTGCTAAACAAGTTGCATTCTGAGATTCCTTTGTAATGCTTTCTCGTTGGTTTGGGAGGGTATTAAACCTTACCATGGATGGGTTTGTACATTGCTTTTGCGCTACTTAATTTGCCTTTGAAGGTCTATAATGAGTAGAATGTCCTGTCTGTATTTTGCAGAATAAATCCCTCATCCTATTTCCTGTTCTCCAACATGTTCCTACGCTAAGGAGGTTCAAAGATTTCACGAATAATGTCTGAGTTTGCAATGAGAGTCTAGTTTCATGTGAATGTATTCATAATTTGAAATTTGGGTTGCAATCCAGTAAAATGGATTTGGAGCTTGCAACAAGATTCTGGAAGATTTAATTGCTTGGACCAGAACTACACCACTCATCATTAACACCAACTGCACAAGTTGTCACCTAGAACTAGAAAGCATGTTTATGAGTCTGGCAAGGGAAAGGTTTTCACCACCTCACTATATTTACTTCGTCACACTATTCGAGAATCCATCCTATTGTCTTTTTGGGTCTAGAATGTGATGTTTTTCATGGTATTGGTTGCTTTTCGATGTTTTCAATTTTAATCTAACTGCTGCATTGGTTGAAAATGATTGTTGAGTAATCTAAGCGGCTTTTATTCAACAGGACTGGTGAAAATCCTCAAGAAGTATGACAAACGAACTGGTGCTCTCATACGGTTGCCTTTCATCCAGAAAGTCTTGCAGCAGCCCTTCTTTACAACCGACTTGCTTTACAAACTTGTCAAGGAGTGTCAGGCAATGCTTGATCACCTTATTCCTGCTAAAGAGTCCTGTGTTTCAACTGACGCAGCTGATGGGGAAGAAGGGTGCAATCCAGGTTCTTCTTCATCCATTAATGATCTTCTGCTCAGAGGGCCAAAGGAACTAGCAGAGATTGAGCACATGGAAAGCATGTACATGAAGAGCACAATATCAGCACTCCGATCGTTGAAGGAGATCCGGAGTAAGAGCTCCACAGTGAGTGTGTTCTCCTTACCTCCGCTGCAATCAAGTGGAGTGGAGGAGACTTGGAAGAATCCGAAGAGTACACCAGTTCTAGAGCAAGTGGCCGAGTAGCTGGCCGAGTAATGTTTCTACACACCTGGTTGTCCACCTTTTTCTTAACTCTACTGAATGTCTTTTTGCATCTCTCAGTTACTAACCAGATGTAAAATGCTATATTTCAAGGGCGAAAGAGCCCTGTACATCCACATGCTTGATTTCCAAGGCGGAAATGCCCTATACAGCCACCGCTCTTTGCGTTACATGATGCTTGTTTTCTGTAGAGTCGTCTTTTTATGTCTTGCACGTCGAGACTACTGTGTAAGTAGAGTTCAGTGTGGCCTAGAAGCTTCTTGCTAATGTGATCCAGTTTTCTTTCCCCTTACGCTTCATCCGCTGATGCTGTTGCTGTCTAATGATTCTTCCTATGTAACATTTTTGGTTGATAATTCTTTTTAAGGTATTGAGTAGGATAAAACTTGTTATGTTATATTCAGTTTTACAAAAATAGGTTTAGTATTGGATGAAACTCTGGCTGTAGATGACTTATTAAAAGTAATATGTTTTTAGTTTTTCAATTATCATCTTGTTTTAAAGGAAAATTTTGTAATCCCATCATGCATTTCGTTGATGATTTAATAGTTTAAATTCATGCCACACCGTAATCACTATTTAGATGATAATAGACTAAAGTACTGGACATTTGATGGAACAAATTCCTTCTCAAGTAACCTATGTGACTTGACTATGTTTTTGCATGGTATTGTTATGCAGATGATATTTATCTAAAATTTTTTTCCCGACTAAGTGAATCTGTAACCTGATTGCAACGGCTATGAAATTTTTATTGTATACCATTTAGTGCATGGATAGTAAAAAATGATTTACTAAATATTACATGTCATATATATGGACACTTAGATATATATATATATATATATATATGAAATCGGTACTTTTTAAAATAATTACTTTTATGTGTTAAAATTTAATATTTGTTCATATAGCTTGTAATTTCCAATTCTCATAAGATGAATCGTTGCATCTGTGAAAAAAATTAGTGACGGCTAAAATGTATCAAAGACCCATTACGTGTAATCCATGGGTGCCAGCTCAAGATCACTAAAAGCTGCATCAACAATACTCGAGTAAATTGTATGCATATTGCTGGGGAAAAAAAGGGGGGTTGGGATATGTTGTGAGGATATCTATGGAATACACTAATATCGATAAATTCAAGATTTAAAAAAAAAAAAATGAAAAATCACTTTTTCCAACAATATTGTTGCATCTGAGGGCTGGGCTACCTAAGGAATACCTTGTCTTTTGTCCATCTTGTAGTAAAATCCAATATGAATGATGTTACGCATAAAAGCCCAAACTAAATCATTATGTACCAAGAATTTTACATCTTGATTGAAACCTTTGATCCTCAACCCACTCCAGGGAAATTCATAACTTCCAGTAAGACGTAGGTAGGCCCATGTCTCTGCTTCGAGTAAAATTTAGGTAGGTCTACGGCCTGCCTATTTTTTAGCAACATCCTTCCATCCAGGTTTCATCATATAAGAAAGTGGGACCATAACCACATATCAAATATGAGCATAACTAATCAAGCTTAAGTAAAGTTTAAATTTAATCCAATACAAGTTGATTTTTGCTTAATTTTGATTAGGAAAAAAAATGTTTCTTCTTAGTAAAATCAAGTTTAAATGAGCTTGTTTTGAGTTAAGTTCAAAAATATCAAATGCCTCTTTGAGTTGAGTTTAACCACATCCACAGTATAAAAGCCTAAAAAGAAAATTAATCAATCATCTAATAAGATTCTTCTTCTAAAAAAATGTTTTTTCTAGTAAAAAAATATGAATTTGAATAAGATTTTTTTTTAACTTTACTTATAACTAGTTACGAGCTAGTGTAGAATACATGAAGATATGTTCAACACTTAAGTATTGACATGAATACCATAAATACTCTAAAAAATCACTTACGTGGTACACAGGAATAATTTGAAATTAAATGGATTAGAATAGAATAACTTCTAGATTGAAAAATTCATTATTATGTTTAAAAGTATACGGAATGGTTACAAAGTGAATATATCGAAAATATTCCTAGCAATAAATGCAAATTATAAATATATAATATGATAAAAAAGTAATTAAATTGCAAGTAATTAATAAAATTAGAATCGCAAGGAGAAAGGGAGAATCAAATTCCCCTTTGAAGCCAAAATTATTTATTCAAAGGAATCATGATTCCAACTTCTAAATATACATCCAAATATAAGAAATAAAATGAAATTTGGAATTGCTTTCCATTCTCGCATATCAAACACAAACATCATATTAAAAGCAATACCATCATTGTCGGTGTTGCTAGGCTCGCAAAACATAACAATTACAAAATTAGAAATAATAAGAACTAATAAAGGAAATTAGTACCTTAACTTCGTATCAATAGCTCTACTATAAAATTTTGACCAACATAAAATTTGAAAAAGAAAAATCACACAAAACTACAATTACAAACTATTTTATTCATTTATTTGATTATTAAATTATTAATTTTGGGCCAATAAGATTTCTCTTTGCGTCAAAAGTTAATGAAAAACTAACAGTATTAATAAAAGTCTAATTTTGTGAAATTTTGTAAATTTTGAGGACCTAAGTAGAAAAAAATTTAGGATTAGGACTCAAATAAAAAAAAAAAAAAGGTCCAAACATTGATGACTAAAAATATACATAAAAATAAGATGATTTTACACAATACATAAAACCATATATATTATTGTAAATTTGATATTTAAGAAAGAAAAAAAATTACAAATTCAATAGAAAAATTTGCAATTATCTCAAGATACCCTATACATTTTGTAAGGTATAGGGTGCAAAGTGGGTAGGATGTGTTATAAGGTAGGTTTTGTATAAAAAATTAGGTTGCATGTACCTTAAAAAATAGGGTACAAAGAGGACTTTAAACCTACTTATCCTATGTGCACTCAAATCTACTTTAATTTTTCCAAATTTTATAATTTACAGCCTAGAATTTAACCAAACTTTGTAAGTGATTACTTAAAGTTTATCAATTTTTGTAATTAACTATCTCACATAGATATTATGAAAAATAGTTAATTGCTCAAACGGATAAAGTTCAGATACCAAATATGATATTTACGCATAGACATAAGAAGATTTTAAATAAGACTGATGGGAGATAAATATTCTATATGTATTTTTTTTTTTAATGATCAATGGTAGTTATCACAAAAAAAAAATGAAAAAGACAAAAAATGTAATAATGTTTTCAAACAATACCATATATATAGTCTATTTACTCAATTTTTTAAGCCTTTTTTTTTTTTGACACAGGTACAACGTTTGTTTATAATAATGTGACAAAGACTACTAAAATTAGATTAAAGTTACCACAAGAACTCTAAAATTATAGGATTTTACCTTGAAGGTAGGGACAAATTAGAATCATACTACTAAGGTGGCCAAATTTACTTTATTACAAATATAAGCATATCATATTTTTTTTCTTATTTAAATATATTATAGTAATCAAGTTTTTACATGAATGAAGGGCGTCGGGATCTTTTTCGGCGCCGTCTGGATCCATCTCTGCTTGAATGCTTTGTGGTATTAAAAAGAATAGTTTTCTTGCAATGACTGAAAAAAAGAAGGGCACAAAAAGTTCCCCTGGTTTTAATATCACAGAGAAGATGTTGATTTAGCATATCATGGAGTAGGAATAATTCATAGCACTCGCAATTAGGACAGACTAATGGCCAGAAGCTGCACGAAGCTCCGAAAATGGAAAAAGGACATGATAAAATGATCGTCGCCTGAGAGATTCGAACTCTCGCGGGGAAACCCCATGTACTTAGCAGGCACACGCCTTAACCACTCGGCCAAAGCGACTTTGCTGGTAGACATGGTTCAAGAAAAGAACAACAGCTAATAAATCTTTTGTATAATTTTCCACATTGATAAGGAATTTTTTTAACAGCACTTGAATTTTGGTAGAATGTATATTTAGATAAATTCAAGTATGTATAATTAGATATCTAAATTTTTTAAATTTTTTATCAATTAAGTATTTGAAAAAAACTTTTATATATATATCAATAGTACTTTCGTTGTATTAGATAGCATCGTCATCTTACATATATTTTTAATCAATATAACAAAAATACTATTGACATACAAAAAAAATTCTTTTAGTACTAAATCGATCAATTTCAAAATTTAAGTATCTAATTCAATATTTTTTCGAAGTTCAAATATTATTCACACCATTTATCTTTTTTTTTTTCCTCCTTATACTTTTTATCCAAGCATTTCATGTCAAAACATTGAGCCGGAAAAAAAAAAAAAAAAAGAAAAGGTTTAGATGAAATGGCAATGTTATTAAGCTTTATAGAATGTACGAGAGAACTCCCCAAAAAGTTTGCTAAATTAATTTCATATTGCAATTTTCATCATCATATCCAAAAAAAAAAAAAAAGAAGAAGAAAAGAAAAAGAAAACTTGTTTTAGTATCATTTCTAGTGCTTTTTTTCTTCTTCATCATTTTATTTGTTTTATAATGTTAAAAATAGGAAAAAAAAAATGATCACACATCTTTGGCAACACTCTCCATTGAGGGTATGTAGTCTTGAGGGTGTTGCCAAAAGTAGGTACGTTAAGAGCCTACTTACCTTTTACTCGTATAATACAATAATACTATTTTACAGGTTTCTAAAGTTCCATTGGCATAACCATCCACCTACAATCAAATCATGGAAATATCTATTGTATTAAATAGTTAATCCTCTTTGATGAGACTAGAAATTTCCCACTTTGGTGTCATATGCATTCAAACAATTTATTTTCTTTACGATTTTATAAAACTAACCCTTTATAGCACATGTGATAAGTGGGATTGAACCTGAAACTGCTTTTGATGTTTGGTAGCCTTTTAGAAAGCCACAATGAATGACTTTCAAGGAGTATTGTATTTCCATTTCACCATCACCAATAGATCTTATTTTAATTATCTTTTAACCTACCACATATTTATTATCTATATTCATTAATACATTTTTAGCAAAATCATTATATATATATATATATATATATTAATAATCCACTCCATTTCACTTCAATTTATTCTATTATAGACTATGCTTACAAGCCAAACATGACATTAATTCATGGGGAATTAATAATGTGAATTGCCCACAAAGCTTGTGGTTCCTCTATCGATTCATCGATCCTAATGTCCACACAAAGCTTAGATAGTAAGCTCAAGTTAAAATCATGTAAATTTTTTAGGCATAAACATTTAATCATTAATTTCTTTGAATTTTGTCAATATATTTTCCTTTCACCATCCCTCTAATCACATAAAAAAGGCAACAAGTGAGTCAACTAGACTGCATCAATTGGAAGGGAACTTTATGATACCCATCGAAAAACTATGGATTGCACTTGTTACTACCTTGATTAAAACTTTCTTGGTCGCTTCATTTGAAAACCATTGTTTTAAGCTATGATTCTTTCTTTGACAAATTGTAAGGTCTAACACTTAAATCTACCCTATATTGTAAGCAGATCAAGATATTTGCTAGGCTATCTAGTAGAAGGAATTCCTAAGATAACACCTACATGTTGTTTGCAATCACTAGATGCATTTACATCAAAGAAAACTTTATATCTAGGGAATTTTATCTCCTAGGTTGATGTTTCACAGTAAACCAACAATATTTCCTTTAAGGCTTCCATAATGATTGCGTCTTTAATGGAAAAAAGAAAGTGGCATCATCTGCAAAACAATAAATTGGTCAATGTTTAGCATGCAAGTGTAATAGTGATTCTTTAATTAATTTTATCATTAGTCACATTAATAATCCTCTCAGAGAGAACATTTGTAGCCAAAATAAACAAATAACGAAAGAGTGGGTCACCTTGTCTCAAGCCTTTAGAGTGTTGTACATTACCTATGGGTTCCCATTCACATTCATCTATATAATTTAAGTAAGAACAATTTCATTCGTCGCACATTTTTATCATATAGTTTTATGTGATAATTTATCAATCTCTCTAATATTATTATTTGATCATTTTATTTAAGGAAATAAACTTATTATTGCATTTAAAAATATTGACTAAAGAAAAGAATCATCATTGTTATTTAATCTATATCTATCTATCTATCTGTATAATTTAAGCTAGAACCATTTCATTCATCACACATTTTTATCATATAGCTCTATATGATAATTTACCAATCTCTCTAATATTATTATTTGATCATTTTATTAAAGGAAATATACTTATCATTTCATTTAAAAATACTGACTAAAAAAAAGAATCATTATTGCTATTTAAATATATTCTTTTTATTCTTCTATATATATATATATATCTTTATAATTTAAGTGAGAACTTTCTCATTCATCTCCACACCCATTTCAAGGAATAACAAAGTATAATTTATCCTACGTTTTATTCCACGTTTACTTTAATTCACATTAAATTATGTAATTCCTCTTGCTGCTTGGTTGATTAATTTGGAGATTTCCACAATATGTCCCCAATAATCTCCTTATATGGTATCTATATCTATCAAGTATATTTTCTTTTTATTATATGTTTTTCCTTTTTTGGATTAAGACTTTACAATTCCAATATGAAATTTTACTAATTACATAAGTCTTTTCCTACTACAAAGAAATTATTCGAGGATTTATAATTTTAGTTGGGCATTCTACATTAAAATAGACAAAAGAATATTCATTAAGATGATAAAACAAGAAATTGGAAAGTTTCAGTAACACAGGTAATATATCACTATATAAACAAAGGTTGTAACTTCCATTGTATAGTTTTCAGATATTGCATTGCTAATTACATGTAAAAGTATGATTTCCTTTTCATCATATTGTCAATTACTTGCAGATATGAAGATGGGCCTAATCGTCAAGTACAACACGAACAATATGTGGAATCTGATAGGTAAGATAAATTTAATTATGATTATCATATACAATTGTTGTTGCAATATAATATTATCAAACATCATCCCCTTTGTGTGTTAGCTTTTATTTAATTTAAATACGTTGCTTCTTTCATTTTGCAGAGCAAAAGCTATTACATATATCAAATTCTATCTTACTAAGGTTTAAAATTTCGTCTTACTACAATTTTTTTTTTTCAATTTAATAAGTATAAACTCTTTATTTCATCTACTCTACTATATTTCATTTAATACGCAGTTCTTCAAGACCAAAACTTTTGTAAATGAGCTGTTATACAATGAGTTCAATATATTAATTACCAAGTCACTTAAGTATATACATAGAAGTATAATTTGATTAAATAAATTCTCTTTCTAATGTCTCATTTTTTTTAGGTATATGGCTACATCTTTGATGAAGTAAAATAATTGTGATTATGATTCATATGTTATAAACTTTGTAATAAATATTTATAGTGTATTATAGTATTATTTTATTGATCTTTTGTTTTCTTTTTCATGTATTTTTATACAATTTATGCAATGTTTTTAGTTTCTTCTTTCGTCTACCGATCTTACATGTAATTAACTTTAACTATATTATTCATTGCAGAAGTTTTTTTTCTTATTTAATTTTTACTCTCGCAAAGTGAGTGTGTCATCTGCTATTGTAAAGTTAACTAGGAAACACACTCTAAAACCCTCTAAATCTACTTGTTTGCAAACCCTATCTTTTCCATAAGCTTTACTCATATCAACTTTTATTACATAATATACTTCTTTCTTTTCTTATCTCTTATTTTTGAGATGGCAAAATATTTATGAGTAATTGCAACATTATCTTGAATTAATCTTCTTGACCCGAATGTGCTTTGATTCTCAATGATGATATCATTTCAAAAGATCTTTAACTTAAAAATTAGGACTTGGAAACTATTTTATAAAGAAATTTACATATATTGATATCTATATGATTAAAAGAAGTTGGGAATTTATCTGTGACAAAGAAGTCATGAACTACCTATGTTTTTTAAGGACCAATAATAAAATCATAAACCACCACAACTACCCATTCCAGACATCTTGCAATACCGCGTAAAATATTGTTTGTAATGGTCCATGAATATCCAACCTATATCCTTCTCCTCAACAACCATGACTCTATCTTCCTTATCTAAACTTTATACTTTGTTCTCATGGTGTCCTCCAATAGTAGTGTGGTGAAAGAAAGAGGTATCGTGATTCCATACATTAACTAGTTGACCTTGATCCATGATGACAAAATATATCTTCATTCTCTCAAGGATCTTGTATTTGAGCTTGAATTTCCTCTTCTTCCTTCGCCCTAAAATTGTGATTTCCTTAGTTTTGGATGGTTACCTGCCTCACCTTGTAGTTTTTGTTAAGGTTAGCATGGTATGGGCATGATAAATATAATAACTCACACCATATCTATAAGCTTAAGTTTTTTACATCAGATGGTTATGGTGCTAATTTTAGCTTGGGATTAAAGCAAGTGGTTAAAAGTTTAAATCTTTATGCATTCATTACAACCCCATTTAATGTAGTTGTCTACTTGATGGATCTTAGTCAAAGTCAAAGTCCTAACCCACAAGTTTGTAGATATAGTGTGGGCTATTATGTTTATGATATAATACTCCCTTTTATTTATGGGCCACATTAAATAGGGCTGTAACAAGTGTGCAAGGATTCAAACTTGTGATCCCTTATTTTGATACCATGTTAAGGTTGACACAATAACCGTCTAATCTAAAAGCTAGTTTTCGTGTTAACCTGAATATTTTTCAATATATTTTATATTATTTAAATTAGTTTACCTACTGTAATTAACAAGACTACAACTGTATATTTTCAATTTCCTTATGACAAATTACCAATTAGCAATCTCAAAACCCAACACCCGGCTTCCCTTAACTACATCAATATAATGTAAAGAAGATCCTTGAACATTATTAAACCCAAACTTTTTCTTCCCACACAAACCAACAAAACTAATTGATAATTAATGCCACATAATCTGATGCTATTGTTGGTTCATGTAGAACCTGAGTGTTAGGAAAATGATTTAGCCATTCAACTAAAGCCGATCTCCTACCAATACACTCCTTCATTAACATTCCATCATGATGATTATGACACGGATTATGTAATTGCCTAACGAAACTCAAATTCTAAAGTTTTACTTTCAACATCATTCTTTGAAAAAGCAAAGATTTGTCTCCTTTCTCTTCTACTACTACCACACTACTCATAATTATCGAAAATTTCATTTAAATCGTCAACACAACTTCCTTCTCATCCCATGGTAATGCAACAATATAGCCAACTCTCTCACTTCATCGATTAGCTGTTGGTGACATCTTGTTTGTTATTAATAGGTAATGAAGTTGATTGGACAATGAAAGCAGGATGGTTGGCAAGGGACTAGTAGAGTTTAGGGTAAATGGAAGTATTTTTAACTAAATGAATTCCCTGGAAGTGGATTGAAAAAGGTTAATTTGGTGGTAAAGGGTTATGAAATAGGGGAAATTGGTTGGCATTATATGAGGGAGACAATGGTTTGTGGCCGATTAGTTTTTTGATAACCTTTCTAAGGTAATATGATTAATGATAGAGGGTTGTATTGTTGAAAAAGATATTGATGTTGTAGTTCGCCTAAGTAAAGAAGACTCGAAGGAGATGATGTTCTTGATTAGGGATGTTATGTAGATAGGGTTAGTCACTGCATCTCTCAATCAATTTGCACATGTATATTTTCTCCACTTCTTCTTTGTTCATATCTTTGACTATTAGAGTCATTGTAATTATGAAACAGGTATGCCCTTGACCTCGGACCAAACTGAACATCTATACTCATTTGATAATCACAATCTCTATCCACATGACTTAACCTACCATAATCAAAGTAGAAATTCGTCAACTTCTCTTATTTAAAACTACCTGATATTTAGTTTTATTCTTATCGTTAACCTAAACACCCTCCTTCAATGGAGAATCGTAATTAATCTTTATACTTACCTTCCATTTGGCAATTTGATTGGTTTTATGCCCAGCACCAATACTACTTTCTCTCCCAAACTATTTACATTAGACATAGAAAGATAACCCAATTTCCATGGATCTGCACCCAAAAGACTAACCAGTTTAAATTAATCTCCTTTCCATTCCCTAATGACCAGACAATGACCCATCATTGTTCAAGATTCGTTCAAAGAGATACTCCGAGCAATTTAACATTATTACAAACAATAAAAGAATGATTCCTCCCCATATATGAAATATTAATCTCACTAAAAGAATTCCATAATCTCCTCATTACAAAAATAATCCTTATTTGACTCACTTTACAAAATATTGATACATTTTCTTAATCACTTGAAACGTCGATATCTTAAATGAATTTCTCTATAAACATTGATCATTCTTTTTAACTACTTGAAACTTTGGTATCTTAAATGAAATTACTCACAAACGTTGATATCTTTCAATGTAATTTATCTTATATTTATGAGTTCTTAATAAAGTACCATCAACATTTTATTGAACATGTAACCTATTAATATGAGTAATAATTATATCATCAAAGTATGTTAGAGACTTTTCTTTTCTTATTTATTTTAGATGATAAGTATCTTATTCAAAATGTAGAGTAAGAGTGCATGGACTAATTATGTAAACATCGTCTCTTGTGACAGTATATAATGTATTATTTTCTTGATTCTAAATAATTTATATGTGGTATCATTACAAATATATTTGTCATGCCCTGAAGGGTACCCTAAACGTGACAGTCCGTCGTACACAATATTAAAGCCTAAGAATGGCTACCTTAGTCATACAAAAGCTTCCATATCATGTACAAGGCATACATCACAACCAAACGAACGCATCGGAGTAGCGTAATTTACATTGATAATGATTAAGTAACAAGAACTTATCATAAAACATAAACATGATAAATTACAATTCTTAGGGATATATCCCTCTATGGTCTTCAAATCAAAATAAATACACTTTTTAGAATTTCCAAAACACTAACATAGCATACATTACATATAAGGAACCTTACAAGGTAACTTTATCTTGTGATCCCAATGCCTTTATAAAAGTTTAACATCCTTCTATGACTTCCTTAATGTCATGATCTTCGATTTAAGCCACAGGTACACCTGTTTCAACAAAATCTATAGGGGTATAAGCTTACTAACTTAGTGAGGTATTCCTTTTCATTTGCATCATGGTTTCAAATAAGTTCATTTAAATTTTCACACATATACTATGCATACAATGCAACAACCATGTGATTACACAAATATATATAGTTATCTAGAAACCATATATAGAATGGATTTACCCCTCCGCATTAAAGGTTAGCGAATTGTTGATGAAGATCCTCGACCTTCTACTACTAGTCCCTAGGTCCCCACCCAAAGCATTCAGTTGGCTCCACTCCTAACCTAGAGTTGCATTCCTCGAGCGATTTGGATTCTCTAGGAAGGAACATGGCTCATATCCCAGCATGATAATAGCCAATCCAACTTTACACATAGGAATAGCAGCCTTCCTAAAGAAATGTGACTCGATGGATGCTATGCATGAGCGTTTTATGTTTCTTAAACCAAACCTTATTAAGGTTTATTAGGGGGAGCGATCAATCACTTTAGCAAACAATAAGCAATCATACAGGCAAGTAAACAAAACACTTAAACAGGCAGTTTGAAGTTGCGATATTTTTAATTCTCATTCCACACATAAGCATAGAATCACACATATACATATTCCCGGATTCTCCATACATATCAATTTTTATCTTTTCTTAGTATACTAATGCCACTAATTTACAAGCACAAGTAAGGTAACGAAATTAAGAGGAATAACTCACTCGTCCATTTCGTAATCTTCTTAGACGTAGCAATCCTCAGGAAAGGTAATCTTATATCCTTCGTCCCCTAGATAAAAGAAATACCCGGGATGAGTATTTCATAGAAATTCTACTTAAACTTTCTAATTCTATTTCACTATATTCGTCAAAATCGTATGGAATGGAATTCTAATTTAAAACGATCATAACTTGCTCATTTTAACTTGGAATTTCGCATATAATACACCGTTTTCCACCTATTTGAAAAGATCTATCCATTTATAAGGTTTTTTTTTATATAAGGTCGTTTAGATTCCAAAACCGTAGGGTATAGATTCAAAACGAATATTTCTAGGTTTTGAGAAACAATTTTTTTTTCAACTCAACTTTATTCAAAAATCCTTTAGTAAAAAAATATAGATATATATGTATATATATATAATTGATAAATCCCTTGAGTATATATATAAGCTCACTTTATATGCAATAATTCTAATGGTAGTGTCTTAGTAATTTATTTCATAAAATGATTCATTTTAAAGTGTTAAAACTTAACTTGACAAATTTATTTTCAAGTATTTTGAAGAAACTTTATATTTTCCTAGATTATTATAAATGAGTATATTCTTATTTTATTTTCCTCATTCTTTTCTCCAAAACAAGTAAATTTTCCTTTAACTTTGGTCTTTTGTAATTTTTACTTCTAGGGATAAAATATCAAAGTTATCAAAAGTTTAGTAAGTTGTTGATAACCTATTTATAAATTTGCATTTATAATGGTTTTAGAAAATGAGTATTTTCTTCTTATATTTCTTGTTTAAAATATAAGTTCTTGTTTTTTAAACTTGGCCTTTTATTTCCTCTACAAATTTTATTTGAAAAGAATCCTTTTTATTGATAAAATCTCGTCTTTCTAATCTTATCATATTTATATTTTTGAAAATAAGTTCCTTCTTAAAAATCATTATTTTTCTAAGTAGGTTTATAACTTTATGGGTTGATTTTATCTTAACTTTGAAAACTAATTTGCTTCTTGGTTTTGTTATGGAGTTGAAAAGAGTTTAATCTTAAGCTTTTTGTGAGAACTTGAATACCAACAAATTATTTTACTAAAACTTAGGTTACCATATTATAAAAAGAAAGTGTTTATTTCTTATATTTCCTTGGTAAAGCTATCTTTATTATTTGAGAAAACTTGTATTACTCCAATTCTATATTGTTGATAATAACTCCATTATTTAGTGACAAGTTACATAATAGAAAATTTAGGTTCAAGTTTCTTTAATAAAGTAAAATCCTACTTTTAAATTTAGTTGAGACAATATCATAGATGCATGTATTATGAGTATGTAAAATAATAAGAATATGAGAAAGATACTAGAAGCAAATAATAGTAAGCAAGATAATAAAAATATCAAATATTGAGAACCTTAGTTTCATCAAGGTATCCCGGTTAAGTATTGGGAGCCTTAACTTCATCAAGGCATCCCAGGACTAAGAATAGACTAATCCCAAAAAGAATAAAGAAAAGGTTGTTTTGACTTGATATGGATAAGTCTAAGACTAGAAAGACTAGGCTTAAAATAGCATGAAATAATTAAATATGAAAATAAATAAATAACAAGTGAGCTTATATGCTCTAAAGATTATATATAAATACATAAATATATTTAATTAGATATGAATAAGAAACTAACATAATAACAACAATAAAATCAGCATATATATGAACATAATAACAACATAATAAAATTTGAATTTCATGTACAAGAACAAAACATGAACATGTTGTTGCTTTTACTACTCATATGAGTTTCAAAACAACAACATAGTCATGTTAAGTTACATGACATGGGTGAATAAATAAGAATAGGAGTTTTACCTAAAGTGTTTATGTGGTAGGAAGTAGAAGATGAATATGGATTATGTTGTTAGTGATATGTGATAGATAGTTTGTGTATAAAGAAGGATTTTTGTAAAGAATTGGTTTAAGAGAGTTTTGATAGAGATAAATTTTGGAGAGAGGATTTGTGGAGAGATTTTGGGAGAGTTTTGGTAGTGAAATGAGTTGTGTGAAAGAATAAAGAAGGAATGGGGTATTTATAGAATTTTGGAGTGAAAATTAGATGTAATTAAATTAATTGAAAAAGAAAATAATGGAGAATGAGGGGAGAGAGAGAGAAGGTGGACGGCAAGGTAGAGAGGGAAGAGAGAAAATTAATTAAAAATTAATTTTAGAAGAAAAGTGTAAGAGAAGTTTAGTAATATGTGATGTAGAATTTTAGAAGAAGTAGGTATGTAGGTTGTAAGAATAGGTAATAGAAAAAATAGAGATAGAGGAATAGTAATGAATAGTAAAAAAGTATTATAGATAGTAGACTAGACAAATAAAATACCGGTAGTAATAAAAATACGCGTATAAATGCAATATCTGTAATATTTAGCTATCGAAAAATTCTAAAACTGATATTTTTGGATTCCTTATATTTTTACGAGTCTATTGGTATTAACAGAATATTTTTGTCATCCGGTGTACCAAGGCACTATTTTTGAAAATTGATCCCGTTTGGATTCGAAGTATATTAGAAATTTGCAAATCTGATATTTTTAAGCTTCCATATATTATTACGAACTATTATCGATAATTATTTCCATTTTGTTGCTTGTGGTTTAAGAGCGCGGGATTGTTAGATCTTAAACACTTTTTTTGTTGTAAGCTTTGTTGACTTTTAGGGTTCCGATTGGACTTTCGGTTTTGTTAAGTTATTTGTATGGTTAAAAAAAATTTTGCGGTTTTATTCGTATTATAATTTTTTTCAACGTCTATGGTTTATTTCATTTTATTTAATATTTTTCAGTTCTCAGGATCGTTTAGCCGAGCCTAGGGTTAAGGGTTGACTTGGTTTGGGTGAGAATTAAAACTTTTGATTCTAAAATTCACTGAAGAATCTTAGTATTTCGTTGTCGAGCGTTATTTGGATATATAGTCTTGATTTGCATGTGAGGAATCAGATAGATGATTTGATTGGTGTATGAATGTTGATTCAACTGATAGTTAGATTTTCTATTTTGTTTTGAGGGTTCTCTTTTTCTCAAGATTAAGAATTCTCGTGTCTGACCTTATTTAGAATTTTGGTTTCAACTTGGGTTGATTTTCAGGGTTTTGGTTTTTGGTATTAGACTTCTAGGATTATTTTCTAAAAATTATGAAAATTTCAAGGGTTTACAATATTATTTAATATGTAATATAGCAGTACAAACAACGAATGCATAACAAAATATGTATGTTTATTTTAATTTTATATTATCAATATATTATATTAAATACTATATGAGTACAAACAAGAATTCCATAATAAATAATATATTAAAAAATTCATTTTGGTTACAAAAATACTTTGTTTAATATGTAAATAAAAGTATATGCTGAAAATATAAAGAAGTATATTTGTACTTAATACATTGGACTATTATGAGTATTTAATATATACATGCTATATAGATATATTATATATGCATATATATCATACATTTATAAGTGGAAAGCAAATAAAAAATAGGGAAAATAAAAACGAAGTAGCAAAGAAAATGAATATTAAATAGGGTTAAATAGAAAAAATTGACATGTGTTTTACCTATTTTGCAAATAACTGAACTTTTTTTTTTTGACAAAAAGCTAACCTAAGATATTCACTGTTGTTCTGCTTTAGTATCTATTACTTTATTGGCTCATTTGCAACTCACGTGACAAATAATCCCCCTTCCTTCTATAGAGCAACCTTTCTAGAGGAAAAAAAAAAATGAAACTACTAGGACATCTTTTCACGATCATTTCAAACAACCAAATATCTCTCATCCATACCCATCTTCGTACTAATCTTCTCAAAAGCTTACCCCTAAAAAAAACCTTAACCCATAAAGATGATATCTTTATATCATTATTTATCGTGACAACTTAATAAACAACATCAATATTGATGAACAACACCTTATTTCTTAAAGCACTCCAATATCTTACTCCATCCAAAACCAACTTTGCCTCATCCATGATCAACAACGTAGAAGGTCCCTTCTTGTTTCATATGAAAATTGGCTCTCTTTTTTTAGTAAATGTGGGTGGTGGAGTTGGGTAGGATTGTTGTAGAGTGTGCATTTGATTGCAATGTGTGCATTCGAGAAAAATGATTTTTTACTTCTTGGAGTTTTAGTTTTCTTTTTGTGAACTCAACTTTGCTTTCTAATTGGGAGTTTAGTGTTACCCCTAAAACAGTGCATTTCCTTGGCGTTGTAGTTATGCATCTACTTGGGAAGAGTTTGTTATGTATTTCTTTGGTATGATAGGATATATATGTGGGTTCTTGCACTTAATGTATTAAAGGCATATTAACTAGTAAAACAATTATATTTGCCCATAAAAAAAAAAAAGAATGCGAAACATATCGTGTATGTTGTTTTTGGTAGTGATTCATTTAGTTTTGTATGAGAGAGATAACATTCCACAATGTGCAATATATTATAACTATATTATTGACTATGATTGGTCTTATATTGTAGGCTATATAATATTCATAGTTATGGAGATTCCACGCTCGATTGACCGACAGATTTGCTATGGTGGAAGGCTTAGGAAAGGAGTTGGATGGTCATATAATGGAGAATATGACAATGTGATACTAATGACTATGAATGATGTTGGTGAATTGATTCTTGGGGGTGATGAATGGTAGGAAGATGCCCTTGATGATGCCTTGTTTAGTATGGAAGATTCTGATGATGAACATGACATTGATACGTATGATGAGTGTAATGTGGATACTGATGAGAAGCATCCTAGGATTCTTTAGGAAATGAAATCCCCTAAAGTGAATATGTTTATGCAATGCTTGCTTGCATGTGCAACTAGGAATGGCATATCCTAACGATATGCCTTGAACCATCTAAGAAAAGTATTTGTTCATTGTGTTAGTGAACGTAGATGGAAAATGTATGGATCGAAACTTATTGATGAAGAGACATTTCAAGTGAAGATGTCCCAACTAAAATGTTCTTGCCCTCGAAGTTTCACAAACAAACATATCACTTCTGCTTTCCTTACACAGAAATATTTGCATGTATTTCGAGATAATGGGCCCAAATAAGAGCTTAATGCAATCTAATGCCATATTATAAGGAACATCACAGTATACAACTTACTATACAAGAAGAAAGCACAAGCAATTCTGGATGGTGATAATTCAAAGAAATACGAGGTACTTTATGATTATGCAAATTTAGTATTATATTGTGATCTTAACAACCAAGTGAATATCAAGGGTGATTCATCAATGGAGGGGTCTCCATCTATATTTGAGAGAATATATGTTTTTTTTTTTTAATGCATACAAAGTTGGCTTTCTCAATGGATGTTGTCCCATTGTGGGATTCGATGGTTGTTTCTTAAATGGACCTTACAGTGGTCATATGCTTGCAGCTATTGGTAGAGATGGGAATAAAAATATATTTCTAATTGCCATTGCGGTTGTCAAGTTAAAGTGTGCAGATTCATGGAATTGGTTCTTAGAGATCTTTAGAGATGACATTAGGAAACTAAGAGAGCTTGGATCAGTGGTCATTTCAAATAGACAAAAGATATGCATATTGTGTCTCTATTATCTTCAATATGCTGGAAGGTTTATCATGCCCTTTAGTTTTCTAATCATCTTACCTTTTGTACTTTAGCAGGGTCTTGACAAAAGCACTTGAATAGCTTGTTCCAATATGTGAGCATCGCTATTGTGTAAGAAATTTGTATGAGAATTTCAAGAAAAAACTTTCCCAGTCAAGAGTTCAAGGATGCTATGTGGTTGATTGCAAACGCCACTATAGTGTGGAAAGCTACTGAATGATTTGACACACTACTCTTATCCAGTAATGAGAACATCCACAAAATCTTCTTTCAAAGCTTATAGGTTACCAAGACATTGTAATTACAAATCTTTTGCCGCAATAACACATTGCATTGTTTCCCATGGAAGCTACCGAATTGTTTGACACGCTACCAATATTTCTCACACTTGTCTACAACAAGGATATAAAGTTAATCAAACATATACCTAACATTAAACATTCTTGTAATTCGACACAAAAAAATATACTTCATATAATAAAAAAATTCATCTTCAGATACATAAAGGAGAGGGAGAGAAAGATCATATTAGGGATCTTCAATTATGGAGATAACATCAATATATCTAATCTAAACATGAAAACCCTAACCCAACTTCCCAAAAGAAAAATTTTAGATGCAAAAATAAATTGGAACAATGACATAAGTAGGACAAATTAATTCCAGTTTTTAACCAAAAACAAGTTAAATGGTGATAATTACAAAAGATAAAAAAATCAAAACATTCTATAAAATTATTGCTAGGTGAAGTAACAAGAATTAATTTATAACCTTACTAAAATACCGTAATGAGGCTTCAATCTTTAAGAAGGGCTAGATAGATGATGTTGATGAAAACGATTCCGCAAATTTTGATTTGTAGAGGTGTTTTTGTGAGGGTGATGTAACAATTTGAAGCTGCAGTTTTGTCTGTAATTAAGGTTTTACGGATGAAGATGTGGAAGAAAATGGGAATCTTTGTATGAAAATTGATTATTTTGTTTTAAGGTGTAGAGAAAAATCATGCTGGATCTTAGATTAAGTTTTTTTTTTTTTTTATAGAAGAAAGGATTTGGGAAAGTGAGATTTGAAAAAAAGAATTTAAAGTTGCGTTGTAGTCTATTTATTTTGTTAGGTGAGTTGCACATGAGCCAATATAGTAATGAATACTTAAACAGAACATAAAGATGAATATCTCGGGTAAGTTTTTTGTCAAAAGAAAAAACATTTGTCAATTGTTTGCAAAATAGGTATAACACATGTCATTTTTTTATAATAAACCCTATTAAATATAAACCATAAAAGATAAGTTTCAATGAAAAAAAAAGTGGAAATTTAAAGTAGAAAATAGAAAGTTGATGTAATAAAGGAAATAAAAAATAAGGGGAAAAAATAGATGAAGGATTACTTTTGATGAAAAAAAGACATGTAGAATTGAATAAGAAAGAAAATGAAAGAAAAAGTCTAAAGGAGGGGGAGAAAAAACCTTTAACTTGATAACCCAATATTGCATGTTAAAAAGTGACTGTATAGTGCAGTCATTTTTTGAGTATATCTTAGAATTTGTCATATATTGTAAACCAAATAAAAGAATAGCAATTACTGATCTACTTGGTTTACCTTAATATTGTTTGCTTGATGTCTTTTTGATATTCACTTATGTGGACATATTTGTCAAGAAATAGATATAAAAAAGACAAACATAAAAGTACATATGTACTTTTCTTTTAAAATAAAATGCTCGATTGATAAATCTTAATTTGGACTTTTTCACACTTTATTTTATTCATCTTTACACAAATCAATTAATATATATTTTTTGAAACATTTTCTTTTAAAAGTATGTCAATTTTTGCATTTTAGTTTTTATATCCCAATCATCACTTTCATTATAATTATAAAATAAAAACATATAATATAGTTCTTCAAACATAAACTTCAAAAGATATAAATAAGATAAAAATGTATACATATTAGATTTAGGATTTGTCTATATTATTTGTTTTCATCTGTATTTGATTTGTATGATTTGTATATAAATAATTAATTCTTATCTTGTTAATGGTATTGTAGCCTAGTAGCATCTTCCTCTCTCTCAAGTGAGAGGTCTTAGGTTCAAATCCCCCCTCTCCCGTTGTAATGATTAAAAAAAAAATCTTTATTTTTTATTTGTTTTTTTTAAAACACTTGGATTTAAATATACATCAAACCTATATCAAACTAATGTGTAACAGATGAACTAAATACAACCATAGATAAGGTACTAATTAAAAAATAATATCTCAATATGCATTCTAAAGGCGTATTTTTTTTTTTAAATTCTCTCACGATTAAGGAAAAAAGGGACACCACTAGCAATATAACAACCTTCTACTAGAAAGAAATAGACCTTTCAAGTAAGCAATCTCAATAATAGGGGTAATAGTTCTTAACCAAATATTCTCAATGAAGGGGGAAGGGGGAGGAGAGAGATGCCAATAGCCATATTTACAAAATTTTCTATTTTTTGTTTTAGTTTCTAATCTTAAATTGATTTTATGATTTTTTAGTTATTTTTAATTATTTTGTTAAATTTATCTTAATTTAGTTATTTTATTAATTTGAATCAATAATTTCTAACAAATGAAAATGTGCTATGTGTCAAATCATAACAAAAAAAACTAATGATGTTAAGAAAGTCCCTGTTTGCAAGCTTTTGTAAAAGGTAAGGACTCAAATAGCAAAATGGAAAAATGTTAAAGACTAAAAACATACTTTAGAAAAAAACAAAAGAAAAAAAACAAAAAACCAAGTAATAAAGGTAGAATAGTATAACAATTTTAGTAAAAATACATGCAAAAAATGTTTACATAACTTTCAGTTTACCTATATATTACAAACTTACACAAATACCAGTTATACAACAAAAGTTACATCGTTGCAAAATTGTACGTAATAAATGCAATTTTAAAATTTACAAAAAATATTGGGCGAAAAACTATCTATAATCATTTTTTTAAATAATTCCCTAAATATAAACAAGATAATTTTATTTACAAAATAATCAATACTAAATCGTGTGTTCAACATATGACTTATAATTAGACTAAATACTTACCTTTTTAAGATGTCATTTAACAAAGTTATACAGTGTTAAATTGCATTTTAGAATTGTGATTCACCTTATTTCCTTAATGAATCATATATTAGAAAAGCGATTTACTAATGTACTCATTATAATTGTGCGGTACATTAGTAAATCGCATTTTTAAGATGTAATTCATGTATTAAGGCGTGAGTTTCATGTGTTAGTAATAGAAGCACATCTTATAAACGTGATTTTGCATCGGAATTTTGGTAATTAATTTTATATAATTTTTATATAGATGGATCAATGATTATACAATTTCTTTACATAATGGGTAAGTATAAATGGCATGTAATTTTTAAGGAAATCATACGTAAATGTGATTTCATTTTTTTTATTTAAGTTAGGGTTAATTACAAAAAAAACTTATTTGTGTTTTTGTGGTTTCATAAAAACATGACCTACGTTATCTTTTTTGACAATTAACTGACCTGTAATTTCATCCATCTTGTTTTGTCCAAATTTCTATTAATTTAAACACATGCTAGACATGTGCATGGTAAAAAAATGAGTTACTCATCATCATGATTCCACTTACTTAGACAACAGCTTCACCTCACAACCCCTATATAAACTTGCTATCTAAAACAAATTCACGGTTTTTTTATAACTAGCTAGCACCCATTGGCTTCAAATTCTAATCACCATTGATATACTCCATTGCTATCACTATTTGTCATTTCCATGACTACCCATGATCACTACTCTACAATTGCCAACCATCTTCAAACCAAAAGACCCTTCACAACCACTTCTTTATTTCTCTACAACCCTAAAACAACAATAAAACTAAAAGAGAACACCAGCATGAGTCAGTCAAATACCCTAACACACCATCATGCGTGTTGGCTTAGGTCTCAGTGATGATGGAAGTTTCAAAGTATGGAGAAGATGTCGAACTTGGTGGTTCAACTTTTAGGTTTCGATTTTGTACTCGCTCTAATGGATGAGTTGACTCAATAAGTTTGGGTGTGCCAAGATGACTCGGCAACAATGGTTTTGTGTGAGGTGAGTCGTTAGAGGTATTGAACTTATGTGTTCAATGTGAGTTGTGATAGAAAATTAGTTGCACAATTAACCACTCAATTGTGTTAGTTGCACTTAAATAGTCACATAATTTGGATGAACAAAATGCTTGAATACATATATGCATTTTGTGTTTTTGTTGTACTTTATTGTTGCAAGTTTTTATATACAAGTTGTTCAAACAATAGTTTGAATCATGATAGCGTCCAAGGGCGCGAAATTTGCACTAGCTAGCTATTGGTTTTGTACTGCAAGCTAGTATAGCAAAAAACTAGTTGTTATGAGTTTTTAATCTAACCTTTGGTGAGAGAGTTGAGGGGCAACGGTTAGCTTATTTTGAGAACTTATAAATAAAAGTTCTTAAAGACTTTCTAGGGGTTGATTGAGCTTATTTCTTGTATACAAAAATCTTGTAAATCCTCTCAAAGTAATTTGTGTATAATTTATATTGTGAGAAAGAGAGTTGAGTAGTGTTAGTGTTCTTGTATCTTGCTACTCTTATAAAGCACTACTTAAGAAATTGTGAGTATGGATTAGTGAAATCTTGAGTGGAGTCTAGTGTGTTTGAGAAAATCTTGTAAAGACTCAACTCAAGCAATTATGTTGATGATGTGTTGAAATCCTCTATTGAGGTAAATCTTGTTGATTAAATAAAGTGGGGAAGTCCTCCATTGAGGGGGTCATTTGTGTGGATAGTGGAGATTAAGGGACAGACCAAACTCCACATTAAAATCACAGTGCGAATTTTCCTTTCCCTATCTCTTTACCATCATTGTTTTTTATATATGTTGTGCTTGAATTAGCCTTTAAGTTTTGAAAAGAATTCGATATTAGGCGTAATCCGTTTTTCTTAAGTGTTAGTTATTTTCTACGATTGGTACAAGAGTTAATACTCTAAGACAAGTGCTGAATTGCATCTAGAGTTTAAGATCATGGCAAGTAACACCTTAGGTTTTATGGAATGATAAGTAATAAATAGATCACCCATCTTAATTGGAACAAATTATGCTTATTGGAAATGTAGGATAGAGATTTTCTTAAAAGCTCAACACCTTTTCTTATGGAGTACTATAGAAAATGACCTTATAATTATAGAAGAAAAAAATTAATCTAATTATAAAAAAGCGAAAAAGGAAAAAGGTGCAATTAAATGAAGTAGCAATAAATATATATTATATTGTGGTTTAAATGTAAGTAATTTTAGTAGAATATATACTTGTAGATCCGCAAAAGAAATTTAGGAAAATCTTGAAAATACCTATGAATGATCTACAAGAGTAGAATATACTAAAATTAGTCTTTTTTGTGGAGAATTTGAAAATTTTAAAATGAAGGCTAATGAATCTATTAATGATAAACATGATAGATTAGTTAATATTCTAAATCAATTGTCAATTCTTAGCAAGACATACACTAACTTATAAATAAATTGTAAAATTCTTAGGTCTTAGCCAAACGAGTGGGGGGCAAAAAGAACCGCCATTGAAAAGGCACATGACTTGAGTAAAATGAGCAAAGAAAAGCTTTTTGGAACCCTCAAGACTCATAAAATGATTAAGGAGCATAGAGAGGAGTCAACCAAGAAGGAGATTCCACTAAAAGTCTCTTGCTTTGACTCAAGCTCAAGTGAAGGGGAGGAAAGTGAGGAAGGTAATGAGGAATTAGACAAGCTCACTAGACAGTTTACCATATTTTTGAAGGTAAACAAGGAGATGAACAACAAGGAAGATGTTGATTCCTCAAAATCAAAGAGAAAAACCATCACTTGCTTCAAGTTTAACTAATCGAGGCATATTCAATAATATTGCCCAAATGACAAGAAAGGAAGCAAGTGAGCAAAGAAGAAGGCGTTTGTGGCCACATGGATCAATAAGAAGTCATCCAACTCGAATACACATATTTGTCTAATGGCCTTAGGTGATGAGGTATGCTCTATTTCTTCACAAGTTCCTTATGATGAAATATGTGATATGTATAACAAAGCAAGTAATAAGTTAATTAAGATGGAAAAAAAAGAATTAGCATGCTAAAAAAGTTGATGAAGAAAGTAGAAGATGAATTGGATGAATTTAGGAATGGGCATGAGGAAATAAAAATGAAAAATAAGAAGTTGCATGAAGAAATTGAAATTATGAAATTAGAAAATGAAAAAATGAAACACAAATATAAGAAGTTAAAAGAAAAGAATGATGATTTAAGCAAATTGAATGATAAGATAAAAGATGAAAATGATTTGCTTGACTTGGAAGTTTAACCCTAGAAGTGATGCCTATGGTTGTAGTTATAACAATGAAATTTTGAATGAGCTAAATGAGCTCAAAAAGGAAAATGGAAATTTGAAAACTAGCTTGAGTAATGCAAACGCTACCATATCTAAATTCAACATGGGAGAAAATAATTTGAACACTTTCCTTAGGAAAAAAATATGATTATAATAAATATGAAATTAGCTATGATAGAAACAATGGTTGCAAGTCACTTAAAACCAAGTTTGTGAGAGCTACTCATGAAACTTGGAACTAGTGTGGTAAGTTGGGTCATATTACACATAATTATGCAATAAAGAAAGCAATGCATTCGGGTTATACAAGCAAGTTTGTTTGGGTCTCTAAAAGAGAAATATTTGCTTTAACCTAACTCTAAAGAACCCAAGCAAAAAAGGATATCAAAGAGATATATGTGTTTTATGTAGGTACTTAAAAGGACTTCAAAGACAAAAATAAGGTATAATCTCAATTTGCTTAAATTTTATAGTTTGTGCTTTTCTTGTTTATGATAAGAATGTATTGATGTGCTTGAATATGCAAATTTTTTCGGTCAAGATTTTTTTGTGCATGCTTTGGGCCAAAAATGAGCTACAAATTGGACTTTCATGTTTTTGATGTCTAAATCATGTTTTTTCATGCTTAATGAACATTAACAAACTTGTATGTAAGTTTAAATTTAAATGGAGGTGATTTTGGACAAATCTCTCACACATTTAAGGAAAAATCATGTTTTTGATGACTAAAATGTGCACAAATTTACAATATGTGAACTTAGGTGAGTTTTTTAGATTCAACATGTTTATATACCTTTTTTAACTTGTATGAAGCATTGAATGTACTTAAGCATGAATCTTTAATGATATGTTGTTTTTCTGCAAGTTTTAATCTAAATTTGTGCTAAAAATTTTGGTTTTTCATGCACAGAAATGATTTTTCATGCTTTTGATGCATAAACATGTTTAATGTTGCCGTTTAGATTTATTTGAATGATTAAAAATATTTGAAAAGCTTTTTTAAACAAATTTGTGCACTCTTGAGAAACATATCATGTACTTTTGAACAAAAACTTGCACAAATTTGATATATGTGTTTTTACATGGTTTTGAGTGGCTCAAACATGTTCAAAACTCCTTCTAAAACTTTCATGTTACTTGTGCTTTTATCTTTTTATGTCATGAAGTATTTTCGCCTTTTTGATGAGTCTAAAAGGAGAGAAATGTTGAATGCACAATTAACATGCATGAATAATGTATATGTGTTTGTTTGGCCACTAAAGTATTACTTGTGATTCCCTTGAATTAAACATCAAGTTTTTGAACTTAGTTAAGACAATTTTTTTGAAACTTGGATGCTTAATTGAGGTAAAGTGTCAAATTGAGGGGAGTTAATTGTGCGTGATTGTCTTCATAAAAAAGGAGGATATTAATGAACTTATGTATTCGACATGAATTTTAATAAGGATATTAGTTGCATAATTAACCACTTAATTGTATTAAGTTACACTTAAATAGTCATACAATTTGAATAAACAAAATGCTTAAATACATATATGTGTTTTATGTTTTTGTTGTGCTATGTTGTTATAGGTTTTTCTAGCACAATCTAGGCCTTGATTCCTTTGGAACCTCATAAATCTCAAAACATAAAATTTGTAGAGCTCACTCTAAGCTTTTTGTAGTATTTCGAATCACCTCAATCGGAGTTCGGATGAGAAAAATATGACAAAAATTGGAAAGCATATTGAAGCTGTAGGGATCAGACTGGTTCACTGATACAAAATGGACCAGTTAGTTGATACAAGTTGTTCAAACAATAGTTTGAATAGCAGTATCATTTGAGGACATGAAAATTGCACTGGCTAGCCGATGGTTTCGATTTGGCCAAAAACTAGCAGTTGTGAGTTTTTAATTCAACCATTAGAGAGAGATTTAAGAGGCAACGGTTAGCTTATTTTGAGAGCTTATAAATAGAAGTTCTTAAAGATTTTTGGGGATTGATTGAGCTTATTCCTTATATATAAAAATCTTATAAATCATCTCAAAGCAATTTATGTATAATTTGTATTGTGAGAAAGAGAGTTAAGTAGTGATAATGTTCTTGTATCTTGCTACCTCTTGTAAAGCACTACTCAAGTAATTGTGAGTATGGATTAGTAAAGTCTTGAGTTTAGTCTGGTGTGTTTGAGAATTTCTTGTAAATACTCAACTTAAGCAATTGTGTTGTTGATATGTTGAAGTCCTCTATTGAGGCAAATTTTGTTGATTGAATAAAATGATGAAGTCCTCCATTGAGAGAAGAGATTAGGAGGCGGATCGAACTCCACGTTAAAATAGCAGTGCAAATTTTTCTTTCCCCATCTCTTTATCATTATTGTTGCTTATAATGTTGTGCTTGAATTAGGCTTAAAATTTTGAAAAGAATTAGATATTAGGCATAATCCACTTTTCTTAGATGTTACTTTATTTTCTACAAGTGGCTATGGTGATTTCAATGATGTTTAGAAATAGAGATGCAGCAATGGGTTTCGTGTGAGGTGAGCCATTAGTGGTTACGATGATTTCAATGAGGTTCGATGAAGTTTAGAAAGAGAGATGAAGGTTTGAGAGAGAAGTCGCGAGGAAGAAGGAGATGTGCTTTTCGGATGGAGGAAGAAGGAGACATGCTTTTTTCTTTCTTTCTTTTAACATTTCACTTTGGCTTCACACATGCCTCCTATGTGTTTAAGTTAACGAAATTGGGACAAAACAAAGACAGATGAAATTATAGGTCAGTTAATTGTTGAAAAAAGATAGCGCATGTCATGTTTTTGTAAAAGCGCAAGAACACGATAATTTTTTTTAATAATTAAACTTTTAAATTACACGTCATAAATGTGATTTATAATTTTTAAAATAGAAACTATGACATACAATTTTGTATTATTAATATAGTAATAAATATCCAATAATTTATATTTGATAATTTTTGTATAAAATTAGTAGAGATATATTATACCCCATCTGAAAAGATTTAACAAAATATTAATAAAAAAGGAAAAATATTTGTTGTCTTAGAAATATTAGCTCTATTCTATCACAATCAATAGATACTTGACACGTGTTAAATAAATTTAAAAAATAAAAATTATTTTTAAATAAATTAAATAGTTGTTACCATTCTAAATATACATATTATGTTATTATTATTTAGGATAGAATTGAGACACAACGACTCGTGCAGCAAAACTTTTTCCAAGTAAAACAATACTTTTGGGAAAGGGTCCACGAAACTGTTCCACACATTTCCACGGCACGGTCTCTAACACAAGCCACACACTAACATTCAAAGTTAGCAATTACACACCACCTTCACCCATGTTCGTTTCACAGACACTCTCCCTCTATTCCTGCATAAAAATAACATTAATATATTAAACAAGTCTGGCCCTCCTCTAGCTTCAGAGACAGTCCCGAATCCATAGAACGTTGTGAACAACAAAAACAGCATTCACTTATCACTTTCCATGCGCTTATCACTTTCGCAATATATAAAGAACTAATTTTAGTACTTCATCAACTGGTACTTCCTTCTTTATTTATATCTGGCTTTATATTCAAGGTCACTTTAAATCCTTCCCATACCCCATACTTATACCATACCTATCTGCTTTGCAAATTGTGATACCCTCAGTCTCTCTCTCTCTAGAAGAAACATCAGACAACCTAAGTACACCCATACCCAGATCTTAGTTTGATCAAAGATGGCATCTTTAAGCTCAATTCCACAATCAAGATCGCTTTTTGGCCGGACCCATTTGAATTCACCCCCAAAAAACCCCAGTTTTAATCCAAGTTTTGTTCCTAGAGGTTGGGTTCATCAGGTTCACTTTCCTCCTCCTGCCTTATGGAGGGCTAAAAGAATGCCCTTGAGAGCAGGAGGAGGAACAGGGATGATTGTGGTGGCTTCTGCAACAACTGCTGCTGAGAAGCCTAGGAAAAGGTACCCTGGTGAGGCCAAAGGATTTGTGGAGGAGATGAGGTTTGTGGCAATGAAATTGCATACTAAAGAGCAAGCAAAAGTAGGAGAGAAGGAAACTAAAGAGCCTGAGGAAAGACCCGTAGCTAAATGGGAACCTACTGTTGATGGCTACTTGAAGTTTCTTGTGGATAGTAAATTGGTTTATGATACTCTTGAAGGAATTATTGATAAGGCCGTTTTTCCTTTTTGTAAGTTTTTATTTGATTGAATTGAATTGAATTGACATATTATGTGCATTTTAAGATTATCTGTTGCTATGCTATTCATGTTTGAAGTTTTAGTTATCTTAGGATTGTTAGTTGATCTTATGGTGCATTGTGTAATTATCCGGATGATTAGAATAAGTGCATTTTGTTGCTAAAGATAGGGGCTCCTGGCACTTAATTAATTGATACACCTGACAAGGGTGTTTGTGTGGTTGGCACACCTGTTCCCATGCAGCTGTTGGTAGGTTTGTTCGGAATTTTTGATTGGTGAGACTGTGAATTTGGTTATTGGTTTAGTTGGGACAAGCAACTAAATTGAAGGCATAGTTTGCGTAGCTGTAGGTGATCAATAAAGTGCTTATCTTGTCTTTGATAAGGGGAAACTGGCATTATGGAAGCTCCTCTTTGTCGTCTTAATGGGGGTCTATTAGTACTTGGTAGATAATGCTTGATATGCTCACAAGTTGATACTATCAGCCCATGTATAATGCACCCAATTATCTGTGAACAGAACAGTCAGTGAGATTTGCAGATGAGATTAATGCATCCACCTTGTAATATCTGTTAGTAAATTGTATAACCTGTTGGATAATTCGGCTGGCTTGATCTGAGTAGATGCTGGCCATTGTAAACCATCAGTATGATAACCAATATGCCAGAAGCGTGTATGGCTCTGGCAATGCTTATGGGTTTTCCATGTTGTCTGCTTTGAAGAAAATCATAAGATACTTTGTTTTTTCTTGTATTCAAGCATGGCATTAGATGCTGGGTACGATAGGTGAAATAGGCTATGTTAAGAATGGGATCTAAACTATACCCCTCAGTGTATATTCGAAAAGAATACGTTTTATAGGTCTTCAGTTAACCTGCCATACATGGAGCTGTATCTAATTCCATATGTCTTTATGGAATGCTTGTCTTATCTTTTATTTTCCTTTACAATTTTTTTTTGAATGATTTGATTAAGTGGTCTTAGAAGTGATATGGTGCACTGGAGTTTGAACTGCTCTATCCTTGTTCCATGTGGTTTCTTGTCTGTACTCATCAGGTTTGACATTTAATTTTTCTATTTGGCTTCATCCTAGATGCTGAATTTCAAAGTACGGGTTTAGAGCGGTCTCAAAAACTAGCAAAGGATTTGGAATGGTTCAAAGAGCAAGGTTACAGCATTCCAGAGCCTTCTTCACCTGGTGTTACCTATGCACGTTACCTTGAAGAGCTATCAGAGAAGGATCCTCAAGCATTTATTTGTCACTTTTACAATATATATTTTGCCCACAGTGCTGGGGGGCGGATGATTGGAAAAAAGGTAATAGGAGATTCTGGGAACTTCAATCTATGCTGTATGTGTGCTTACATGTTTTTGATATGGTATACAAGTGCATAGATTTTTCCTTAGGACTTGCATGCCTTTGAACTCTCTTATGTGAGGAGACGAAAATAGTTTGTGAAACTTGATAATTTATTAGAGTGCCTGCCTTCGTTTGTAGATTCTGTTACTCTTTTGCACTTGCTGTACAAATCTTGTTTCCTATGTGGCTTTATTTCTTCAAACATAGGAGCAATGAACAAGAGCATGTATATACCTGCAGTCCCATATGAAAAAAAAAAACAAGGATGGATATGTTACTCGTGTATCTATAGAATTCCTTCTTCATAATGCAGGGCTTTCATTTATGCATCTTTAATTCTAGGCAAAACCTGAAAACACTTATTTAGGTTTTCTCTGTAATTTCTGTTTGTTGTAATATGCATGCCATATTGTAAGCTTGGTCCTCACATGGAACTATGAGTAATGGACTTGTATTAAGAGGATGCCAGAACCCTGTTGCCCAAAGACCTGGCTTTCTTTTTCTTCTTGTGCTACAATCATGGGCAGATTTCTTTTTCCCTTCTAATTATATTGAATATTGCTGAGTTTCTTCCTTCAGGTTGCTGCGAAATTACTTGACAACAAAGAGTTGGAGTTTTATAAGTGGGATGGCAATCTTTCTGAGCTTTTGCAAAATGTTCGAGAAAAGCTAAATAAAGTTGCTGAAGTAATTTCCTAAGCTATTTCCATCTCTGTTTTCTGCAAAAAAATTTCATCCAGTGCCATCTATTCATTTCTGTACTTCATTTACTGTAATCTTGGATTTTGTTTAATACTTTTATGGTGGTTTGGTGTTCAGGGATGGACAAGAGAAGAGAAGAATCATTGTTTGGAAGAAACTGAGAAGTCATTCAAATGTTCAGGAGAGATTCTTCGGTTGATATTGTCATGATCTGAAAATTGTTCCAGTGCAACTTGTAACTATGATCCTTTTTTTTTTTTTCCTTTGGCCATTAGTAACTATGATCTTTGCGTGTAACTTGTTTACTTCACCTCCAAACGGTTGTTGCAATAAAAATTCATCACCAATGATTTTCTTTCTGATTCAACTCATCCCCGAGTAATGATTTTCAGTTTTGAGGAGCAGAATCTCTTTTGACCCTACATCACCTGGGGTTTTTCTTCCCGGACCTGTTTTATGAGGTCCTTTTAGCATAAAATATCTGTACTATTTTGCTCTAATAGGATCTATATGAACAGTTCATATTTGAATTTTTCCCAAGTTACGACGAAATTTGAGATCTTCTAATTCTTATTATAATTAACGGTTTGCCATCCTCAAATTGGAAAAGCAGGTGGTTAGAACTCCAAGTTACCAATTTTTAACAACACTCTTCATCTTCATTGAAGGAATGTTTGAGTTTGACACATAAAAAGTTGGATTTGCACGTGGAATCACTTTCTCATGTCAATTCTCAGTAAGGGGTGATTAAATAAACATATAGGTAAAGGTGATGATTTACCCATTTATTGATCCTCACATTTGAGGCTTGAGGGATGGATGCAAGCAGGCTACTTCAGAGTGGACCCATCTTATAAGGAAATGTGTGTTAGTATGTATTTTCGTATATGCTTGAGTATCTGATTTGAACTCAACCAAAAAATTAATATATACTTAATTAATTTAATATGTTTCATAATTAATATTCTTAAGTGAAGACACATTTTATATACTTATAGAATTCACGAACTATATATCTTTTCTCTGCGTATATGAAGTCAATTCCATTTCTAAAAGTTATAGGGGATGCCCCCTATAGGTAATAGGGTGGTATGGAAAATCATTCCTTATTTGTGTATTGTCGTTGCTTTTGAGCTCCCATATAATATGAGACTCATGTTACAATTTATATATACTTAGGTGTTTTATTCATATTCTGTCCCGTTATATTATTTATGAAAATAAGATATATAACCAAACACTATTTTAACTTTGGTCCCAACATGTACTTCAATGTATATGGATAATGTCAAAACAACTTAGACAAAACTAGAGTTATTATAATTAATGTTGTCAGATCTGGCTTGGGAATTTGACTCGGATATATTAAAAGGTCAAATATCAATAGGTCAAAACTAAGTTGAACTGTATTTGAATCAAACTCTTTTCTAAGTCGAATCAAGTTCAACTGGGATAGTCAACCTGGATCTGATAACACTTATTATAGTTATTTAAATATCCTATTTTATTATATATAGACATTGTATGTAAGTGTTTAACCCTTGTCTAATACGGGAAAACCTTTATTCAATATAAGGATTCTGCGTAATTAAATGACTTTCTTCCTACAGTTCAATAAATGGAGAGATCAATTTGATTATTGCTCTAACGGGTGACCTGATGTCTAAGTAAATCGAAAGGTCAATCCGGCCATTGGTCCAACCACGGTTTTGACATATGGTTTTTAAAATTTTTAATTAGGGGGTATTTTCAAGTGGCGCCTGTAGCTCAGTGGATAGAGCGTCTGTTTCCTAAGCAGAAGGTCGTAGGTTCGACCCCTACCTGGCGCGCATTCATTTTTTGCAGTTGTCCTCTTAAATTTACCCAAAATATTAGAAAATCCTTTTTCTCATCTTTTCGCATATAATTCAACAAAATGCCATCGTCCCTTTGACTACTTGTTGATATCTCTAGAATTCTATTCAAGGTTGCACATATCCTTAATGCGTGAACCCATTTAATTGGAGATTTTCTAGTTTGGATATCATTTTACGCCTATTCAAATAGTTTATTAGGTTAGGCTTAAATTTTTTAAAGGATAATTAATCATATTTCTTTCAATTAAAGGTTAGATTTTCTTTTAACTCATAAAAGTTTTTAGATAACTCTGATATGAAAATTTTAAAAAGATCTTATTTAGATTTTATATCGAGTTTACAAATAAATATGATTCAATTTTAAGAATAAAAAGTTATATTAAGTAAAATGAATCAAAACGAATCTAGTTAAGTTGAAGTTAAACTTGATAAGTGTCACAAGATATTATGCAGCGCTTGCCTCATGAATTTTAAGATAGAGTTTGAATTTGAGCTAAATATATACTATACCATTTTGACTTAACTCACTTAAATCCTAGTTAGACGAAGCCAGAGCTAAGATGAGCACACTGGGAGTCTATTATAAATTGAAGGTTAAACTCTACTCGTTTAGATAAATGAGCTTCATTTTACACTGATGGATGGATCAGCCTATTTTACAAACACACGATAAGACTTATATTTTCCTGAAATAGGTCAACAATGTTAGAAAGTATGAAGAGTTGCTGTAACAATTATTAACAGACCGCCTATGTATATCCTCGAAACTCTGACAAAATCAAAGTCAACAAGGAACATTGATGAAAATGGAGGTAAACATGTACTGACAACACAATGTTTTTTCAAGCCAAGAAATTTGTGTCGAAAGTAGATACAAAAAGGAGGAACAACCCTTGCTTCTTTCAAATCTCTAATCATCCAATGTGCTCATGAATCCACCCACAAAGCCAGCCCCATTGCAATTTCCACATAGAATATCCCTCTTACCTCTGCATGAGAAATTAGCAAAAACTTAATTTTAAATCATGAACCAAGAAAAATATGCAAGCCACCAGTTGAAATCATTTTTATCATGAGATCATGGATGGAAAAATTCTTCCCTTCAGCTATGCTGATCATCACATATTGTTATGCAGCCAGCTGAATAGAACTTGGAAAGAAAGAGCTTTTAAGCAAAAAACAATTGAGAAGTTATGAAAATGGTGCAATGTCATTAACTGCGGTTATTCGTTTTTTGGTCTGATTTTATAAGAATATGAACGTCTCCTCAACAAACACGGTGAAACTTATGCAAAGAATGATTGTAACTAGAAGATACTTGACAGTCTGAATGCCATTGAGAAAATGATACAAGAATGACATGGATGCATAAAAACGTTTATGTAGGCTGAAAGAGCACTCTAGCAATAGCAGACCTAGGCAGTTTGTGTGTTATGGTGGCCTTTTCCGAAGCTTAGCCACCATCAAATACAGCATCCATTAAAAATTTCAAATGTTGACAAATCTAGATAAGAATTAAGAACATGCTAAATCTTTCTAACCCCATTGAGCAAAAGCTGGGAATAGAAGCAATATGAAATTGATGGAAGAATATAGCAAACCTGCAAAGCCAACATAATCCACCAGCTTTGAACTGTCCATTAAAGTGGTCTACAGAATTTACTCCTGTACCTTTACATTGAGAGCACTGCACAGCACCTGAAATAAATTCTCAAAGTTTAGAATCCAATGAAGGGAACTTCACTTTGGAGATTCACCTTTGACTCTTTATAGCTTAGTGGCATATTTTTAGCTATCGCAACATAGTAGCAACAGGCAGTTTAAAGACTCGTAGGAAAAACAGTATGGATGACATTACTGCTGATCGAGCTTAATATGAAAAATTGAGAAGTAAACACATTAATTGATCTTTGGCATACCATTTCCATCACAATCAGCACAAACAATGCTGGTCGTTTTAGTGCCTTTATCATTTTCCACTGCCTGAAGAAAAAGAATGAGTCAACTTGATTAAAAGCTTATAGAGGTAAAACGAAGTTTGTTCGGTCATTCCACTAGAAATTCAATGATTAAATTCACACATTGCCGAAGCCTTCATGTCACTTTCAGCCACCAGACTTCATATAATAACTTTTCAAACCTAACTGAATTGATTAAAAACCAATACATGTTTCCCCAAATAAAACTTGCCGCCAGTGTATAATTTCAATCTACACAAAAAAATATTCTGCTCACATAATATGCTCCCATTGTGCCAAGCTTATAAAGCATTTAAAGCATCAAAATCCCGCCTCCATATTGGCATCAACAATTGGATGCTCTATGCTTCCTTTCAATGTAGTTTTCTACACCAAAAAATGCAACTTTTGAATATTTTTTTCATTCAAGGTTCAATTCTATATGTTTTTGTATTGATATTTCCAATAGAACATTCATCTAAATTACAAGTTCAAAGGATTGCCACACCATTGAAAGACACTCACAGAAACATCCATAGCTGACAGGACATGCCAAAGCCGAATATGACATAATTGTATTGTTTGTCATGCCCAATCAATCTTGTACGCACTTGCACAAAATCAAAAGGTAGTATGAAAGCATTGCGATTACAACACTATAAAACAAAAGTGATAACCCAAAAACGATAGACAAGGACTCACGTATCTAGAGATATTAAGCTTAGCACCACAACCATCTAATACAAAAGTTTAAAAGCCCTGGCTGTTATACATGTTGATCAACACTCTCCCTCACTTGTAATGGGATATGACTTGAAGCCTAGCAATGACTTAATTAATTGGGAGTGAAACATTCCACGTCATGACCTCAGAGACAAATAGCATGTTAAATTTAGCACGTCTACCATCTTACACATTTGTCCAAATAGAGACCCCCCCAAAAGAGCAGGATTCACATAACCCCTACATGCCATCTAATAATGGGACACAGGTTTCCATGTGTTGTTTTGAGTTTTGTCTGTGTCTTACCAATCATACATTGGCCGGCCTACCCTAAACATCTACCTTATAAATGGTAAGAAAAGGACAAAAATATTAAATACAAACATGGAAACCTCTCCCTGATTGTTTCTAACTATAGCAAGAAGATACATAGCACAGACTAAAAGAGCACATACCTTAACCTCCAAAGACTGAAATTTTGCTCTTTTAGCATTGTAGAAGACTTCATTTGTCCTAAGTATCCTTCCTGCATTTGAATTCCCTATTACAATACCTGCAAAAAGTTATAAAGAACAATGGGTGCTCAATACACACATGTAATCATATACAAAATGTTTAAAAGATTGAAACTTGAAAGGGAAAAAAAGTGGAATATAACAAACGGAAGAATAAAAGGTGAACTACCTCGTCTATTTGAAGCAGTAAAGAAGCAAGTAAAAGCAAAACACAGAGAATTTGCCATGTAAAAAAGGCAATGGAAATTCTTAATTTTGGTCTTAAAAGGAGTTTATTACTACAACGGGTGTTTTGAGTTTTGCTAGAGTGAGTGAGTGTGTGTGTTATTTTCAGTTGTTGGTGATGGCCACAAAGGAGTGTCCATAAAACTAGATAAGGCATAGCATCGGTACTTTCTCACCCATATGACATGTCTATTCTATTACTTAAATGCCCTCCAACATGATTAAATGGATGGATGTGGAGGAGGGTTTTTTGGTAATTTTACTCTTGTAGCAGGAGACATGTCTCCTTGTTCTTGCAAGGGGAGTTCTCGAGGAAAATCAAGAGAACGAAAATGGCACTTTCTCTCTTGTCCTCCCCTCTTTCTCTCACAGCAAAAGGTAAGAAGTCTTTTTCTGATCAAAAGATGTAAATTTACGGAGGATCTTATGTTAAAAATTGCATGTTTGGTATATAGCATATAAAGTTTGTGGTTGCTGGAATTTAAGCTGAAAATTTCTTTTTCTTCTTCTTTTTCTTGTTTCTGGGTATCACTATAACCAGATAATGAAGTGGGTGGCTTTCGTGTAATGAGCTTCAAGAGCTCCTTATATGGCACAGATCTTTCGAAGAACAGGTTTATGAAATGGGAAAGCAAGTACATCCACGGCAGTCGTCTTGTCGTTGCATCCGTGGTACGTTCTTTTACATAGTTTATGGTTTTCTATGTGGGAAATGAAACATTGATTGAAATTCAGCAAGGTAAACAACTAGTTGCTTGAAATAATGGCGTCGGAATTCGAGCTTAAACATCTCCAACGGGGACCTATGTAGTTGGATGCATGCCCAAATCTCTTGCTTCGTATGCTTAGTTTGACTCTGTATTCAGATGCTTCTTGTGCATGTTTTGGCAGCTGGGAAGGAAGCAGGCTACTGAGAGAGAGACCGTGGTTCTGGATCCTGACTACCGAATACCAATTGTTCTCCTTGGTAGGTGTCATATATTTTTGTGTTCTTTGAGTGCTTGTCCGTTGAGAATTCAGTTACATAAGCTCCCTTGTAATATTCTTCTTTAGATATATGAAGTCATATATTAAGTACAGGACGAGTCATACTATGTAAGGAGAGTTCCTATAATATCTTATGAGATGTTTTCCAAAGGTTGTTGCTGTGTAGGTTCACTAAATTTCCCGGCACTTCCAACTTGTGCATTTTCAGGTTTAGCTGGTGGATTGGCCTACTCGAATAATCTTCTACCTGCTGCACCCGTTGGACTGCTTGGATTACTCCTGTTAGTTCAGGTAATATACTTATGGCTGAAGAACTTCACAAAGTGGCTCCACAGAAACCTCTTGAAGATCATCGTTCACACTGCCTTCTTAGGATAATGAGTATCCAATGTCTGCCCAACCTAGTTGACTGCCCGTGCAAAATAATATATTATCAACATTGCCTCTCCCTTTGCCTGTCAACTCATGATCTATAATTGTGATTATGTTACAGCTAATAATTCATTTTTTTCCCCCCAGACAACAAGAGTGCGGTTTGTATTCGACGATGAGGCTCTGGTATGTTCAAGAAACTACTCCACAAGTACTCTACTACAAGAATGATGATTCATGTAGCTTTGTTTCTCAATATTGAGGCTTTTCATTGCTTGAATTGAATAAACTCATAAGGGTAGAGTTCATTGTCTAAAGAGACATATTGGCAAATGCACAGGCAAGGGCTGCTAGCCACATATACTGCAGATTTTATGCCAAATAACTAACATAATCAAGAATAACTTTTTGAGCTTTCACGTTTGGTCTGCTTCAATTTATACAGTTCAGTATAAAGTCTGTGTGTCACATGTCAACTATAGCTAGTGGTGTGTATAGTGACAAACAGTATGATTTCAGGAAGTTAAAATAGGTGAGCAACTTCAGGAATCGGGTGAGAATGTCTTTGTCGGAGGGAAAAACCGTTGGAAGTAAGTGTTTTACTTGTCCATGCCTTCCATAAGCTAGAGGAAGCAGCTAACTTTTGCCTATTTTTCGCCACAGATACTCCACATTTGTGAATTGGGAACTCTGGTGGCCTAATTTTCCTGTTCTAGTGTACTTCAAAGAGACACAAACAAAGCCTGAAGGACAAGTGCACTTCTTTCCAGTGATTTTTGTGAGTATCATATAGGATGTAACAGATACCTCTTCTTTGTCTTTTCAATCATCTGGAAAGCTTCTTGGGTTGGTAAGTCTCCAGAGTCACATACCTTACCACATTCTTTCTATAATCAGAACGGAAAGCAACTTTATGATGCGATGGTAGAGCGAGCCGGTCCTTCTAAAACCAGTGGGCCAAAATAACCTGAACTGACAGAAATGGAAGTTAAAAATGCAGAAGCCAAGTGATCTCATGGAGATTGCATAAGGAACAGGTACGGTAGAAGAATATCTTTTGATATCAACTGGCAAATCAAGTGTTACTACCGCATTATGTTCTGGTTGTGCTTCATTTTGATGTGTCTTTTCATCATTACGTTGCCTTTCTTTGTGATCTTTGATATGATTCCCGCAACATCAGAGTCCTCTTCCAATGTGGAATTATCCAAAATTTTCCATTATATTATTTTTGAGCATCATGCTTGTACTCTTTCTGCTTCTAATATCGATGATCTTTAATTTGCAGGTAAGATGGTTTGCTTTGCCCCAAATTCAGAAGAATTAATTTTGTTGCTGAATATGATGGTACATACTATATAGCAAGGGAGCATACCGGCGTTGTAATTTATGTTAATTCTACTATACTTTTTACCAGACTTGGAAGGTATGAAATATGTACCCTATATGTTTAGTTGCAGAAGCAATGGCACAGCCAGTACGTGTAATACATGTCCGTGGCAATGATTCCACTAAGAATACAGAGAAAATTGATCAGTATCCATCAGAAATACATCAAGTTTCGGGTCCTTGTACCTAAATGAATTCCGAAACATACAGCCGGAAATTTTTTTTTCTAGTTTTGATACTTGCACCTTTTTGTTTTATACATCCTGGGAAATATTTTGTCCCCATCACCTGTCTTCATGTCGAATCTGGTTTCCTTGCGATGAGAGGATCAGGAGATCAACACACTGATAACACCTGTAATTTTTTTTTTCCTATAAGATAGGTAGGCCATTGCTGCAATGGTCTCAACTCCCAAATAATACTAAAATGAAAAGAGTGTCGTGTATTCACAAAACATGTTCTTGACATTTCTATGAATCCTTTTAACATGGACAAATGAGAAGCAATCCAATCCTCGGAGTAAATCCCATTCTCTCTACAAAATTTGAATCAGAGAATAATAACAGAACGATAAATATGAATACAGTTACATTCAGACTATAAAAGTAGAAATACACCTATGAAAAACTCTCCTGAAATTTCAGCTGGAAGCATGTTAGCTGCACTAGGTTTTCTTCTTCTTTGTGTGGCAATTACTTGGGACTATAGAACTACTCTCATAAGTTCATTACGGAGAAGCACTCACATGCATGACTCTAGAAACCAGCCTGCTCTTTGATTTTCCAATTAATGAAAAAGCAACGTCCTTGGTTACGAGATTATGATTATCAACCCTTTGTGCAATGCGCATCTGTGCCGTGTTGTGTGCAATGCTCATAACCCACACTACGAAGAAATTCTCTGATTTCCTTTGTGCTGCTGTTGCTTGCTTGCAACAACCGTTCATCCTCTTCGTATATTAGGTATGGCGCTTCACCAGCCTTTCTTGATAACAGTCTTGAAGCCCCTTTTAAGACATGGTATTCCCATCCTTGAACATCAATCTTGATCAGAAGTACAGGCGCTGAATCTGGAACCACTTTGTCAAGTGGAATCGATTTGACTTGCACTTCTACTTCCTCATTGGATTTGAATGCCAACTTTGCACCAGAAGCTGACACTGCACTGTTGTCAAGCCGACCAACTAACTGAAATTACAAAGAGAAGTAATAAAGATATAAGTACAGCAAAAGCCAAGAAGCAGGACAAAGTAAAAAGGATTCATAGTGCTTTTCCCATGAGAAACAAGGCAGAGAAATCCAGCAAATGGCAATAAGGCATTTCAGTTAGGCACGCAATACACATTATACTTTAACCATTTTGTATGTAATTCAGAAAGTAAACAATCCTGTTGCTATGCAATCATAATGAGTTTCCAAATCAGTCAATTGACGGACATGTCGAGGTCAAATAGTCAAAGATATCTTTAGATACTAAACCAAAACCTTCATATCAGCACCTGCTGCCCATATGTCCAATCCACAAGTTGGAACAACAGCTAGCAAAAGATGTAAAGTAAATCATGCAACCATTCTTCTTTTCCCAAGCAAAAGTTGAAGCTAGGCCTCACATCATGAATGAAATAAGATTTACTAGTACATTCATGATAGAAGTGGCGATAACATTAAAGATGATGCTGAACTGTTAAATTGGTTACTCCTACTGTCCACCGGATTAAAATGTCCCTGGCAATGTATGATGCGTCTGTATTATTCCATTGAAGTAAAGTACCAACTACAGAGAAGAGATCGAACAACATGACCTTGTGATGCTGAAGACATACTGGAATTGAACCCAGCAAAGCATGTTCTACTAAATGCCAGACTTTTAATGACTCTCAGCATCCCATCTTCCAGAACTTCAAAATTTCCGATGTGACATTGAAAGCCAGAGCTCTCACAATGCATGGAAACAAAAAAGCAAAACTGCATATACTAGCTTAACCCTACATCGGTTAAATTTTAAAGATCCTTTACAGGAAATCCTGCTACCTTGAAAGCTAGTACCATGCGACACTACACTACAGTGAGCTAAAGACAAATGCGAAAGCATTCATTCGGGATTCATCCCTGCATGCCAAATGTGATAAGAACGTACAGCAAAAAGCGGCATCGAAAGACAACAACAAAAACAAGAAGAAAGTTACTGATAATATATCCTAAACTAACCAAAAATTGGTTTTTCACCTTGTGAAAGGTTATATTCCCCGTCCGATCTGATGCCACAGCTCCAAAAACGGTCACCAGCTCCCCAACTCTATTCATCCAAATCCCATCACAAATCCTCTGCAAATTCTCAAAAACAGGCTCAAAGGCCAAAACCTTAAACCCCATAACCGCGGCCGCGAAGCTCGCCATTCCGACATTGGCTCCGACATCAACAAAAACACCCCCGTTTCGATCCTTCCCATCACTCCTCAACTTCTCCAAAACCTCCTGAACAGTTACAGATATATCAGGCTTCCTAAAGGCCTTACCTTTAAGCAACCTAACGATGTTTTTATGAGGCTTTTCGGGTAACGACCCGAAATCCGATAGCGAATAGAGGAAAGGGAACTTGAGCCCTTCAACTATGTTGGCAATAACTGGGTGGGCTTGAGGTGAATCGAAGCAATTGAAAGGCGTGATGATGGATGAATGGAAGAATGGGGAATCGGTTTTGACCGGTGTGAAGATGAGGCTAGGGTTTGAGGTGCGGAGAGAGAAGAAAACGACGAATAGGAGGATCAGGGAAGAGGAGAAGAGTAAAAGGAGGAGCTTTGGGGAAAGTAGCTTCGGGGGTTTGTATCTTTTCCAGGCGTTTGGCATTTTGGAAATGGGGTTTTTGAATTTTCAAGGAAATTTGTAGATTTTCCGGGAAAATTTGAGGTCGGATCTGTATGGGTGGACAGTGCAATTGAAGCTGTGAGTAGAGTGTGGAGTTGGTTCTTTGAAGAGCGAGAGGGAGAGAGTGGGATTCGGAATTCGGAATTCGGATCGGATCCTCCCCAGTTACAAAATGCTGAGAAATAAGGATGTTTGTGTTTGCTTGATAGTACCCTTATCATTTTCATATCATATTTTTATTATTTTTAAATAAATATTTATTAAAAATATATTAATAAAAAAATTATAATTTTACTTATAAACCAATCAAATAGATTAATATGGATATAACATAATTAAGTTATATATACATATAACAAATATAATATAAATAAAAATAAGACTATTCAAAAATCATTACTATAGTATCATTTTAAAAAAAATTTATCAGAAATAAGAGTTCCTATAAGTTTGGATTGAGTTATTTAATTTCCATTTACTTCATGTGTATGTGTTTCTTTTCATAGAATTTGTTTTCTAGTTTATCCTTACCATCATAATGTATTATGTAATTTATTAAAATGATATTATATATTTTTTATTTTATTAAGATGTTTCCAAGCATTTTTCTTTTACTTTCCGAGCAGATGTTTCATAGTTTACTTAAGTTTGTTTATGTACATAAATAAGCAAAGATTGTAATGAATAAGTTAGTGAGTTTATGATAAATATAATACATGTCTACTAATTTTGTAAAAAAAAAATATTAAAATATAATTAATAAAAAATCAGGTGTCTTGATTTCTGTTTGTCTATACTTTCCAAACCGCATATAATAAATACGATTTGCAAAAAGAAAAAAAATGACAAAATGAAACACCCAGATCATGGTAATAAATGTGATTTTTAAAAAAGTAAATCTTAAATAGCATTTATAACTTTCAATTTCTAAAAGTCTTTATCATCTGGCTTAAAAATGCGATATATGTAAAAAATTAAAAAAAAATTACATAATCTATATAATTTTATGATGATATTTATGTAATTATTTTTATGTGATTGATATTTGTGTAAAAATTCTCTGTAACAGATCCTTAAACAGACAAATGTCTAAGAGAATATTAGTTCTTATTTGTTTATTAAACTCATAAAGAATTATACGCTCGTGGTGTTTATATTTATATCTTTTGTTTTTGGCTTAATAATTTGTGGAGGCTTTGATTTTCTTAAGTGGTTTTTTTTGGGCCGATTTAATCAGTGGTTTAGTTGTTGGTTTTTAAAATAAATGGATAAGACCATAATTCGTTTGTAGCACTCTTGGATTCCATATTACTATAAATAATAATTTCAGTTTCTATTATTTTCTTTTATATTATATATTATGATTAAGGTGAAACGAAATGTAATATGGTTTTTGAATGATAAAATATTTTAATTACATTAACAAAACATCGTCCTTATATTAATAAATGCAGAGAAAACTACGGCATTCTTGTCTAGATATTTATTTCATTTAACTAGGGTTGTAATCGAATCGAGTTAAGTTGAGACGGTATAGGGTCGAGCTCGACTCAAAATTTTAAGTTTAAGTTCAGCTTAAACTAATACTACATAAACTTGAACTCAACTTCATTAAACTCGATTAGGCTTGGTTTATTAAAAAAAATATTTTTAATTCTAATTTAAATAATATTAATGCTTAAACACAATTTGAATTCAATTAATATTTATACTCGACTCGAGCTTGATAGAACTCGATTAGGCTCATGAGATAATCGAACTAAACACATAAATTTCTAGCTTGGTTCGATAAACTACTCGAAGAGTTCGAGCTCGAGTTAGACTCAACTGTTCTCAAATTGAACTCAAGTAAGCATCGAGTCGAGCTCCAACAATTTATGAACCGACTTAATTTATCTGTACCCCTACATTTAACCATTATTTAGTCCTTATAAAGTGCCCTTTTTTTCAATAAAATTATAGTTGAACATTTAAACGAATCGGGTCGGTTTTCAATCTATTCAAATTTGACTTAAGATTTCCTCAAATTCTCAATTATCATAATCGAGCCAAGTGAACTTGATTTTGTGAAGTATGGATTGAATAAAACTTGAACTCAAATCTATTCGGTTTCGATAAGATCATAAGCCTAATTAAATTTTAAATTTATATTAAGTTTTTATGGTATTCAAGTTTGAACTTTAATTTAAATTTAATCAACTAAACTTAAACTTGTAAAATAACACTATAAATCATGCTATGCCCCAATCGAGTTTGAATATAGCTCCTCGCCTGAGTTATGATAATGCATGTTTTCTTCTCATAAAGGAGAAAGGAAAAAATAATAAAAGGAGAAGGAAAAAAAAAATTCAGTAAGCAAGGTCATGTTATCACAGATCTGAAGTGCTAAAGTCCAATTAATCATGTGAAATCTTCTTGAAAATTGAAACTTTATTTTTGTCCTACTAAAACCGATGGTTCCAGCTCAGTCACTATTCTACCTCTTTCTCAACATCCACTGTGTTCTATTGGTGTTAGTCGATCATTGTAAGAATAATAGTTTTCTCATAAACTATGTATCGTCCCAGCCCCACTAAGTTTAATAATGCATTTGCATGTTGCTTCATATGCTTATTCTTGCTACTATCGATGATAATTACAATGTCAAATGTTGTTTAGTCTCTTGATCCATATACATATTCCTTGAGAGTTTTGTTCATTTTGGCAAAATACTTGCTGTCAGCTCCTTTTAGGAAATCAGACATCCTCGAGTGAGAATACTTAGTTTTAGAATTTCGATGAACTCCAATTCACGTTATCTAGATAATTAAAGTTCCACCAAGGATATCACAATCTCTCGGATTGTTTGTTTTTTTAATATGAATCATACATTCAATATCCTTATTCAAGTCTGACTTTGGTTGCATGGGTTGTTTAACATAATATCATACCAAAATTTACATAATCTAGGCATAGAGAGGCATTGTATCTTTATATATCTAATTGGGACGAGAATTGTCTGATGGGGCAAAGAAATAAATAAAAAAGGAAGAATTTTAAGTTCTATGAGTTACTCGGATTCGGGTTTCGAAAATCATGGTAAGAGAGGACTATCATTAATCATGTTTTAGTGTTTTGTTATGTATGCTTATGCTGAATCAGGAAACCTTAATATGATATTGATTAATTGGCAGGGTGCTTCAAATCAAAACCTGATCCCTGCTCTCATTTCTTGTACAATCTGTTATGCACTTAGCGGCTGCTCGAACTCCATTAGTTTTAGTGTTGGAGATTATGGTGCTGTTGGTGATGTTATTACAGATGATACTGAAGTAATTAAGTTCTTTGCCTGACCGGCTTGGAATAATCCTTTGTCTCGTTATTGTGACTCGGAATTTTTATGTTTTATGTTGTCTGGAAACATCAAAGGCCTTTGTTGATGCTTAAAAAGCCGCATGTGCCACTACAGCTGTAAACACAGCCGTGGTCATTCCGAAAGATAGAACTTTCTTGGTCTACCAGATAACTCTCAGCGGCCCATGCAGAGCGAAGAACATCACGTCCATGGTAAAAGGTAGCATCGTCATTTGTTTTCATGATGCTCTGGTTCAATGATTCAAATTCTACAAGTTAAATTTACATGATGTAGGACTATGCTTGGTTTTATAGATTTTGATACGTTTTATTTCTTCCAATGGATAGGAGGCACAATGATCGCCCCAAGTTCTCCTGAAGTATTGGAGGGACTTGATGCGAGCATTAAGACTACCATTTAATTAGATAGAGGGGAAAACAAATGCATTGTGTTCAAACATAAAACTTACTCTAATGTCATGATTAATTTTAATTCACGACGAACTAATCTAGTTTAACCTTTTAATCTGATGTGGTTTATAATAGAAGCAAAGATTTGTATTATTTAGAGAAGTTGATCGTGTGGTTTGACAACAACTTAACTAATTGATATTTGAGGAAGGATATACTTCATTGGCACCAACTGTAACTTTGCAATCTTAGGAAGACTGCTGCATTTTTCAGGCAGATCATTTAAGGCTACCTTATATGTCGATTTGCAGGCCATGAAATTCTTTTCATGTGACGCAAGCACTCTAACCAATGTTTAACTTCATAAACAGTTCCCAGACACGTGTATATAAGTGGTTGCCATGCCTTTGACAATTTCCTGATTCAATCTCCTGGGAACAGCGCCAACACAGGGTATTCACATTCAGTCCTCTCATGGTATATCTCTCACCAATGCTGCGATTGGAACTGGTAATTTAAGCAATGTCCTTCCCCTTGCAACGACAGTTTCATTTCACTTTCTATTTCCAATATTTCACATAAGTTCTACAATCATCAGGTGATGATTGTTTATCCACTGGGGACCAAGTTTCCAATGTTTACATCTCCAGTGTGCTTTGTGGTCCTGGACATGGTATAAGGAATACCACTTGTGCTTGCATATGTTAATTTTTCTGAGACTTTTTTTCTCTTTCTGTTCATAGCAGCTAGTGTTATACTGGATGCTCCATATGAGAAGGCCAAATAAGCACGGACAGGCGAAAGCTCTCCCTTCAGACTCTACGGACCAAGAACAACGCTCAACATTTGAGCATAATGAATTGATTTCTTTCAGATCAAATTTACTTCTCCCTAAAATTGTATGCTTGACTGAATGCTTCACTACTAAGAAATTAATGCATGCTTCATCTTGTTAAACTTTTGGCAACTTTAGGGCTTTTTTGGTTTATCGTTTTGATGCCAAACTGATATTGAACTGATACTGAGCCAATACTGATATGATACCGATAAAAAATTGACAGTTTTACTCATAAAACTAAACAAACTAAACCAATACTGAACCGATACCGATATTAAGCCGATACCAAACATAATCTATACTAATTTTGGAAGTGACATCCATGGCTTCATTCTATATCAGGTAACAGAGCATAAGAACTTGTAATATCAACTCAAAACCGGGTTCGTGAATGTTCAATAGGCTGAAGTACTGTAGAAATACTATATGCTAGAAATCATTTTTCCACAGTCCCGGTCTACAGACCACACGTGAGATCATAATACAGGTACTACATGCTTAGTATAGGTACCATGTTCTCACATTGTATTTAAATTTTCACATTGCTGCGATAAGAATAAGGAAAATTCTGTGTTTATTTGGTAAGCAGAGATGTAGTGACAAAATTTCAAACGTAACATCATTTGTTCATAGATGTTGTCGGGGTGATGTCGACTAAAATTCTGCTAGCCATTTCTAGAATCATAGTCTTCATCACCTTGCTGTTTCTTGTTTTTACACCGTAGGAAGCTTAGGTCGATCCGGAAACTTTGTGCAAGTGAAAGACATTTCCATAAGTAATGTTTACTTCAACCATACTGTTAAGACTCGGATTGGCGCGACCCGACTTCACTCAACTGATAAAAGCACGCGGGTCGGATATTAGCAAACGGATCTACTATATATTCCTTCTTCAACAGAAACCTAGCCGCAGCCTCGTCTCTCTCTGTCTGGTAAGTCCTTTCACTCTCTCTCTTTGTGTTTTTGCTTAACTCACAAAAAGAAACCCTAACTCTCTCAACTGTCTTCGAATGGTTTCAGGGTTACGGGATGGAGAAGGAAAGAGGAGGATGAAAAAGATAATTGGCCTATTCGAGAAGGACCATTCTCCTGAAGATCTCTCTTGAGATTCTTTTGTTCACGGAAGGGGTTTGATACCCATTCTTTTCTCTTTATTCCCTATTTATAGAAATACATTGATTTGTTTTCCTATTCTGTTACATGTGTAACTACCTGTCCTACTGTAAAACTACTTTTGTTGAGCTGTTGATTTGCTGAGCTTTGTGGGTTGAATTGCTGAGCTGTTGTGGGTTGTTTGCTAAGCTGTTTGTGGTTGTCCTTGGTTCGTAACAATTTCTCCGCTCCTTGAAAAAACAACCTTGTCCTCAAGGTTGAATCTTCTGAAAAAGTAATGAGGAATGGGTTTGGGTGATTTGAAAATTTTGCGAAACCCACTGAACTAAAATATTTTGTTTGTCCGAGGAATACCCATAGCTTCTATATAGCATCGATAATAACTTCTGAGTTGCTGATGATGGTCTGGAATTGAATTTGTTAAAACAAATTTCCCTGTGATGAAGCCCTTACACCCCCATATCCATATATGTGTTACAGTAGGGTTTGCGTATAAGGAAAAGTCCCTGTATCCATTTAATGTTGGACTAAATGTCCAAGTTCCATCCCAAATCCAATATGGCAAAGATGACAGGAACCCAATGTGGAAATGATGGCAGCCAATTGGAAACAATTGTTGGCTGTAATCATATGTATAAAGAAATCCTTGTGAGCCAACTGTATAAGACCCATTTGAGCGTGTAAAAATGGAGGATTATAACTCCATGAACCATCCCATAGTTGAAGAAGTCGAAACCTTGGCCATGATGAGAGGAACAAATAGCATAACAGATGGCCACCCATTTGTGGCTTAGAAGCACAAGTGCTGGTGGTAATCTGATGAAAAATTACCTCCTGAGCCACCCAATTAACCATACACATACCCCTGAGTCCAATAGTTGTGATTCCTTTAGCTAAGAATGTCTCATAATGAATGCTCTGAAATTTACCCTTAAAACCAAAAGCATCCTCTGTCCTAACCAATGAAGGTGTTACCAGTATCTGCCACTGTGTAATAATATCGTAATTGTGCGGAATGAACACCTCATATGACAGTGCATTGAAGTGCTGCCACTGAAAAAATTCTTTGTCCACAACAATGGTTTGATGAAAATTCCCATCGGTAATTTTTGTTTGCTCATGCTTGCCATGCCTCCTATCCTTAGGATTATTACTAGTGGTAGTATAATTCTGAACTGTCATATGATCATATAGACATTGAAGTGTAGGATGATGTGATTGAACTAGAGGTACAACATCATAACAAGTATCCGTATTGTCCACTACATTTATGAACCCTCAAATTTTCTGATACATCTAACATATCCTCTTGCATGTCAAAGTGCATGTCAATTATAGTGTGTGCATGATTAATCCCTGTTTCTACTGCAATTGCATAATCATCTTGCTGGGAAGTAACTTCAACAGTCTTGGCAACAAGTGCAACCTCATAGTGACCATCTTCAAGCATATAAAATCTGTCGTCTCCCCAATCATAGTCAAAAGGACCAAATTTGATGAGTAAGTGTTTAACCAAATGATCCCATGAATTAAAAATAATGCATTGACTCATGTATTCAATCCATGTCATAGTATTGTCTCTCATAGCAAAAATTGCTAGTTTAGGAAAGAACTCCTCATTTATATGATAAAAATCCAAGAAACACTCTACGTTGAGTATCCAAGAAATAGGATTTTCACCATAGAATTTAGGTATATCCTCCTTTATGACTTCAAGGAGTGGAGGATCAAAGTCAGACAAAGAAACAGCTTGCAATTTCAAGTAAAATGGTAAATTCACTCTCAATCGATCTACTCTTGAATTTACAAACTGTAATGCGAGATCTGAGTCACTAACCATTGTATGAGTGTTTTTCATCAGAAAGTGGAAGAGAAAAACGCGGAATGGAAACCTTTGAAGATGATCCGAATGTCAGTGAAGAATATTCTGAGGTAATAGGTTGAATTTTATCAATTTCGTACTTTGAATGTTGGTGATAATCTGTTTTGTTTTGCTGATTTGGGACCGATTCACCAGGTGGTTGCAGCGTCGAGATCCAAGAATCCAAGATGGCATGAAGTTTTGCAAAAGCTGTCATCAAATCGTCATTGGCAGCCATTGGAAGATCAAGAAAAATCAAGAAGAAAACGTCAGACGATCGGAGGCTGATTCGGGAACGAGAGCACCAATGTTAAGACTCGGATTGGCGCGACCCGACTTCACTCAACTGATAAAAGCACGCGGGTCAGATATTAGCAAAATGGATCTACTATATATTCCTTCTTTAACAGAAACCTAGCCGCAGCCTCGTCTCTCTCTGTCTGGTAAGTCCTTTCACTCTCTCTCTTGTGTTTTTGCTTAACTCACGAAAAGAAACCCTAACTCTCTCAACTGTCTTCGAATGGTTTCAGGGTTACAGGATGGAGAAGGAAAGAGGAGGATGAAAAAGATAATTGGCCTATTCGAGAAGGACCTTCTCCTGAAGATCTCTCTTGAGATTCTTTTGTTCACGGAAGGGGTTTGATACCCATTCTTTTCTCTTTATTCCCTATTTATAGAAATACATTGATTTGTTTTCCTATTCTGTTACATGTGTAACTATCTGTCCTACTGTAAAACTACTTTTGTTGAGCTGTTGATTTGCTGAGCTGTTTGTGGGTTGAATTGCTGAGCTGTTGTGGGTTGTTTGCTGAGCTGTTTGTGGTTGTCCTTGGTTCGTAACACATACCACCAATGGAGTATATAATCTGCTCCCCTCTGCAGTATCGAAAGGGTTCTTGTGTCAATTTGGAAAAGGTAGGAAGAGGGTTTATTCAAAGAGTTACATTCCAAAATATCGTACTTTGTTATTTTGTTATACTTGGAAATTTACGTTACCTGCTATTTTGTTGTACTTGGAAATTTTACCATTACAATAGCATGAATCTTGTAAAGCCTCTTTATGCAATTTTTTCCACTCCCTCTTTACTTTCATCAAAGTTCATGGACGAGCATGATTAATTTAGCTATAAAACCAATTGATTTGAAATGTTAAGCCTATCGATTAGGTATAGCATTATATATTTATCACTCCACATATGGCTAAAGCTTATCAAGTTGATCATCCAGTTGTATAAGGATAAAAAGATCAGACAAGATTTGAACTCTTAATCTTCTTCTCTGATTTATTAATTGAATATTTCCTTTCTACTTACAATTTGATGGAGCAAACAGAGTGCATATAAGCAAAGGGGCTTATATTGCCATGTTTGGTACATCGAGCTCCGATGTGGCTATAAATCTGACTTGCAGCAGAACAATTGCATGTGCGGGAATATTATTAGAGTCAAGTCTACTGACAAAATGCAAACAGTGGAGGACCAGTGAATTCTAGTTGTACTAATGCTGATGGGAGTTCCATTGGAGTAGTTTGGCCACCTTCTTGTCTACAAAATTGACATGTATATAATTGTATAGGTAGCTTTACTTAGATAAGATCTAGAAAGATTTCGTAATCGAAGAGTAACTTTGCTCTTTATAATAATTGTAATATATCTTAGTTAGAGGAAGAAAAAAAGAAAAAACAATGTTGATTCAATGTTTGTTGATATTTTATGCATATTGCATAAATAAGAATACAAATAATCCCCTAAATCTTGACCAAGATATAGATAATGTCCTTAAATTTCAAATGTTGCGAACTGTTCCCTTAAATTTTGATAAATTAACAACTAAAGGTTATTTAGTTTTTTAGTTTGATATAAACACATTATGATAAAAATTTAGGGTTATTTAAACACACTTTTTGTGAGTTTGGAAGTGTTTTTGCATTAAGATTAAAGTTTAGAGAGTTATTTTCAACTTTTTTTTAGAGTTATTTACTAATTTATCAAAACTCATTATAATATTTGATGATTGAAAGTGGACATCTTTATGGGACAATTCTAACGTATGACTAGCCCTAGCATCTATACTTAGATGCAGCCCATCTAGTCGGGTTGGACTCACAAGTGGACCTACATGGATCTAAAGGTCTTGATCAGGTCACTCAAGTCCATTAAAAATAACTAAAAAAAAATTAAAATAGAATTTATATAAATAATAAATATAAAATAAAAATTTAATGAAAAAAATGAAAATAAATTTAAAGGCAATTATTAATCATCTATTCAAACTACTTGATGTATTACTGAAATATATATTTGATTGCTTTATATAGAACTTTACATTGTACTTATAAACAATATAGGACTTGCTTTTCTTTTGTAACCTCTTTTAGATAATGTTTAGTTGTAAAAACTAGACAAAATAAAAGAAGTTGGATAACATGGTACAAGAAATACTAGAGATAACATCTCACTTAAACTGTTTTGGGTATTCGGCAAAAAAAAAAGTGTTTGGTATGCAAAGTATCAGAAAACAATTTTAGTGTTGTCCATTGTTTGATATATACAAATACATCACAAGAATGTTATAAAATGTTTGAGTTATCCAGTGAAATAAATATTTATCCCTTTCTCCACGTGGTGCTATTTTTCTTTAAAGTTGTCCAGTACCAAAGCTCATGACAACTTTCAAACAAGGGACTAGGAATTTTGTTCTAATCTAGTCCAATAAATTTATGCAAACCAAATGCTAGTGTAACTCTAGTTCTATATCACTAATATTTAACTCAAATGAGATAAAGTATAACTCAATTTTAATTTTACATTTAAATTTGTTTTTGAGCTTAAAATTTTATTTTAAATTATTCATTTAATTTATCTATTAAAAAAATGGGTAGGCTGATTTGGGGCTAAACTTACTCTTGATGAGCTTGGGCTTACAATTTAAGAATCGACTTTTGCTTCGATGAGATGGCTTTGGTTTTCCAAAATTGGAATTAGGACCCATCGAGTCTAGGCTGAGTTTCAATCCGACTCACTCATGGGCCACCCAGTTGAAAATAGGGTCGTTAGTGAATCGAAATAACTCGAGAGCTACTCGAGTTCGACTCGACGAATACTCAAATTCGACTCACTTATAATCGAGTCAAGCTCAAGAGCTACTCGAACAGTTACCAAGCTCGATTTCGAATATTAAAATACTCAGCTTGGTGAGCTCACAAACTTAATCGAGCTTATACGAACATTAAATTGATACGAATCGAGTTCAAGCTTATCGATTATTAGATATTCTTTATAGTTAAATCAATATTTAAAAGAATAAACGAGTTTAATCAAGTTTGAGTTTATCGAGTATTAAATCAAGTCGAGTTCGAACTTAAAAATCAAAGCTCGATCGAGTTCAAGTTTGAGTTCCTTGTTTTTTATTCGAGTCGAGTTCGAGTTTGGTACTGTATCGACTCGCTTTGTTTATAGCCCTAGTTTAAAAGACGTATACATGCTATGATGAAAATTGTTTTTCCATTAATTTTTTTCCTTATTTCGTGTTGTCAATAAATGAATAGGGTTCATTTGGTAAGTGCATGATAGCACATCTAATTTGTTTTTTTTTTTTTTTAATACATGGATGAAAGGGAGGAAATGAGAGAGAGAGAGAGAGATAATTTGGAGAATTGTATGGAATAAAACTTTACCAACTTGTTCTCTTTAATGTATAGAATAAAGAGAGAATTGAATTCCAATTCACTAAAAATGTAATGTAAAAGGATTGTAAGGGCTATTATAATGTTCTCTTCGCATAAAAAATAAAATAAGTAATTATTGGAATAAAAGGTAAAATATATATACCTCTTATCTTTATTATAAAGAGAGAATAATTATATTTGTAATAGTTTCAAGGTAGGTGTATTTATGACAAAGTTGGAAAATAAAATATTCAATGACATTTCATAGTGTGGGAACATTAATTGTTATCCATCATTTTAAATAATGATAATTCATTATAAATTATCATTCCTCAAATAAGCAATGAATAGCTATTCATGTAAAGTGAATGGACTGTAAATGAATTTGAGGTAAAAAGTCACAAGAACATAGAAGCAATTTTACTATATCAAAAATAGTAAGATTTCGTTGAAAAAATGGACTCTTTTTCCCATGTTTAAGACCTACTAGAAGTAAGGGAAATTTTATCATTTTGTTGTTTATTTATTTATTTAATTATTCTTTCTAGTTCTATAAGTTACCAAAGGATTTAGATTTATACACAATGATTGGACCATTAAAAATATATATAGCTTGTTCACTTTACCATATAAACATAAGGAAGAAATTTAATTTCAATTCGATATAATTATAATAGAGTTTTAATGAGTATTGCATGTTTATTATAATGGTCACTTGATATAAAAAATTAAACAAGTAATTATTGAAGTAGAATAAAATATCTATAATGCCATTTATTTTTATTACATAAATATGATAATTATATAGGTGATATTTTAGAGAGTGCGGTATTTATAATAAAAACTGAAAATAAACTATTGAATGATAATTCATACGTGTGGTAATTGAATTACCATTCTCATTTATGTTGAATGGGTATGAAATGAATAGTTTTCTCGTAAATGAAAGGATTGATATTGTATTAATCTTTTTAATTGTTTTAATAGTTGGATGATGAATCGAACATTCCTATACTTTATTTGTCACACTAGATTAAGCTTAAGATTTTAAATATTGAAAATAGCAAAATGAAAAAATAATAAATTAATCCAAACATTATCAATCCACCACCATAGGTTGATGGTTTGAATACACCACATCGCTAGAAGGACCACACACCTTTGTTGGTTTACCACAGGCGTTTGCTCGTTTTTGGGCCAATTGACCAATTAAATGCCATGTATTGTGCAACACACAAATACATATCCAATCGGCTTAAGCCCAAATTGACCAACTCATGCCCCAGCTCTTTTGTCACGGTAGCTTTACTTTGATTTATTCCAACATCATATTATTTTGGATTGTGGGATTTTTATCATTATCGGATCGGTATCGGTTTAATATCGATTCAATTTGTCAGTTTATGAGTAAAATTATTAATTTTTCATCGGTATCATATCCATATCGATTCAATATCGGATCAATTTGAAAATGATATCAATCCAAACAGGATCGCTATGGTGAATATATGTACCTCTGGGAAATTTCGAACCACTGTAACTCCACCTAACGCTTTTAAGATGGAATGTCTAGTGCTAGCGAAGATTAATTTTAAGTCTAAGTGTTACTTGTAATTTGCCTACAATAATTGGCTTGTCGTTTTATTTTTTATTACTTATAAAATAGCTATTCTCTTATTACTGTGCACAAAATTATATCACAAGTTCTGCCCATTTCATTTAATGTAAAACAAATGGAGAATTTTTACTCCATTAAAGGAGTTGATATTTCCCATCCATACAACTTTTGGATAAATTAATTTAAAAAAATTATCAGCATATGAAAGTAAGTACATTAAGATTCCAGTGATTAAAAAAATGAATTAACATTTTATAAAATAAGTTAAGTAGAGTATTCATAATAGATCTTTAAGGGAAAATAAGGAAAACTTATAAAACAAAAATTAATCATTGAAACATTAATTAATACCTCAAAAAAATTTTATGAAACGTTATTTGACTTACTTTATGAAATATTAGTTCTTTTTTTTTTCAACCACTTAATATATTATCAACTTATCTTGAAAGTTGATGTCTCTCAATTCTCATGTAATTCACCCAAAAGTTATATGGATGAGAAATACTTTCTAAATAAATCTTTGAAAAATGTATTATTAAATCTACAAGTAAACATGGGCACAATATAAAATTTTCCTTAAAGCAAAATAAGTTTCCTTAATAATGTGAGACTATTTTTTGTATTGTAGTTTTTTGTACCCTCAAGAATATTTTGCAATCTCATATTTACTAACTACAATTGATATTAGATGTATTTATACAAAATAAATGCGCATTCTAAACAAATTTTTTAAAAAATTGATTAAATTATTTAACACTTTTAGACCTAATAATTATTTTGAGTTTAGAATTTATTTTATAAAAAAAAAAATTCATTTATTTGTTTTTTTATTTTTATTTGAAAAAAAAAACGATTCTACATGATTTTAAACTGGAACTAAAAATCACTGGTTCTATGGAACCAAAGCTAAAATATGTTTTTTGATATCGAATAAAAATAATTATATTAGCTACCACATCATATTTATTTGCTAATGTGGTTAATTTAACTCATTTTCTATGAATAACTAAATATGAAAATTTCTATGTTTTATTGATGAGGCTGGCTAATTAATCATCTAACCGTTAAAATAAATATAATAATTGAAATATTAACTATTTTAATGATTTGATCACGTTTGGGTATGGTATGAGCCATTGAATTATGACGGACCGTCAAAATTAATGACGAGACCATAAAATTTCTCCTCCATTAAAAAAAAAAAAATTGCAGATCCACACAACATTAAATTTCTTTCCTCACTTGAATTACATGTTCAATCAACAGTCCCGAAAAAATTCAAATCAATATTAAAATCAAAACCCATAATTTTTATCACAAATTTCTCAAACAAAACATGGCTATAACCTTATAAAACGGGAAAAAAGAGTTAAAAGTTGCAATTAGAAAAAGACATCCTTTCTGTTGTGCTCTTCAACAGCGAACTTAAAAGAACTTAGCAAGAGAATCAAACCATAGACCATCCTCTTTGCCATCGACTTCGCGAACACCACCGGGCATAGCTATTTTGATCCATCTAAATTCGATTTGCTTTCAATCACATGATTTTACAATAAAAATTCAATCTTTTTGATATGAGAGCCAAGATATTTTTGTTCCACAAGAAAATATATAAAGCTGCTAAACACGGCTTTTTATTTGATTCTTCCATTTAATCACATTGCAATTGTTTAGGGATTTCCTATTAAAGAATTTGATTTTGGAAATTTCACATAGTGATGATGAATTAAGGTCTGGTATATTTGGGGGTTCCAAATAATGATTTTCATATGTTAGGGAAAGGGTTCTTCCAACAGTAGGAAAAAAGATGATGTTACATGGATTCTATAATTGTTTTTTTTTTTTTTATTAAATGGATTCAATTGGGTATTCTTATTCTTATTTGCTTTATGAAAAGAATACATGTTAAATTTGTCACGTTGGCAAATAAATATGATGTGGCATTTAACATAATCAATTTTTATTCATTAACATATTTTAGTCCTATCAAAATTAATGACGATACCATAGAATTTTCTGTACTATAAGATCTAAGTGCTGATTTAAAAAAAAAAAATTCACACAATTTACCCTTTACTTAATTATCCAAGTATGGTAAAGAAAGAATTGGTTTGCATTTGCAAGTTGTTAAGAAAAAATAAGATAATAAAATAAAATTTTAACTTACCTAGAAACACATTGAAAATTATTTCAAAATTACATTAAAGAATTGAATGAATTTTATCAAAAAAAATTTAACTATGCAAATTATTAAGAACATTAGTATAAATAAATGCAATAAGAGTATAAAATTGATTAAAGAAAAGATGAATAATAATAGTCATAGTATTGCTTATAACGAAGATGATGTGTAATGTTGTTATATGATTAACAAGTACAAAATAAATTGAATTTTTTTTTCAAAATAACACTATTATCTTTTATAAAGAATAAATTTAAATGTGCAACTTGTTTGGAAAATTGGTTTTATTTTTTGTTACTTATAAAATAGCTATTCTCTTATTACTGTGCACAAAATTATATCACAAGTTCTGCCCATTTCATTTAATGTAAAACAAATGGAGATTTTTTACTCCATTAAAGGAGTTGATATTTCCCATCCATACAACTTTTGGATAAATTAATTTAAAAAAATTATCAGCATATGAAAGTAAGTATACTAAGGTATTACGATTTCAAGTGATTAAAAAAATGAGTTAACATTTTACAAAATAAGTCAAATGAGGTATTCATAATAGATATTTGGAGGAAAATAAGGAAATATTATAAAACAAAAAATAATCATTGAAACATTAATTAATACCTCAAAAAAAAAATTATGAAACATTTTTTGACTTGCTTTATGAAATATTAGTTCTTTTTTTTTTTTCAACCACTTAATATATTATCAACTTATCTTGAAAGTTGATGTCTCTCAATTCTCATGTAATTCACCCAAAAGTTATATGGATGAGAAATACTTTCTAAATAAATCTTTGAAAAATGTATTATTAAATCTACAAGTAAACATGGGCACAATATAGTTCTAAACTAGAAACTGGACCGAAACCGCTATCTGCAATTCTAGAACCGGAATCAGATCGGTTGACCGTGATTTCTAAGTAGTTCTTCAGCCTAAAACTGGTGGAACGGGCAATTCCAACATTTCTATTGAAAAAAAAAATGAAAATTAGAGAAAAATTAAAAAATAATATTAAATATATGATTGTTAATGTTTAAATTATTTTATATGAATAATAAATTTATTAATAATTCGTCATATTTAATATGTTTTATCAACAACAAAATAAACATAATTTAAATCATATATAATTAGTTTATATAAATTTCTCCTAAAAGCAAATCAGTTTCCTTAATAATGTGAGACTATTTTTTGTATTGTAATTTTTTTTTACCCTCAAGAATATTTTACAATCTCATATTTACTAACTACAATTGATATTAGATGTATTTATATACAAAATAAATGCTCATTCTAAACAAATTTTTTTAAAAAAATTGATCAAATAATTTAACACTTTTAGACCTAATAATTATTTGAGTTTAAAATTTATTTTATAAAAAAATAAAATTCATTTATTTGTTTTTTTATTTTTATTTGAAAAAAAAAAAGACGGCTCTACATGATTTTAAAACTGGAACTAAAAATCACTGGTTCCATGGAAGCAAAGCTAAAATATGTTTGTTGATATGGAATAAAAATAATTATATTAGCTACCACATCATATTTATTTGCTAATGTGGTTAATTTAACCCGTTTTCTATGAATAACTAAGATATGGAAATTTCTATGTTTTATTGATGAGGCTGTCCAATTAATCATTTAACCATCAAAATAAATATAGTAATTGAAATATTAACTATTTTAATGATTTGATCATGGTTGAGTATGGTATGAGCCGTTGAATTATGACGGACCATCAAAATTAATGACAAGACTATAAAATTTCTCCTCCATTAAAAAAAAAAGAAATTGCAGATCCACACAACATTAAATTTCTTTCCTCAATTGAATTACATGTTCAATCCAACAGTCCCGAAAAAATTCAAATCAATATTAAAATCAAAGCCCATAATTTTTATCAGAAATTTCTCAAACAAAAACATGGCTATAACCTTATAAAACGGGAAAAAAGAGTTAAAAGTTGTAAATAGAAAAAGACATCCTTTCTGTTGTGCTCTTCAACAGCGAACTTAAAATAACTTAGCAAGAGAATCAATCCATAGACCATCCTCTTTTGCATCGACTTCGCGAACACCACCGGGCATAGCTATTTTGATCCATCTAAATTCGATTTGCTTTCAATTACATGATTTTACAATAAAAATTCAATCTTTTAGATATAAGAGCCAAGATATTTTTTGTTCCACAAGAAAATATATAAAGCTGCTAAACGCCGTTTTTCGTTTGATTCTTCCATTTAATCACATTGCAATTGTTTAGGGATTTCCTATCAAAGAATTTGATTTTGGAAATTTCACATAGTGATGATGAATTAAGGTCTGGTATATTTGGGGGTTCCAAATAATGATTTTCATGTGTTAGGGAAAGGGTTCTTCCAACAGTAGGAAAAAAAGATGATGTTACATGGATTCTATAATTGTTTTTTTTTTTTATTAAATGGATTCAATTGGGTATTCTTATTTTTATTCGCTTTATTAAAAGAATACATGTTAATTTGTCACCTCGGCAAATAAATATGATATGGCATTTAACATAATCAATTTTTATTTATTAACATATTCTGGTCCTATCAAAATTAATAACGGATCATAGAATTTTCTGTACTATAGGATCTAATTGCTGATTTAAAAAAAATAAATTCACACAATTTACCCTTTACTTAATTATCCAAGTATGGTAAAGAAAGAATTGGTTTGCATTTGCAAGTTGTTAAGAAAAATAAGATAATAAATAAAATTTTAACTTACCTAAAACACATTGAAAATTATTTCAAAATTACATTAAAGAATTGAATGAATTTTATCAAAAAAAAAATTAACTATGCAAATTATTAAGAACATTAGTATAAACAAATGCAATAAGAGTATAAAATTGATTAAAGGAAAGATGAATAAATAATAGTCATAGTATTGCTTATAACGAAGATGATGTGTAATGTTGTTATATGATTAACAAGTACAAATAAATTGAATTTTTTTTTCAAAATAACACTATTATCTTTTATATAAAGAATAAATTTAAATGTGCAAGTTGTTTGGAAAATTGGTACAAATTTTGTCTAAATAAATTTATGGGGATTTATTCCAGAAAAAAGTAATTAAATATTATTTCAACCTTAATTTAAGAAAAAATACACTTTTGTGCTGCCCCAAACCTTATATGCCTTGTGTATCCATTAATTATGGCTAACCAATGAAAAATTTTTATGGTTCCTTCAACAAGATTGATCACTTAATCATATAATATTTAAAACAAATATAATAATTAATATATTTAAGATTTGAATTATACGATGTGATGCAAATGGCAGATTATAATATAAATATGTCTGTTAAATAATAAAAAATTAATTCCTTAAAAAACAATAAGATGATAGAATTTCCTAACCAACGCCTAGTTTGATTTGATGGGTAAAAAAACAAGTAATTGATGGAGTAAAAACAAATAGGACAAAGAGGAGAATCGGCTAAACTAAACCCAATCGTACAGATATTCTCATCATCGTTTGCAAAAAAAAGTATTGAAGCCGGCTTGGATATTCTTTGTCCAATGAGAAAATATGCCTTCGGTTTATTGGCCACGACCGAATCTTTTGTCATAAGTTAGGAAGATAATTTGACATTCTTTGGCCAAGACGGTTATGTTCCAGCTATAACATCTATTTTATTAAGTTAATACCACTTTATTAATGTTCTATAAATTATTTCATTATAATCTTCCACTAATTAGTATTAAAATATATATCCCTTCACTAATAATTGTTATATAGCCACTCTCTTCTTAAGGTTTCGTATTAAATTGATCATTTTAAATAACCATATTTTAAGATAATAATTTACTTATTTTTTTTTTCCTTCTTCTAATATGTATACTAAGGCCTATTTGTTTCAAGACAAATATTTTTTTGAAAAATATTTTCCTTCATTTTCTGTGTTACACTGAAAATGACCTTTTAAGTAGAAAATATTTCCCCTTGTGAAGAAAAATAATTTTCCATTAAAAGGAAATTCTACTCTTTTTAAGGAAAATAAATAACTCTTTTCATAATGAAGAGTAATTTTCTGAATTAGTCTTTACGAGTGTTCTCTCTCTGGGAATTTGATATTTATTTAATTTTTATCATAATTAACCAAAAAATTATATTTTAAACACGAAAATAATTTAATGAACAAAAAAAATAAAAGCTCATTAAAAATTATAAAAATCAATTGAGAGTTTATAAATAAATATTATAAAATAATTTATAAATTTTACTTTTAAATAAAATGCCTGACATAATATAATTATATAGTAACTCACTAATAACAATTCATTTACATATGACGATATATTACATAATATTAGTAGGTTATTGGAAAACATATAAATTTTAGAAAAAACATTTCTAGATAAAACACTTTTCCAATTATAAGATATTTTTCCTAAAATAAAAGGGGTCTAACCCTTTTTTCTCTAATTCTTTCTTCATATCGTCTTTGCCCCTCTTTTTTTTTTTTTTTTTTTAGCCATTACAACAGGAGAGGAGAAATTTGAACCTTGGATCTCTCACTTGAGAGACTAGGGAAATGCCACTACGCTACAATGATACTGGCGCCCTTGCCTCTTCACAAGTGAAGGTCGATCAAACTTCAAATCACATTTTTTAGTTTTTTTTTTCTCTTTTTGAATATATAATTATTTTATATTTTTCTCTTTCTTTTTCCTTTTTTCAAATGATTTTGATGACTCTCTATGACATATATTTTTTCTTAACTATTAGTCATGCATATAAATTAATACAATAATTCTTTTGTATTTTAAGTTCATAATTTGATTATTATTATATTTAATTTTTACACATATATTATTAGTATGTGCACTGATAGTTTTTAAGATAATGCCATTTTGGGGCATGAAATTCATTGAGATTTAGATTTCTACTTAGAATCTAATTTGCTAAATAAAGGTAAAGTTAATATAAATAGAAGTTAAATATGCTATCTATAATTAATTCAACGACAACTATATCATGTTTGCAATTTCAACCAAGATTCAATTTATTACCAATACAGGTTTTTTTTTTTTATTTTATGATTATATAACTCAATAATATTTTGACAAACTTTGTTTACATGGCATGTCCCGTTGGCAAAATATCATATTGGATAGTGTCAAGAGTAATAATAATGATGCTAAGGAAATATGAGGGTACTAGAGTGCTTTACATATGGTTTTTAATTGCTATTTAATGTAAAAAAATGAAAAAAAAAAAAAGAAATTTCTATATTATGTAAATTATAGGTAGCAAAGGAGATACTCTTTTGTTTCGAATCATTGACCTATAATCATTTAACACAATTAAAATGGAAAAGAAGTAGTAATTCATCGGTGTAAATACTAATAGACATTAAAAGGAATCTATTTCTGCTTAAGTTTCATGTTCATCTCTATCCAATGCTGTATAATGGTTCTCCTAATCGCAAAAGTTCTTATTCTGTATTGATTTAGTATAATTTAGCTTGACCTTTCAATAAAATTTAAATGAAATGGACTACCATCCTCACATCAAATAAAAATCAAAATATTGTTCCATACAGTTATCCAATTTATCAAGACAATAGGATAGAGACTTCCATTGAATGTGGTTATCCACCTTAATTCGCTTAATAATATCATTGACACAATAATGACAATATGTGTTTTCATAGCAAGGCTCTATGTAATGTAGTCATCTTCATTAAAATTCCTTTGCGAAACCCTATAATGAACTCGGTTTAACCTTATGAGAAAGTTCTAGATTTTTTAAATTTTTTTTACGATGGTGCCTAAGGGGTGGTTCATCAATTTAAGTCAATATTTCTATTTGGGGCTCAATGTGTAATTTGTTCGTTATCATATTAACAAACGGGTAACGGAAAAACTTGTAGATCATTCACATTGCTTGAAAGAGTTTGTATCCGATGAGTAAAATCATCTAACTTAAGATTAAATTAATCTATATAGACATTAGTTGCTCAAATTCTCAATAATATTGGTCCTTAATTGGGTCCCTCTAAAATATGTACCATCATGGGTTTTTCCAAAGTCAGACAAAGAAAAGATTTGCATAAAACTCTAAATTCCAAAAATTAACACAGGACTGGAAGCAAATATAATTTAACAAAGAACACCATATTAGAGTTGCGGAAATTAAACAAAGAATTAAATTAATTTAATTTTAATTAAAAAATTCCAATAAACTCACAATAAAAGGTAAGGATAATTATAATTTAACCTTATTATGGACTTCATAATTCTTCACCATAATCGATGTTCGTTGAAGAAAATTTTCCAAAAGGAAGATCTTATCTCCAAATATTATTGTAATTGAAGGATGGAAATGTCCTATTATTGTCAAAGTCGAATATCTCATAAATCATGAATGTGGCTCTGTCGCAACTCAGACGGAAATTGCAATTGGCCCGAAGCCGTAGTGAATTCTTTAATCCATCGTCAATGATGTTCAACTTCTGATCATCTTTGATAAAGAATCCTTGGAGGTTAAGACCCTATGTCACTCTGGTAAGGAACCTCAAGATAATTAAATGACGGCAACTTGAACAAGATCAATCCAAGGAAAGATCGTTACAATATTTTGGATAAAATTAAAACTAATTGACCAAGATTAATTGATGAAATACAGGAAAAAATTATTAAAGGCCTCCCACAATCATGAAATTTAGGAAGCTCACATCACACCACCATGAAAATGATGGTCACACTATTGATGAAATTTTACAATAATAATAATAATAATAAAAGGAATCACATCTTTTAAAAATAAATCTCTTTATTTAATATATTAATCATTCTATCCAAGACCTAACAAAAAAAAAAACTATTTATAATAAAACTAAGGCAAAATATGAGTCTTACCATCTAAACTTAATTTAATAAAAAAAGATAATAAAAAATGCCAATAAATCTAATCATATCAATAGATTAAAAAATTAAAATAATTAAATATAAAAATATTTATACCATCTTGCATCTAATGTGGTCCCATAATCAATAAAACACTAACAGCCTAACTAATTGATAATAATGAAAAGCATGTACAGGGGAAAGAAGAAGAAGAAGAAGAAGAAGAAAATCAATTGAATGCAAAAATGCTGATGTTGTGATTTTTCGGATAATTAACGTTAGGAATACAAAGACTCTTTGAAGCAAGGTGTTACACATAGGAACTCAAGGATTCGAAGATTGCCTTACTGGCACAGAGATTATGAAACAAATATTCAAAATCCTTAGCATTGACCATTTGACCAACTGATTCAAAGTTACAAATATAGCCGTAAACATAGGATATCATGTATAGAAAACAATTGTATGACAGATCTATACATGTAAACATAGGGTATCAAGCATAGTACAGTTGTAATGATAGATCTATACATGTAAATATAGGGTATCAAACATAGTACAACTGTAATACCAGATCTATGCATCTGGGCTAAGGATAAGATGATTAGAATATAAATAGAAGTAAAGGCAGAAAAGGAAATTAATCCCTACTTACAAAAAACAAGCATTTCTTAGGAGCTGTAGACTTGCTTGAAACTGTCTTAAGCATGCTTGTATTTCTTAACCTGCAAACATAATAACCATCCATTAGTCTAGGCAAACACAAGAGAAGAAAAGTAAGGAAGACAAAGATTAGGGTTTTGAACTAGAGAGAGAACAGAGAGGTTAAAAGAAGAGAAGAAAGAAACTTAGCTTTTTTATTGTTCAGAAGCTGCGCACGAGAGAGAGAGAGAGAGAAGCTAGGGTTTATTTTGCCCCTTTTATATCACACTCTAAAACGCTGCGTTTTTAGTGTTAACATTGGTGCTCTCGTCCATGGTGACCAGATCTCAAGAGGAAATTGCGAAGCTATAATCTCTGGTTTACTCAATCGTTGAGTCAGTGAAGTCCATGCAGGTACAATTTCAAGAGCAATTAACCACTAATTCTCAGCTACAAGATAACATGACCTTGATTCAAAATTCTTTAACTTTGTTACAAAACAAAGTTGACAAGGTTGATTCGGATCAGAATTGTTCAGAAAATCATTCTAGTCAGTATACTCTTAATTCATCATTTTCGGATCCTTCCATTCTTGATAATTTGTTGAAAGGTATGAAATTAGAAATTCCCAATTTGATGGTGCCGATCCTTTAGGTTGGATCTTTAAAACTCAGAAATTCTTTACTTTCCATAACATCCCTGATGATTAGCGATTAACCATCGCTTCTTTTGCTCTGGAGGGCCGAGCACTGAAGTGGTTTCAGTGGATGGATAACAAAAAAGAGATTAGGACTTGATTCCTTTTTCTTAAATCCTTAGAGGCTCATTTTGGTCCTTCTAATTTGATGATGTTCAAGACATATTATCTAAGTTAACACAGCAGGGTTCTGTTGATGATTATCAGGCAGAATTTGAATCTTTGTCTACTAGGGTCTTTGGTTTATCCAATAGCTTTCTATTTGAGTTGCTTTGTTTCCGGCCTTAAGCCTCAACTGCATCAAGAGGTCTTAATTGCTAGACCCATCACTATTACTCATGCTATTTGGTTGGCTAAGATGTGTGAATCTAAATTTCATGATATTTCTTCCTTTAACAAGGGGTCTCATGCATTCAAGCCTGTTTCTCATACTAATGCGTCACAATTCTCTAAGCCAGCTTTACCTTCTAATACTTTTTCTGAGTGCTTCATCAGGATCTCAGAATAAACCCACTCTACTCATTCGACGATTGTCTCCAGCAGAACTGAGTGCTCGTAGAGCACAGGGTTTGTGCTACAATTGTGATAAGAAGTTGATGCGCTCAAACCGATCGTATCAAACTTTAAAATTTATAAACCTAGAATTAATCCTACGATCAAGCAAAGGCAAGTATGCCTTTTCAAAATAGTATATGATTAAAATCAGGTATCGTCTTCAGGAATCTAAGAAACAATTACAAGTGTTACCCTTTCTCCACTATTTAGTCTAATTCTTAAATTGATATGTATTATCATCAACTACTAATTAACTGATCTAATTAACCCTAAGATCCTTATGAAAACTTTCAAGAATTATAATTAATCACAAGATATGCAACATACCCTCATCTTGTTCCATCCTAAACCCTAACTTTTCATATAAAGATATATTGATTAATTGCTCATTCACACTTTGCACTGCATGAACTTCCTTTTAAACTAATTACTTCCTCGAGTTAATCAATTCCTAATCTTGCATGAATTAATAGAAACCTCTTCCTAATTAATATCAATGCAAGATTGCATTAAAGATCCTAGTTCATAAACAAAGATCAAATCTTTATTGCAGCAAATCAAAGTTTCTCTATCTCTAGATGAAACATGTGATTTTCCTATTCATGAAGATCCAACTTACTAGATAAAACCTCTTTCATCTAATAAGAATCATACATGTAATTAACTTTGCACATAAATCAATCACAAAACAATTATAATACATGAATAGATGCAAAGGTATAAACTTCTCATTAATCAAGACAATTCAATTCATATTGGGTTTAGAGTTTCACAAGGTTTAGGGTTAGGAATCTACTCCTCCATGGAGTTTACAAGAAAAACACAATATCTAGAGAAGTAGAATAGAAACATGATGTAGAAATACAACTCTTGAATGATCTTGTGATAATCTATGATGTTCAAGCAATCTTTCTCTTCCGAGTGCATCTTCCCTCTCCTAGGGTTCCCAATGTACGGCTCAAGATCCCCAAATAAATCAATAAGGCGGCTATTTATAGTATAGGGAAAAGTCATGTGTGCATAGGGGGTCTGCACGGCCGTGCTCGGGGCCTTGCACAATGAGAAAATTGGATTTTTGACATCTTTAAGTTCTGCACGGCCTTCTGCACGGCCGTGCATGGGGTTGTGTAGAACTCCAAATCTTCTTTTTCTTCTCGGATTGAGTTATTTGCTTTTGCACTACCTTGCACTCCTTATGCAGCTACTGGGGCATGAATGAAGATGCTGCTGGTCATCTTTTTTCCTCTGCACAAGCATTTGAATGGCCATGCATGAACGTTGTGCACACTTGAAAATCATCACTTTGTAGCCTTTGTTAAATCTTTCCTTGTTTTTGCTCAAATCATCCATAAATCCTCCAAATGAGTACTTGAATCCTGAAAAACAAATATTCAACATTTAAGTATCTTTCTCTTAAGAATTTCACATAAAATAAATGCAAAATTATATCAATTGAGTATAGAAAATATGAGTCTTTTAACACTTATTAAACTTCCCCACACTTAATCGTTTGCTTGTCCTCAAGCAAACAACTAAGAACAATGAAGATCTGTCATCAAATATACTCAAATAAATTTTTATTTTTTTCAAGACATTTAATAATTTCTTCAGATTATAGCGACTCACTTTGTATCTATAGCTCAGACCCATTATATAAATGTAATTAGCATAATAAAATCAAAATTCTAAGATTAATCCAAGTAAGTTAAACTTTACCCTACCAATTAGTAATAGTTTCCAAAGTCACAAAATAAACACGAAGTCAAACAATAATGAAAGAGACCTAGTTACACTTCACCACTCATTAAATGAATATATAAACTCTTCAACGACTTCTCTAAGCACAGCAATCTAGAGTGAAAGTAGTTGCATCAGTCCTTCCCTTGGATTTCCTCCTTTTAGTTTAAATCTCTCTTTATAATTTATTAGAGCCTTCATAGGGACGAGTCTTAGCCCATATATTTTCTTTTCTTTCCTCTGGATGGGTTTTTGCTCGCATCTTTTCAGCTCAATTTTTTTTCAAGTTCAGAAATCGATCTTATGCCATTCCTTCCTTCTCGTTATAGTGAGTTCATTGAGTCGGCACATCCCGGGCTCATCACCCAAGTGACCAAGTTTTAAAGGGACCCCAAAGAACTCTCTCTTACCCTAACATTCAAGGTGGATACTCATAACTCAAATACTCGAGTCATTGGAGTAAAATATAAGAAGCTTGTGTAGTTAATAGTGGGGTCAGATTTCGCTCTTTTGAGAGACCAAAGCCCGCCCATATCAACTAAGCTTTTGATATTCAATTCAGTACAAAGATCAATACAGATTAATTCTAAGAAGGATCACCAAGTGATGAATTTCATATGCTCTTTCACTAAAGATTAAGAGTGTTCTCAAATTTTTGAAAAGAAAATATATAAATCAACAAGTTCAGAACCATAACTATTGAACTTTCAACTAAGGACTTCGATTCACTTTTAGACTCTAAATTCCATTACTAGTTAGCAAGTAAGCTTACCCTCACCTAAATTTTATCTTACAATTTCAATTAACTATATTGATCACAAAATAGGTGAGTAAAATACTATATAAGCCACTTTCATCTTAATTCAACTTAGCTTGAATGCTTTTTTTTTCGAATATATTTTCAAGATCTGTCAGTTCATAATTGGCTTTGAAGCACAATTGCAACATGAACATGTGGGGATTTTTAATCAAGATTAAAATAAATTTCAATTTGCAACACAATTAATATGATCCAGTGCATAAAAAAAAATATGTATACTCAAGACCCAAATTTTCTTTCGTAATTACCCTTATCCCCACACTATGTGAGACATTGTCCTCAATGTCTTGTCAATAAGGAACAAATAAAGAAAGAGAAAGAACACGAGAACTTCCCCCGTTCATGTAGAGGTTTGATCATGAGATTATCGCAACCGGTAGGAGAAAAGAGAAAATCCATATGAAAATGCAGCATCAGCATTAATCTTATGAACCTAAATAGATCATGCCTGAAGACAAAACCAAAAACAAAAACAAAAGAACAAAGCTAAAAAGAAGTTAGCCTATCCTGAATTATAAGCAGGAATTCCGAAAGGAATGAATGAATGAGAGGAAGGAGACAGCTTTTAAAACAAGAATTTTTTTTTTTTTTTGTATGCACAGCCTCCTGCACGGCCATGCTTGGGGCCGTGCAGGTGAGGAAAACATGACCCGAGAGCATGTTTCCTGTGCAGGTGTGTCTGCAGGGAGGCCTGCACAGCCATGCTCGGGGCCATGCAGGGTGGAGAAATGTGCACCAAGACCTGCTTGGTGAGACTTGGAGTCTGCACGGGCAGCTGCACTGCCATGCTCGGGGCCGTGCAGGGTGGAGAAATGTGGACCGAGACCTGCTTGGTGAGACTTGGAGTGCGCACGGGCAGCTGCATGGCCATACTTGGGGCCGTGCAGGGTGGAAAAACATACACCGAGACTTTGTTATTTGGATTTCAAGTGTGGCTTAGCTTCTGCATGGCCATGCTCGGGGCCGTGCAAGGTGAGAAAAGGTGTCCAATAGCTCTCTTAAGTTGTGCCTTTTCTCAAGTAGTGCCTAGGCTCAACTTTGTGCAAGTATTGACAAGTCTTACAAGTTTTATGCACCTCGTTATGAGTGAATAGGATTAAAAAGAACTTACCAGGATCGCTTGAGATTAAAACTTGAGGAATCTTACTTGAAGTTTTGTGTTCCCACACTAAGAATTCAATTCTTACTTCCTTCAATTAAGTCGAGGAACCTTCAAAAATCTGCAATTTTGACACCAATAGAACAACTTAGGATAGTGAAACGAAAGAAAAACTGATGAAACTAAACTTACCAAAGTTAGACATGGGTTGCCTCCCAAGAAGTGCACTTGTTTAACGTCGTTGGCTCGACGTCCTTCACTTTCGTCAGCTACTTGTCTGGTAATTTGAGTTGAAAGTCCTATCGATTCTCACGTTCAGTTTCATCACTCAAATAAAGTTTCAAGCGATGGGCATTGACTTTAAAATTGTCTTGATCCGGGTGTTCAAGCTCTACCTCTCCATGTGGAAATACCTTCTGAACCACAAAAGGACCGAACCATCGTGACCTCAATTTTCCCGGAAAAAGTTTTAATCGGAAATTAAATAGCAGAACTTGGTCCCCTTCCTTGAATCCCTTGACTGGTGGATGTGTGAATCATGATATTTCTTGACTTTCTCTTTGTAAATCCTCATATTTTCATAAGCTTGCCTTCTCCACTCATCAAGTTCATTCAGTTGTAGCTTTCTTTTTACTCCAGCATCTCCTAAATCAAAGTTAACCAATTTGATTGCCCAATATGTGTTGTGTTCAATCTCCACTGAAAGGTGGCATGATTTCCCATAAACTAACCTATAGGGAGTGGTCCCTAAAGGTGTTTTGTAGGCTGTTCAATATGCCCACAAAGCGTCGTCAAGCTTCTAGGACCAATCTCTTCTATTATGCTGCATCGTCTTTTCGAGAATTCGCTTTAGCTCATGGTTGGAGACTTCTACTTGACCGCTTGTCTAGAGGTGATAAAGTTTAGTAATTCGATGTGTGACTCCATATCTCCTCAACACCTTCTCTAATTGGGTATTGTAGAAATGTGTTCCCCTGTCGCTTATGATAGCTCTAGAGGCTCCAAACCGAGAAAACAGCTTCTTAAGGAATTTTACAACAACTCGTGCATCGTTTGTAGATAGTGCTTGGGCTTCAACCCACTTGGACACGTAGTCCACTGCTACTAGAATGTATTTATTCCCATACGAAGTGGGGAATGGTCCCACAAAGTCGATGCCCCATAAGTCAAAAACTTCACATTCAAGAACAAAATTTTGGGGCATCTCATTTCTTCTTGAGATATTTCCAACACGTTAGTAGCTATAGCAAATGGTACAAAGACGTTGGGCATCTTTAAATAATGTAGGCCAATAGAAACCAGCTTCTAAAACCTTATGTGCAGTTCGGTTAGCAGAATAGTGACCCCTAGCAGGTCCGGAGTAACACTCACTCAAAATTTTCCAGCCCTCTTCGTTGGAGACACACCTCCTAACCATTTGATCACCACAAACCCGAAATAGGAAAGGATCCTCCCAATACTAGTGTTTAAGTTCTAAAAAGAACTTCCTTTTTGCATGAGAATTAAGACCATCCGGAAGAACTCTAGCTACCAAATAATTTGCAAAATTTGCAAACCAAGGTGTTTCCACATTCATGAGCTTATATATAGCATATAGCTTCTCTTCCGAAAGGTAGTCATTGATATCTTCCTCCTTGAGCTCCTCTAAATAGGGGTTCTCAAGTCTTGAGAGGTGATCAGCAGCTAGATTTTCCGCCCCTTTCTTATCATGAATTTCCACATCGAATTCTTGTAGGAGTAGTATCCAGCAGATTAATCTAGGTTTTGCATCTCTTTTAGTTAGCAGAAATCGTAAGGCCGAATGATCCGTATATACAATCACCTTGGAAAGAATGAGATACGACCTAAATTTGTCAAATGCGAACAACCACACGTGGTGATAATTATCACCACCACATCTCTTTCTCTTAGTGGATAATTAGCTTGAGCACTTGTAAGAGTCTTGCTAGCATAGTATATAGGTTGAAAGTGTTTATCACTCTGACCAAGAACAGCTCCAACAGCATAATCACTGGCATCGCACATGAGTTCGAAAGGCAAACTCCAATCCGAGGCTATCATGATGGGTGCATTGGTCAACTTCTCCTTGAGGACATCGAAGGCATGGTGGCATTCGGATGTAAAGTGAAAAGGCGCATCTTTCTCCAATAGCTTAGTTAGAGGCGGGTTATTTTGGAGAAGTCAAGAATGAAGCGTCTATAGAAGCCAGCATGGCCTAGAAAGCTTATGATGGCCTTAACTGAATTCTGTGGAGGAAGTTTAGAAATCACCTCCACTTTAGCTTGATCGACTTCAATGCCTTTGTGGGAAACTTTATGGCCAAGCACAATGCCCTCCTTACACATGAAGTGGCAATTTTCCCAGTTTAATACTAGATTTGTCTCCTCACAATGAATTAGCACCTTTTCCAAGTTCTCCAAACAATCCGAGAATGAGTCCCCGAAAACTAAGAAGTCATCCATGAAGACCTCCATGATCTTTTCTACTAAATCGTCAAAAATAGCTAACATACACCGCTGAAACGTAGCTGGTGTATTGCATAACCCAAATGACATTCGTCTATAGGCATATGTGCCATAAGGGCAAGTGAAGGTAGTCTTCTCCTGATCCTCTGGAACAATCGGTATCTGGAAGTACCCGGACATCCCATCTAGGTAGCAGTAGTATATGTGTCCGGCTAATCTCTCCAACATCTGATCTACAAAGGGAAGAGGGAAATGGTCCTTCCGAGTTGTATCATTCAGTCTCCGATAATCTATGCAAACTCGCCATCCTATTACAGTGCGCATTGGAATAAGTTCGTTCTTATCATTGGGACCACAGTCATCCCTCCCTTCTTTGGTACAACTTGTGTCGGGCTAACCCACTTGCTATCAGAAATAGGGTACATATGACCAGCATCAAGAAGCTTAATGACTTCTTTTTTAACCACCTCTTTCATATTGGGGTTTAGCCTTCTTTGTGGCTGCACTACCGACTTCAATCCGTCTTCCAAAAGAATTTTGTGAGTACAAAAAGTGGGGTTGATACCTTTTATGTCTGAAATTGCCATGCGATTGCTTGCTTATGAGCTCTCAAAATGTAAGTAATCGATCTTTTTGTTCTTGTGATAGATCCGAAGCAATGATAACCGGGAGCTTGGAATCTGCTGCAAGGAAGGCATACTCCAGGTAGTCTGGTAGCTGCTTTAATTCCAAAACAGGCGGTTTTTCAATAGAACTCCTAAGCCTTGCTTCATTGCCTGCTTTTAAGTTTTCAAACCCACCAAGAGGTGTAATCTCTTCTGCAGCATCAAGTTGTTCTATGCAAGCTTCGACTTCTGGTTTACTCACACTTTCCTCCTCTCCTCTTGTCAAGCTCAGCTCTAATTCATCTTTGCATAACATTTCTGCATAGTGTTCATTGACGGAGGAGTCAACAATATCAACCGAATAGCATGAATCATCGGTACTCATCGGATACTTCAAGGCTGGAGCAATTGTAACCACCAACTCTTCATCACCGGCCCTTAAGGTGAGTTTACCTCCCTCTACATCGATCAATGCTCTGGCGGTAGCAAGGAAAGGTCTTCCCAAAATGAGAGGTACATCTCCGTCTTCATCCATGTCAAGAACCACAAAATCAACTGGATAGATGAACTTTCCCACTTTCACCAAAACGACTTCAATTATCCCTTGAGGGAATTTAACAGACCGATCAGCAAGCTGTAAGCTCATCCTAGTGGGTTTAGGTTCAGCAAGTCCTAGCTTCTTGAAAAATGAATAGGGCATCAAGTTAATACTTGCTCCCAGATCTACTAAAGCTTTTTCAACATTGATATCGCCAACCACACAGGGGATTGTAAAACTACCAGGGTCTTTCAGCTTTGGAGGAAGTCTATTTTGAATGATAGATAAGCAATTTGCCCAACTTTCACTGTAGAAACATCCTCCAATTTTCGCTTGTTAGATAAAAGTTCTTTCAAGAACTTTATATAATTCGGCATCTGTGAAAGCGCCTCAACAAAAGGAATGTTAATGTGTAACTGCTTAAATATGTCCAAGAATTTACCAAATTGTTCTTGTCCTTTGTCTGATTGAGGCGAGCTGATATGGAATCCATGGCTTGTACTCTTTCACAGCTGGTGGTGATGATTTTTGTTCCTTCTTTGGTCTCTCAAATTTACTTCTTCGCCAATAGGATTTTGACTCGCGTCGCCATCCTGCTCCTTTGGTACAGTGGCATGTAACTCCTTCCCGCTTCTCAAATTAATAGCCTTTACATGCTCCCTAGGATTAGGTTCAGTATTGCTGGGAGTGAACCTTGAGGTCTCTCAGACATCAACTTAGCCAGTTGGCCAATTTGCTTCTCAAGATTATGAATGGAAGCCTCTTGATTTCTATGACATGCATCAGAATTTTGAATAAATTGTGCCAGCATATCTTCAACATTCGGCTTCTTTTCAGGTGGTGGTAAAGCAGGGGGTTATTGAGATGCTGGTAATTGTTGCGGTTGTTGCCTCTGAAAACCTGGTGGATTGTTTGATCTTTGAGCATTTTGATTGCTCCATGAAAAATTAGGGTATTCCTCCAGCTAGGGTTATAGGTATTACTATAGGGATTATAATTCCCGAAGTTCTATCAAACTTATTCATAAAGTTGACATCCTCGATGCTAGAAGCAACACTAGAAACATCATAGTCCCCTATGGAACTCATAAGAGCCCCATTCTGAGACAAAATTTCTACATTCGGTATATAGCTTGATCCTGCACTTGACGTAGGTTGCATTCTACCCATTTGAGTTGTAAGTGATGCCACTTGTGCTTGAAGTTTAGCAATCTCATCTGACTCATGCATGGCAGCAACATGTCTTGGTTTGGTCCTCTCATTGTGCCAATAGAATGTATTACGCGCCATATCATCAATTAAATCATAAGCTTCAGGAGCACTCTTTTTCATCAAACCTCCACCAGCCACGGTGTCGATCATTGTTTTCAATTGATCACCAAGAGACATATAAAATATCCGAATTAAATCATGCAGGGAAATCCCATGGTGAAGACAACGCCGAAGGAGTTCCTTGAATCGTTCCTAGACTTCATACAGTAATTCTGCCTCAAATTGGCTGAAAGAAAATATCTCATTCCTCAAATGGATTGTCTTGTTAGGTGGAAAGAATTGTTCCAAAAATTTCTATGCCAGTTGAGCCCAACTAGTCAACGAATGAGGAGGTAAGGAATTCAACCAACTACTTGCCTTATCCCTAAGAGAAAAAGGAAATAATCTAAGGCGTATAGCATCCTAGGAAACTCCATTGCTTTTGATAGTACTACGAATCTGCAGGAAACATTTTAAGTGAGCATGTGGATTTTCTGTAGTTCCCCCACCAAATTGGTTTACTTGCACCATCTGGATTAAGGCAGGTTTCAACTCAAAATTGTTTGCTTGAATTGTAGGCATTGCAATAGGTAGTGCAACTCCATCGATTGTGGCATAAACAACTCACACATAGGTCGATGAAGATTATTTGCAACAACTTGAATTGGATTGTTCCCGTCACCATGAACCTGATTCAGAGCATCCTCATTCCTATCTCCATCCATGGTGCTTGGTCTTTCTAGGTTGTTTCTCTTAGCTCTCAATCTTCTACGAAGTGTTCGTTCAATCTCAGGATCAAGGTCAATATATTCCGATGAGGAAATTCTTAGCATAAACTGTAAAAGATGAAAGCAGATTAGAGTTTATGAAATATCTAAGAAGAAAGATAATTAAATTGCAAAAGAAGATAAATGGCTAAATTAGTAGTTATTCAGGCTATCCTAATATCGTTAGATTCCCTGGCAACGGCGCCAAAAACTTGATGCGCTCAAACCGATCGTATCAAACTTTAAAATTTATAAACCTGGAATTAATCCTACGATCGAGCAAAGGCAAGTATACCTTTTCGAAATATATGATTAAAATCAGGTATCGTCTCAGGAATCTAAGAAACAATTACTAGTGTTACCCTTTCTCCACTATTTAGTCTAATTCTTAAATTGATATGTATTATCATCAACTACTAATTAACTGATCTAATTAACCCTAAGATCCTTATGAAAACTTTCAAGAATTATAATTAATCACAAGATATGCAACATACCCCTCATCTTGTTCCATCCTAAACCCTAACTTTTCATATAAAGATATATTGATTAATTGCTCATTCACACTTTGCACTGCATGAACTTCCTTTTAAACTAATTACTCCCTCGAGTTAATCAATTCCTAATCTTGCATGAATTAATAGAAACCTCTTCCTAATTAATATCAATGCAAGATTGCATTAAAGATCCTAGTTCATAAACAAAGATCAAATCTTTATTGCAGCAAATCAAAGTTTCTCTATCTCTAGATGAAACATGTGATTTTCCTATTCATGAAGATCCAACTTACTAGATAAAACCTCTTTCATCTAATAAGAATCACACATGTAATTAACTTTGCACATAAATCAATCACAAAACAATTATAATACATGAATAGATGCAAAGGTATAAACTTCTCATTAATCAAGACAATTCAATTCATATTGGGTTTAGAGTTTCACAAGGTTTAGGTTAGGAATCTACTCCTCCATGGAGTTTACAAGAAAAACACAATATCTAGAGAAGTAGAATAGAAACATGATGTAGAAATACAACTCTTGAATGATCTTGTGATAATCTATGATGTTCAAGCAATCTTTCTCTTCTGAGTGCATCTTCCCTCCCTAGGGTTCCCAATGTACGCTTAAGATCCCCAAATAAATCAATAAGGCGGCTATTTATAGTATAGGAAAAGTCATGTGTGCATAGGGGGTCTGCACGGCCGTGCTCGGGGCTTTGCATAAATGAGAAAATTGGATTTTTGACATCTTTAAGTTCTGCACGGCCTTTGCACGGCCGTGCATGGGGTTGTGTAGAACTCCAAATCTTCTTTTTCTTCTCGGATTGAGTTATTTGCTTTGCACTACCTTGTGCAGCTGCTGGGGAAGAATGAAGATGCTTGCTGGTCACCTTTTTTCCCTCTGCACAAGCATTTGAATGGCCATGCATGAACGTTGTGCATACTTGAAAATCATCACTTTGTAGCCTTTGTTAAATCTTTCCTTGTTTTTGCTCAAATCATCCATAAATCCTCCAAATGAGTACTTAAACCCTGAAAAATAAATATTCAACATTTAAGTATCTTTCTCTTAAGAATTTCACATAAAATAAATGCAAAATTATATCAATTGAGTATAAAAAATATGGGTCTTTTAATACTTATCAGAAGTTCAGTCCATATTACAATTGTAAAACGAAGTTTTTACTTTTGATGACTAATGAGGATGATGACCCTATAGAGCATATTAATTGTCCTAAACTGATTAGTTCAGATTCTGAGGATGCTTGTACCATCAGTTACCATGTGTTAGTAGGTAATCAGTTACCTCAGACTATTAGATTCACCGGTCTTATTAATAATAAATATGTGGGTATTCTGGTGGACTCTAGTAATACGCACAATTTTGTGCAAAGTTGTTTATTAAAGCATTTAAATTTTATAGTTACTTCTTTCCCTACATTTAATGTTTTTATTGGCAATGGCACTAAAATGACTAGTCAAGGGAAATGTGATGTTTCATTTCAGATTCAAGACCTTTCTTTTGAAGATACTTTTTATGTTCTACCATTACAAGGGGCATATTTGGTTTTAGGGGTAGATTTCTTATCATCAATTCAGACGATTGATTAGGGTGAATGCCATAGCTTCTTGTTTTCAATTCTTAGCTTAAGAGGTTATTATTAACACATCTGAGATTACCACCAACAATAAAGAATTGGATTCTTTATTGGGCAAATATTCTTACGTGTTTGAAACATCTTCATCATTGTCACCCTCTAGACAGATTCAACATCAAATTCATATTAAGGAGGGTAAAGGTCCGATCAATGCAAGAGCTTATCGATATCCCCATTTTCAAAAATTTGAGATTGAAAGGCAGGTGTCTGAGATGCTTCAGTAGGGGGTTATATAACATCGTACTAGCCTTTATTCATCCCTAGTTTTATTCGTAAAAAAGAAGGATGGCTCTTGGCATTTTTGTGTAGACTATAGAGCCTTGAATCAAGTTACGATTAAAGATCAATTTCTCGTTCATACTATTGATGAATCACTTGATGAATTATATGGTGCTTCTATTCTCTAAGATGGATTTGAAAGCTGGTTATCATCAAATTCGAATGCACCCTAGAGGCGTAGAGAAAATTGCTTTTAGAACTCATGAGGGACACTATGAGTTTCTTGTGGTGCCTTTCGGCTTAAGTAATGCTCTAGCTACATTTCAAAGTATTATGAACAAGATATTCAGAGCGTTTCTCAGAAAGTTTGTTGTTGTCTACTTTGATGACATTTTGGTCTATAGTAAGACCATTTTGGAACATATATCTCATTTAGAATAGGTGCTTCAGGTGTCATTACAACATACATTTTTTTTTAAGAAATCTAAGTGTAGTTTTAGAGTGTCCACTATTGATTATTTGGGTAATATTTTGTCACATGAAGGGGTTCGTCCAGAGCCTACAAAGATTACAGCTGTAAGTAATGGCTCATTCCTTCTCAATCAAACAGCTGCATGCATTTTTGGCCTTTCTGGCTATTATAGGAGATTTATTAATGGCTATGCCCTTTGGCTATCCCTTTGACAGATTTATTACATAAGGATTCTTTTCAGTGGACTACTGAAGCTTCTATAGCTTTTGACAAACTCAAGCAAGCTTTAATTTCAGCTCCAATATCAGCTTTACCAAGTTTTCAAGAGACTTTTATTGTGGAAACTGATGCTTGTGGGTATTGGTGCTGTCTTAATTCAATGTAATGATCCTATTGCTTTCTTTAGCAAAAAGATGCCTATTCACTTGCGTAAGGCTTCAACCTATGTTAGGGAATTGTATACTATTGTGGAGGTTGTTCGAAAATGAAGGCAATATTTGTTGGGAATGCATTTTATCATTCGAACCCCTAAGCAATAGAAGTACCTTTCAAAATTAATGGGTTATGATTACACCATTACTTTCAAGGCAGGAGTGGATAATCAGGTAGCTGATGCTTTATCCAGACAATTTGGGGATGAAGCTACTTGTTTAGCTTGGCCATCTCCCCATTTTAATTTTGTAGAGATTCTTAAGGAGGAATATCGAAAATCCTGCATTTCAAGATATCATTTCTATCCTAGAAGAAGGAATTCATACAAGTATCCTCTAACATGGAAGAATGGGTTGTTATATTTGGATAATCGTTTGTTTTTTCCTCAACTTCCTTATTCCTCTTATATTGTCAGAGTTTCATGATTCTCCTTTTTCAAGACATTTTGGCTGTTTAAAGACCTATAAGAGGATAGCTTCAAAGTTCTTTTGGGAAGGAATGTGCACTCAAGTGGACAATTATGTTCGTTGTTATCCCATTTGCCAACAAATCAAATGTTCCACTAGACATCCCGCTGGACTTTTGCATCCCTTGCCTTTTCCAGACTGCATTTGGGAAGATATAAGCATGGATTTTGTTACTTATCTTTCCTAAGTCCCAAGGATATACTATCATTTTAGTAGTTGTAGATCGACTCGTTAAATACTGTCATTGAAGAGCTCTTGATACACACTACACAGCTTCTAAGGTGGCTACTTATTTGTTCACATGGTTATCAAGTTACATGGATTTCCTCGCTCTATTGTTTCTGATAGAGACAGAGTTTTTATGAGCAAATTTTGGCAAGAGCTTTTCCTACATAGCGCTACTCAGCTTAATGCTAGTGCAACTTACATCCTCAAAGCGATGGTCAAACTAAGGTTACGAACAAACTCTCCAACAATATTTGAGAGGTTACTATGGTAATCAAGTGGGATAATCCTCTCAAGTGGGTTTCCTATTTGCCTTGGGCAGAATTGACTTATAACACTTCTTTCCATGATGGGTCTGGACACACTCCTTTCGAATTGGTTTATGGAAGACCTCCTCCTACATTGGCTTCTTATGTTAGAGGTGCTTCAAAGTTGGATACCATTGATAAGGAGTTACTAGCATGAGATGACCTACTTAAAGATCTTCGTGTTAATCTATTAAAGGCCCAGCATAGGATGAAACATTATGCTGATCAGCATAGATCAAAGGTGGTCTTTAATCCAGGGAAGCTAGTGTATGTGAAGCTACAACCCCATCGATAGATTTCTGTTTCTTTGGAAGGACTCACAAACTTTCGAAAAGATAATATGGACCCTTGAAATTTTGTAGAAAATAGGAGCTTGTGCTTATAGACTTAATTTACCAGAAGGAGCACGAATTCATGATGTTTTTCATGTTTCTTGCTTAAAGAAAGCTTATGGTGCTTATAGTCCATCTATGGAGGTACCTTCAGAGGCTATTGATAACAAGCCTTTACTCACCCCACTGGTTTTATTGAATTTTAGGACAGTTTTTGCTATGGAAAGCCTATTCGACAGGTTTTGGTATAGTGGACATGTTTACCACCTGAAGAAACTTCTTGGCAAGATTGAGATTCATTTATTCGAATATACCCAGAGTTTAACCTTGAGGACAAGGTTAATTTTCCAGATAGGGAGATATTTGTTACACATAGGAACTCAAGGATTCGAAGATTGTCTTACTGGCACAAAGATTATGAAACAAATATTCAAAATCCTTAGCATTAAACATTTAACCAACTGATTCAGACTTACAAATACAGCTGTAAAATAGGATATCATGCATAGAAAACAGTTGTACGATAGGTCTATACATGTAAACATATGATATCAAATATAGTATAGCTGTAATGCCAGATCTATGCATCTAGGCTAAGGATAAGATGATTGAAATATAAATACAAACAAAGGCAGAAAAGAGAATTAACCCCTGCTTGCAGAAAACAAGCATTTCTTAGGAGCTGCAGACTTGCTCGAAACAGTCTCATACATGTTTATATTTCTTAAACTGCAAACATAATAACCATCCATTAGTCTAGGCAAACACGAGAGAAGAAAAGTAAGGAAGACAAAGATTAGGGTTTTAAACTAGAGAGAGAATAGAGAGGTTAAAAGAAGAGAAGAAAGAAACTTAGCTTATTTATTGTTCAGAAGCTTCGCACGAGAGACAGAGAGAAGCTAGGGTTTATTTTGCCCCTTTTATATCAAACTTTAAAATGTTGCGTTTTTAGTCTTAACACAAGGAAAATTTTACAATCTCATGGCAGCTGTAATGCGACTTGTCTTTTTGCATCATTAATTATCTAGATTTATTTTATTCGTGATTAAAGCTACCAAATTTTTTTCTATCAATTTTTTTTTTAATAAAGCAAAGTCTCTTTCTTAAGAAAGCCGGCCGAAGTCTACGAATATATCTCTAATAGAAATAAATTCTTCCGTTTTTCTTTTGGTTCAAAATCAAAAGATTCCTTCCTCAAGTGACTCCACAAAATGCCAAGTCCACATGATAGACGTGGTATAACTATTTAATATTCGTATGATATAACTTATTATATTTTTTATATAAAACTTTTTATATTTATATAATAAAATTTTTGTTAAGATCCATCGAATAAACAATTTATTAAATGGGATTGAAACAAGTGAGTTGGGATATTAATTTTAGACCATTTTACTATTATTATATATATTATACGAGGCTAATATTGCAAATAGTACTTAACTTTCATAAAATATGCAATTAGGTATATAATCTTTGCAATTGATCCATTTAATTATTAAAAGAATTTTTTTTTTTTTTTTTTTGTATAGCAATGATAATTTTGTCCAATTAGTTAATACCATCACATTTTTTAACCAATATAACCAAAGTACCGATTATATGTGTAAAAACTTCTTTTTAAGTATGAATTTAACAATATCAAATTTCTGGTTTATAACGGTATATTTTGTTAAAATCTATTTACCATTCATACAATTATCCTACTATATAACAATAATTAGCATAAGGTGGCCGATAGGCCTTGTGTAATAAGAGCTTCAACACAATTTCTCAACGATGGAGGTGACCAACAAATATGTCACTACTAAGAAACACATCGAAGGTTCACCAAAAGAATCTGATTTCGTGTTCAAAACTTCGATCCTCACCCTTTCAATTGAGCCTGGTAGCAACGAGATAATCACAAGGAATCTTTATGTTTCCATTGATCCTTATCAGCTAAACCGAATGAAGAGTCAAAGCTCATCGCAAGATGCGATAAGTTTCTCAGTTGCCACCGTCCCTGGAGAGGTATATTAGAATAGCTATCAAGCTATGGCAGTTCAGTTCCAATTCCAAGCTCACTTTTTTAGAGTGAAAAGTGAGGGCTGCATAAAGAGAGGTGTTAGGAGTTGGTGTATATTGAAAATTTTATTGTTTTAAGACTTAAAGAAGCTTTTTTTTGTGCTTGACAGGAAATCGACGCTTATGGTGTGGGAAAAGTTGTGGCATCAGGAAATCCTGAATTTGAGAAAGATGATTTGGTTATCGGGTTAATCACTTGGGGAGTACAGCAAAATAGGAAGTGGTGGAATGATAAGGAAATTGGATTCCATGGGGTTTCCATTAACTTACCATCTTGGAATATTAGGTAATGATCCTTTCAATTGAATCAATTTTCCCTATCTTAACTAGTGTTTCCGTGGAACGTTTAATATATATCATGCTTTTTACGCTTTTTACTCATATATGACAACATGTGATTGCAAAGGATACAAATAGGATAAGAAATTATACGATATACACAATCTTAAATCATGATCTGTCTAACAGATGGACATTGACTACCAAATTTTTTCCATATATTCGTCACACACATTAAGGACAGTATGTTGATGACTAAATTAAATACGTTGCAAACAAGATACGATTATGCTGATTAAAATGGAGTTGTAAAAATATGATTAATACCATTCTACATATGCGATTAAAATTGTCATAGTTTAGAAGAACCATTGAAATAAGTTGTTGGTTGCTTTCTTCTTTTTCAGGATGAGTGGCTTGGCAGCCTATGTAGGCCTACTTGACATATGCGAGCCAAAGAAAGGCGAAAAGGTTTTCATATCAGCAGCTTCTGGATCAGTTGGGAACTTGGCGGGGCAGTATGCTAAATTGTTTGGCTGCTACGTTGTTGGTTCTGCTGGAAGCCAAAAAAAGGTCAGTTTCACCAGTCCATTTTGAGAATCAGCATATACTGAGAAGCCATGAGAAGGGAAAAGCCGTATTGCCCTATGGTCTATGATATAAAATCCAGTTCATTTTGTTACAGGTGGATTTGCTAAAGGAAAAGCTTGGTTTTGATGATGCCTTTAATTATAGGGAGGACACTGACTTGAAGTCAACTCTCAAAAGGTACAAGTAGTAGGGGATGCAAAAGAACCAAGCCGATTCATAAACTATTTGAATTTGGCTTGATGTTTACACGAGTTTGATTTTAGAATAATCGAGTCGAGCTCAAGCTTAAACTACTCAAGTAGCTCGAACTTCATTTTTTTGGCTTGATTAGCTCATAAGCGTAATCAAGCTCTATCAAGTTCGAGTCGATTTTAAATATTAATCGAATCAAATCGAGTTTGGATGTTATTATTATTTAAATTAGAATTAAAAATACTTTTTTTCAAATAAATTGAGCTTAAACGAACTTAGTCGATGTAAGCTTGAGCTTATGTAGTGTTACTTCGAGCCAAACTCCAGCTTAAAATTTTAAGCTTGATCGAGTTTTGAAATTTCGAGTTAAGCTCAATGTCAGCGCCGTACCATCTCAACTAGACTTGTCTGCAGCCTAGGTAAGAGTTTCTGGTTTGTCTACTTGATTTCACAACTTACAAATAAGAAAAACTGTTAAATAACAATATTTAGATATATGATATCTATAAACTTAAGTTTTATGATTATTATTGAACTTAATTAATAATAAATTTTAATAAAGCAAATTATATTGGAAGGTATAATGTTTGAAATAAGTTTAAATGAGGTATTAATATTTCAAATCACTTTATATAATGGGTTAAGTAGGTATTAATATTTCATGAATTAGTCAAATAAGTCAATATTTCAAATGGTTTAAAAAAAAGAGGAATCGGTCTCTAATATCAAGTATTTAACTAGTTCCAGCATTAAAGCGGAGGAAAAAAAATAAAAAGAAAAAACAAAAGGAAATAATGTAAATGATAATACATATCACGCATTCTTATATTTTAATCAAATGCTTAAAAATCTAATTATTTAAACCAGCAATTTGCAAAGAGAAACATAACAGAAATAGTGAGATAACATTTGGCATGTTGAATTTTCCTTTTAACAGGTATTCCTGATGGAATCGACATATATTTCGACAATGTGGGAGCTGAGATGCTGAAGCAGCAGTTGAAACATGAATACATTTGGTAGAGTTGCTGCCTGTGGAGTGATCGCTGAGTACACTGACCCCGCAAAGAGAGCAGCACAACATGGTGGATGTCATCTACAAAAGGATCAAAATCCGAGGATTCTTAGCTGGTGATCACATGAATAAGTACCCAGAATCATTGCAACCACCTCTGATCATCTTCGCACCGGAAAAATCCACCCACTTGAGATATCTCACATGGTTATGAGAGTATTCCCTTGGTTTTATCGGACTTTTCAGTGGTGATAATGTAGGGAAAAAAATTGTCAAGATTGCTGATGAATGAATTTTCACATAAACTGCCTTGTATGAGGACAACTTTTATATAGGTTTTGTTATACTGTTCTGGCACTGGTCAAACCTTGCATTTTCACTAGAAACAAGGATAGCATAGAAGTCTGTGAGGACCATTCATGTTTATTGATATTTACCATTGTCTGCTGAATTTTGGTAAGAATAAGGGGCATAGGAAATAATAAGAGTAATAGTAGCAATTAGCATCAATCATGATTATGAGCATGTGAGAATCATGACAATAGAAAAACTAGCGGTACTAATCCTATTCAAATTTAAACCAAAAGTAAATATTGACTAGCGATAATGCCATAAAGGGTACCTTAATTTGACAAAATATAATATTATGTACCTGAACTTTGAAACTGATTAATTTAGTACCTAAACTTTGAAGTTGATTAATTTGGGATCTGTTTGTTTGTTAGCAGATTAGAGATACAGAAGCATTTTTCAAACTTTTTTTTAACAAATTATATATAAAGAATTAGATACAGATAAAAAAAATTGGCATTTCTCACTAAAATATCAAATATAAATAAAATATAAATGTAAATCAAACATTTTGAAAAATATACAGATACAGATAAAAAACAGACCATCCAAATAGACCCTTGGTAGTTGAAAAACTTTAAAATTTATCAATGTAATACTCGAAAAATTTGATGGAGATACTATTAATGTGCACAAAATTGTAATTTTATCCAAATTCAAGTACCATTCCTGACATTAACCCTATTTACTATTAGAGTGAGGGTCTTTAAGGATTCTTTTGACTCTCTTTCCATGTGACAAAGTCGCTTCATAAAGCAACACTTTCTCTACAATTTTATTAATCAACAAGTACCACCACAAAAAGCTTTACAACATAATAATATGGGATTCACAAAAATTTTCTAAAATTGTTGACTTAATTGAAGAAAGTTATTTAGTGAAAAAAAAAATTTAAATACTCATATAGCTTTAACTAGCTCTTCAAGCGGTACAAAAATAAGCACACTCTTATAAAAACAACTGTAAAATATAATTGCATTTGAGCCATATAGTAGGACTCTGCAACAGATTATGATAGGCCTTGGCACAAGTATAAACCGATCCTAACCTGACCCGGCACCCGATTGGTCCAAGCCAATCTTGCCAAGTGACGAGGTTTAGGCTATGGAACCGTCCAACTTCAGTCCTTTGAAAAATAATAATAAGATAAAATAACATAATAGGACTATTAAAAATAGAGAGTCATTTCTTCTTCTTCTTCTTCTTCTTCTTCTTCTTCTCTCTTCTTCTTTTATAAAAATAGAACTTTAAATTAATTAAAAAAAAACATATCAAAGAACAAACAGCAGCAGGGTCATAACCCTTACCAAAGGAAAAAACAACTAGTCGAGTGCTTCTAAGGCACCGACAACATTATGCAAAAAGTCAGAAACAACAAACAGAAGAGGAGCATAAAAGGAAGAAAAAAAGAGCTAGAGCTATGCTTGTTTGTTATTGTCCAAAAGCCTAGTTCGCCACAAGATTAGCTAGGATGTTGCAATCACAAGGGGTATAGTGAAGCTCCACTCCATCCCAAGAAGCCAGTTTATCCCTACACATAGACACAAGGTTTTAAAAAGTGGCAAGAGTTGGAAGAATGTATGAGTTTATCAGTTGGACCATGATCAAGGAGTCCGATTCCACAAGCACATGGGACAAAATCCTTTCAAAGGTTAGGGATAGAGCCTCTAAATGGCAAGAAGTTACGTTTCAAGAGGAGAAGACCAAGTGATTCTTTTGCAGAAGCTCGTAGAAATAAATCCCTGTGAGTTCTGGTAGATGCCTCCAATTGAAGCCTGCTTGAGTTTGGTGGAATAGCAAGCATCACAATTAAATTTATTCCAGGCCAAGGTAGAGGTGAGCGACCATGTGCAGGGTTTTCTTTAGTATGGGAGGTAATGTGTTTAAGGTGCAAAGCTTACTATTCTGAAGCTTTGGTTCAGCAGAGCTTTTCCAGTTCGGACATGGCTCGAGAAAAAAAAAAGAAAAAAAAAAAGACTTTTTGTTTATGTTTAGCCAAATCTCCCAAACGTAAAAGATTAAAAAAAAAAAAAAAAAAAGCACTGCCAGGAGGTGGCCCTATCTCTAGTTCGTTTCATGTTTAAACTAGCATTTTGTTTAACTTAATCCTAAAAGCAATTGTTGAAAGAGGCTAGGAACATCAGGGTGGGTTTGATACTTTGCCACTAAACTTGGTTTGAGGACGGTCCCTAAAGAGATGTTTTGTGTTTTCCTAGCTTACTTCATAGAAGGGGGAAGTCATGTCCAATTAAATTCCTTTTATCACTAGGTTGTGGTGAGTAGAGACGGCATCATGCATAAGTTTCCATAAGAAGCTTTGCATTTTTCAGGTAGCATGGTGTTTCTAAATCTAATCCCAGTTTGGATTCTCCTCCTCTATGTGTGGCCTTATGTGGTTACATATGTCTTTTACTTCCACGCTTTGGTTTTGGCCAAAGGACTAGGTTTCTCACCTTTCATCTGGGGTTTCATCATCCAGGAAGATGTTTCCTAATTCATTAATTATGGCTTGGTCTGAGGTATATTGCAAAATGTCCTTGTTCCATACAGCTACTAACCTCCAAGCCTCCTTTAGCAAAGTGTTGGAAGCATTTTGGGAGTGTGGACCATAAAGCCAAGTGGATGGGGGCCAGCTTTATTCCATCTGCCCGTCTAGAAGGAGATAATGCATCTAGATTTAGATATGGAGATTTTCTTTACTTCGAGCAATTCATTAGCTTTCCTAAAGGCTTTTGTAAGATGTGATCCATTATTCATAGGCTCACCATTTCTTCTTTTGTCCAGCTTATTCTTGAAGATCGCTTTCCATTTGAAATTACCTATGTGAATTTTCCACGCTAGGTTGAGCATCCATGCTTTGTTGCGCACATGTACATCCATCATTCCTAGTCCTCCTTCCTTTCTTTGCTTCTTCTATTTGCTCCACTCTACCTAGTGAATCCTCTGCTTATCATCAGAAGAACCCTATAGGAAGCGTCTGCACTATTTTTTTACTTCATTTGTGATCTTCTTTGGTAGAGGTAGAAGCTAGGCATAGTGATTGATCACTCCCTCAACCATGTGGTAATGACTAGCAGTTTGACTTCTAGGCTTAGAAACTTGGTTTTCCAACCAAAGAGTTTGTTTTTTCACTTTCTCCAGGATGAACTCCAAGTCTGGGGTAGGTAATAAACTGCTAGCCTTAATAGAGATGCCAAGATATTTCCCCAATTTAGTTCTTTGATTGATGCCAAAGATGGGGGCAATGCTATTCTACTCCTCAAAGGAAACATTGTGGGCGAAAATAATGGTTGATTTGTCATAGTTTAGTTTTTACCCAATTAGATTCTCAAATAGGTCTAGGGCATTCTTCATAACTCATGCATTTTGCTATGTTGCTTCACCAAAGAGAATGATATCGTCAGTGAACATTAAATATGTAAGATCGACTCCCGTTCCCCTCAGTTTTAGGGGCTTCCACCAGCCTTAATCTTTACAAAGATGAATGGCTCTACTAAGGATTTCCATGCAGATGATGAAGATATGAGAGAAAACGTATCTCCTTGATGAAGGCCCCTGCTTGCTTAGAATAGTTCAAGGGAGGTGCTATTAAAGAGGACTTCATAGTTCACCATGGCTAGAAAAATTCCTACTAGATTGATCCAACTTGCCAGTAGATTGAGGATTTTTAGTGCGCTCCTAATAAAATCCCATTCCATGAGATCATAAGCTTTCTCAAGATCAAGTGTGAGCATCATCCATTTCTTTCCCCCTTTCATTCTACACATAGAATGGAAAACTTCTTGAACAATAGTAAGGTTATCTAGTGCAAATCTTCCTAGTAAGAAGCTAGCTTGCTCCAGGCTAATTAGACGCTCCAAGAAAGGTCTGAGGTGATTCACCATGATTTTGGTTATGATCTTGTAGACTGTAGTACAGAGGCTGATGGGCCTAAACTCCTTCAACTTATTAGTGCCTTTGACTTTAGGAATCGGGGTTACTAGAGTATGGTTTAGGTCCTCTAGGATGTATTCTTCCCTAAAGCAAACAGAGGGCCTCATAGTCGCCTAGCAGTGCTTGTAGAAGCTGCCATGATACCCATCTATACAAGGGGATTTATTGTTACCGACACAAGAAAAGGCTTTTCCGATTTCCTTCGAAGTGATTGGTTAGGTAAGCAGGTGAAATGACCCAGCCCTTAGGGTGCTCAAAGGCATGATTGTCTCGCCACATACTTCGCCTCCAAGCGATATATGCAAGGCATATTGATGTTTGAGTGTGTTTCTAATTAAGTTTTAATTTGAGAAATCGTTATTAATTTTTACAAAAGAAGTATGGCAAAATGTCGTCTATTTTCCCATGGTTCAAGTTTATCAAAACCTATAAAATTCAAGCTGTTTGGAGAAAAAGATCCATAAATATCAATTTACAAATATTACTCATAGGGCCTATCAAATGAGTACAACTTGATTATCAAACTTTTGGGACTTAAGTACCTACATTAAACCAAATGAAAATGCTTGCCAATTAATTGGATACAATCATCAATGTTTATAGTATAAAATGATTACAACAAATTCTTTCATGAAAATCTCATAAGGTCCATATCTCATACAATGACATCTTATTGGTTTACCCTACATAGCTTTTATTCCTATCGGTTCATCAACAAGACCTGAAAGGTTAGTAAAATGAGCTGCAAAACCTAGTACACAGTAACCAAACATATACACAATTGTCATGCACGCCTAGGTTAAGGCAATAAGTATAAATTGAGTTTAATTAAGTTATAGGTCAGTAAACAAGTATTCCCAATGTCCCATAAATACCAACATGCACAAGAATACTCATGATTCCCGCCAAACAAAAGAGGTAGGGTTCCTTCAGCAGATCACGCACTGAAGGGAGGGGTTTGATAAGTCCCCTGAACTTACTATAAAGAAAAGCAGGAAGTAGTCCCCTTCAGGTGATCTCCTCATAGGCTACCATCGACAGTCCATTGTGACTTTTTATACAGGATCACATTTCATCGTATAACTCATCACAACTTTATACCTGCTCCTAGCCAGCTGCCCAATCTCGAAAATTTCCCTATCAACTACTTGCTGAGCCCAACCTACTCATCCATAGCGGCCTAAGTGCCTAAACTACTGTATCATCCCGAAGTTGCAATGAGACTTGCAAACCCAATCCGAGAGTGCCACTCTTAGAGTAAGCGATCAAGTAACAACTAACACTCAATTAATCCAAGTTTAAATTCTTAGTCCAGTTATTAATACTATCTTAGCAAACAACATGCAATGATTGCTGCCTGTTGGTCAATTCGAGCTTGTCAACCTTTTCTAAGCTAGGGGTGCAATAACTGTTCATAATTAAAATTGAAATCAGTTCATGATTGCTATTCCTAACTCCTTTATCTTGTTTGTTATATCTAAGTTGTATTGACTTAGTCATTCCACTTTAAAATCATGCTTGAAAGGTTAATCAAATCTAAAGAAGAAGTTCGATCAAGTTTTGTTTGATTTGTACAAGGATTGAAGAAAATTAAGAGAAGCGCGACCAATGCACGAGGGAATGCATCACCCTATGCTTCAATACATGGCAAAAAGAGGAGCTGAGTTTCTTCTTTGTTGGGGTCTCAAAGGGAAGCACGGTAGGAAACATGGCGCCGTATTCTTCTCATGCTATTCAGGGTTCAAGGAGGGGTCTTTTAGATAAGAGAAAAGCATGGGAGAAGCACGGCTTTGTGTTATTCCCGTGCTCTTCAAAGATTCAAGGCTTTATTGAAAATAGAGAGAAGCACAGGGAAATAAGGTTTTGTGTATCTCCTTGTGTTCCTTAGTGCTTCCTTGCACTTTTAGAGATAGAGAGAAGCATAGTGTCGTGTTCCCATCATGCTTTTCTACATTTCATATATTCCTTGTGTTTTGAGGATCAAAGAGAACCACGACATGTACACAGCCTCCTATACCAATCAACCTTTTTTTAGGTTTGTGTTGTTTTATGCTCAAACTTGTTATTTTTGTCAAAAACATGTTTTGGACCAAATTTTGGTGATCTTAAAGGTATTTGAAGGCCCTGTTTATGCCTGGACTTATCTATTTTCATCTTCCATTTGTTAAAACATGATTAATCAAAGTTAGAAGCCTTAAACATCTAGTTTTGGCAACAACATTAATATCTTCATGGTTTTTCTACCATTTTACAACATGCTACACAAGATTTCATCGTTTTACCTTGCTAACATCAACTTACAACAAAGCCCAACCCCAAATCATGTTTATTCTCCAGTTTACACCATTAGGATAGTTTTAGCTCCTTTTTATTAAAATTCCTTAACATAAATAGTTAGTCTCAGACCTTACCTTACTTCAAATTATGGTTCCTCCCTTGTTTCAGCTAGAATGAAGATTCTAAACTCCAAAACCAATCAAACACCCAATTCTTGCAACTCATAACATGAACCAACATATCCAAATAAGTTTTCATGCTTACATATCTATGAAATACTCAAAAACACCTTGAAATCCCAAGCGCTTACCTTGTTATGAATTTTGTGAAGATTGTGATCCATTCTCTTCTTCTAGCACATCTTCCTATCTGAAATCCCTAGGGACAAGTGGATGATCTCAATTGGTTAATTTTAATCCCCCTCTAATTTAGCTTAATCAACATAAAATGGGATGCCAGGGCTTAGAGTAGCTCATCTTAGGGTTTTAGTAAGCCTCCTAAAAAAGTAAGGGTAGAAAAGAGGGGCATTTATATGAGAAAGAAAAAGGACAGAATTAGAGTTTTAGATAAGGAAAAAAGGATTCCTTTTTTAGGGTTTTGACACCATCCGATGCATTTAAATCTTACATATGTAAGACCCTTAACTCATTTGAAACAGTTTAGGGTTTTTAATTAATGTCTTAGGCTAATAATGATTTAATATATCAACCAAGTCTAATTTATTTACAAATTTTGAAATTTTCAATATGCGTAAGTTCCTAATTAAGGGTAAAATCATAATTTTGAAAAATTAAAGCATCTAATGACATTGTTTTTATTTTTCTTACTAAACTTTTTTTTTTAAGAACTGTTGTAAAATTATAATTCAATTTATTTCATATTTGAATTGCTTTTGAATTTTAAAAATTTAGGCTTTTAGTTTGGAGCTAATTTTAAGATTTTTGAATAATTTAGCAGCTTAAATCTATACATAAATTCAATTGGATTCTATTGACTTTATTTGATTTTGATTTCTTATGATTAATGTTTGGATCATTTTAGAAGGTCGGATTGCTCAGATGATAGCATTGATCCACTGTTATCCTAATTATGCATGTGGAAAGGTTTCTCGGTAGAGTAAAGACTTTGGTAAAAGCTCTTAACTAAGGGTTTGAGATCCTCTTCTCTGTTGATCCATTCTCCCGCGTCATTAAACGTACCAAGGATTCTGGATTTAGATCTTCTTGCAACCTTTATGCTATGAAAATATTTCGTATTTCTTTTACCCTTAAGGATCCATTTTGATCTGGCTTTAGTAGCTCGTAGTTTCTCCTGTAGAAAGGATGTCGTTTAGTTCCTTCTCAAGATCCTTCTCTTTATTAAGGAACCCTTAGGTGGGGTGATCCTAGATACGAGATTTGGTATCCTTGAGAAGAGCCGACATTGCTTCTTTTCTTGCATAGATAAAGCAAAACACCTCCTTATTCCACTTTCTAAGCTTAGTGGTACAAGGTTCAAGGAAGGGTATGTGTGTGTATGTGTGGGGTGTAGGGGTTGGTAGAATTGAGGATAGGGAGGTAGTTAGATCAATGGGAATTTAAGTGAAGAAGCTTTGATTCAAGGATGAGGCTTTTCCATTCTTCATTTAACCAGGCCTTATCCAGACGACCCTAGATAAGCTTAGAAAGGTCTTTATGTTTGTTTGAGTAGGTAAACTTTGGTCCCACAAAGCCTAAGTCACTCATCTCACACATGTCCATGCAGTCCTGGTATAGATTAGACCTAATATGACTAATCAGATAACGCACCCCCCCCCCCCCCCCCCCCAACACACACACGCACACACACCATACTCCTTTTTCACTATTTGTGAAGACTTCATTAAAGTCCTCAATCATTAGCCAAGGACCACCGACATGATCTGAGGAAACTTTCAGATTCTCCTAGGGAATATACCTTATACCTTAATCGGTACTAGCATAAACAACAAAAATTTAAAGAGTATTGTTTGAGTTTATTACCTCCGGAATAACATAAATTACTTGAGCACCGGTGGCTGGTTCTTGCATTTGCATATACTCTGGGTTCCAAAGCATCGTAATACCTCTATTAAAACCGAAGGCTTCGACACAGATGATCTCTGAGAAATGCAAATTTTGTTTGAGAGATTCCACTTTTTCTCTATTGATTTTGATCTCAGTTAGGATGAAGATGCCTAGGTTGTGGATGCAGATGAGCTCAAGAATCATTTCCTTCCTTTTGGTTAAACCAAGGCCTCTGACATTCCAGGCTAGAACCTTGAATGGGACATTTAAGCTCGTAGAAGATAAAGTATCCACGAAAATCGAGTCAGGTGTGGAGTAGCTAAGATAAAAGAAGTCAAATCTATCCAAGTGGTAGCTGTTAATCTTCGGCCACATCGTGCTCAGTCTGTATCTTTCTCAAAACACTAGCGTATTCCTTTCCCAGGTAAGCAAGAGCCATTGTTTTGTTTATCCTACTTCCATTGGTTGCTGGAAGGGGATGAACTTCATGGCTGTTGGGTTAGTTGTCACCATCATTACAAAGGTAGCGATCTCTCGGATTGTCTATTCTAGTATATCCAAGGTTACCATGTCTGGTGTTTATACTGGTTGAACTATCTCTATATGGAGATTCCCCTTGTTTAGGGCTTTGATTCTACCAACCGGTAGGGCTAGAGTTCTCCTCCCATGAAGTCCACTGAAATTTCACAATTGAGATTCTTTTCAATTGGTTACTTGGGAAGAGCTCGATTATGTTTCGTTAATTCGGGCTTTATAGTTTCCCATCTATACCACCCAGATCCTCTGGCTAGGGTTGAGTTGCATTGTTAGGGAATTGTGGCTAACGAGTTAGAGCGTAATAGTTGACTAATAGAGACGGGTCATGGGGTTTGGAAACAAAAGAAAAAAAAATTGTGTTGGTTAAGCCATCGTTTATGGTGGGAGGAAGGGTTTTGGGTAGAAGAGAAGCATAAAAGTAAGGAGGGGGGTGGTTTAAATGGGGGGGAGGGGGCTGTCGAAGCAAAAGGATGGGTTAATTGCACTAATTTAGAGACTAGACATTCATTGGGACTAAAGTTTTGGTTCAAGTTTCTCAAAGGAGAGAGGGAAGTGGTTAGGTGAAGATTACCTTGGGTGCAAAGAGGATCACTCAGAGGGCTATGTTAGGCCCTACCACTAGCAATGTCAAGGTTTAGCTGGGTAGGGCACTTAGTAGTACTTTTTGGTTTCCTTGTGCGTAATGTTTGCTTAAAGTTCTGCTTATCACTGTTTCTTTTGCTGCTCATTGTCTTTTAAGTATGGGTCTCCTTCCTATCTACAGAGTATACTATCTTTTCTTCACTCATTTTCTTTTCTTTTTTTTCCTTCGATTGAAGAGTATCCATTCCCCATACGAACTCGCCCATTGGAGTTCCCCGCTATCCTTCCTCGCCATCTCCAAGGAGACTCTCTTCCAACCAATCGGGATCTTCTATATTGTGATGGTTATCATTTATGTTGGTATCCTCCCTTGGCTTAACTTGTTGCTTGTCTTAGTAAAGCTTGTCTTTGATGCTTATGTCTTCTTCGTTGCATGTTTCTGCAAGGTGTCCAACACATCCACATTTTTGGCAAACAAGAGTTAAACCTTCATATTGTACCTTATAGAATTTTCCCTTAATGGCTATAGTGTGAATAAGAGGCTCATTTAGGTTTAGTTGGACACATATAGGAGCAAATCTCTCATGATCGATAGTGGAGGTGTAAGAGTCATACTTTAGCACTGGGCCAATAGATTGACCTATCTTCCTCATAGCTACGAAGGAGTAGTATTCTAAGGGAAGTCCATGTATTCTAATCCATATGGCTGCTGACTCAATGTAATTTGATAGTGGTTGGAAATCCAACTTCCATTTCTTTATAACAAGGTAGTAGCCATTTATGTACCAAGGTCTATGTAGGATGACCCAGCCTGAGTTAATTTAGTCCTTTCCACAAACTTCTCAACTTTGCTTCCATGTCTTTGAACCATAGGTTCATGTTCATTAGTTTAACGAAGAAAGCATTCTTACAAGGAGCTCAAATGTTATCTAGTACATGAAAATGCACTGGAAAATACTCGGAAGGAGGAGGGGTGGGTTGGTTGGGATGAAATGAGTATTTGACCTAAAATGCTCAAACGATAAATTTTATGCAAAGAAATAATTAAAGCTTTGATAGCAGCAAATATATCAATAAAAAAGGATAATTATGAGGAATATAAAAGAGCTAGAGAAAGAAGATTCAAGTCTAAATATAAAATGGAGTTCGGCCCGCTTCCTAATCTTCACATTCCATAAATCACCTCTAACTGAGGACTTCACACATTTTATTAATTTCAATCACACCAACTCTAATATAGGAATACACAAAATACAATAGTCAAGAAATAAATAATTTCCTTCACTTTTATGGTAATCTCTTATGGACAACAAATACAAGAAAAGAACGCTAATTTTTTGGTTTCTCTCTCTTCACGGGTTTTGCAGAATAATGAACAAGAAATAATGAGAGACTTTTCGTATTTGTTTATTTGCAAATCAAAGCTCTAAGTATATGTTTGAAACTCCTAAGGATCGTGTATTTATAGATTTCAAAAACTTAAAATCCATTAGAGATAACGTCTTATAGCCGTCCAAGTATTAAATGTATATAACGACTCTTTGATACTACATCTGCTCATATTTTAAACCCGTTGCGCCTTAAACTTGTCACACATTAAATTTGCCTCTTGATCAAGTCTTTGCTATTTGAACTTGTTGAGCCTCTGATTTAACTTATCACGTCTTGAATTTGCCCCTCAATCAGACCAATTGAGCTCTTAATAAAAACCGCGATCAAGGCTATGTTCAAAGATTTATATCTTCTTGTCGATTCATTTTGAACCTGCACAATCTTTAGAGAGCAACACACACAAAACACATTTATATATTTTAGCATATTATTTATCAAGTTGTCTGACTAATTGAGTATAACTTGATATAATTAAATAGTTAATTATGTAATTAATTTCTTTATCAAAATCCACATTGAATGTAAAAGTTCAACGGTTCAAACTTTGAGAAAGAAATTACATGGAGTCCAGGCTATTGCTCAATGACTTTCGGTAGCCTGTGATCTTTCTCATCATCCATATTTTCATCCATTTCTATGGTCGGAGTGTTTCTTCCTTCGTTCCATAGCATATTAGCATATGCTCCTAGGACGTTAGTGCAAAGGGGTTCCTTGTATAACTGGGAGTTAGTCTGCGTCTGGTTCTGTTCCAGAGGACTGGCTTCCGCGTCAGTTCTCTCAGTGTCCTCAGCTTCTCGACAGAGAGTCATTTCGCCAAGCAGCTAACCAGCAAAACATTCAGCTTCTTAATAAAGTTTTAGAGGGGAAAGGAAAAACAACAACAGTTCCACCACCACGACAACATCTTTAAGTTATTCTTAATCCCTGACTAAACACAGGTCCTTTTTCCTTCTTTTTTTCAGCACAACATGAAAAGATGCCCCGAATTTTCAAATGATTCAAAAAGTTACTAAAGCCTATCAAAGCAAAACCCTAAATTCAATTCTCCAAAAATGCAAATCCCTCAATCAACTCAAGCAACTCCATGCCCATTTAATCATATCCAATTTATCCCAAAACCCATTTGCAATTGGACCTCTATTCCACATCGCTTCAATTTCCGAAAATCCTTCTTTCTTCTCTTACTCTATCTCAATCTTCAACCATTTTACTCAAAAAAACACCTACATGTACAATACTATGATTAGAGCTTATGTTCTCTCAAATTCACCAAAAAATGGTATCTTGTGTTACTTAGACATGTTAAATTCTGGAACTTTTGTCAATAACTATACTTTCCCGCCATTAATCAAAGCTTGCAGTAACATGAGTTTAGATTCAAATGATGTAGATTCGAAAATAATTGGTGAATTAGCGCATGCCCATGTGTTAAAGTTTGGGTTTTGCGATGACCCTTTTGTGATCAGTGCATTAATCGAGTTCTATTCATTAGCTTGTGAGATCATAGTGCTAGGAAGCTGTTTGATGAAAGTCCTGAGAAAGATGTTGTAATGTGGACTGCTTTGATTGATGGGTGTAGTAGAACGGGTGATGTTGAAGGGGCGAGATCGCTTTTCGATGAAATGCCTGAAAGAACGCAATATCTTGGAGCGCGATAATGGCGGCGTATTCTCGTGTTAGTGATTCCAAGGAAGTGCTTTCCTTGTTCAGGCAAATGCAGGATACGGGTTTGGAGCCTAATGAATCTATTCTTGTTAGTCTGATTACCGCTTGTGCACACCTTGGCGCAGTTACACAAGGGTTGTGGGCACATTGGTATGCCAGGAAACTCGGGTTTCAGTCAAATACTATCTTGGCCACATCATTGGTCGATATGTACTCAAAGTTTGGTTTGGTTGATAGAGCCTTGTCGGTTTTTGAAGGGATATTAAATAAAGATGTTGGAGCATGGAACGCTATGATAACCGGGTTTGCATTGAATGGTGATGCAAAAAAATCACTTGAATTGTTGAATGAAATGGTTTTGCAGGGGACACAACCTAATGAGACAACATTTGTTGCTCTTTTCACAGCATGTACTCATGCTAGCAATATCAAGGAAGGTCTTGAGATATTCCAGGATATGGATGCTGTGTACGGAGTTGTCCCTCGGTTGGAGCATTTTGCATGCATTGTCGACTTGTTAGCAAGATCTGGTATGGTTGATGAAGCAGAGAGATTCATTGAGGAGAATATAGGAGGACTTGCACAAGGAGATGCGAACGTGTGGGGCATTGCTGGGTGCTTGTAGAATACATGGAAATGTTGAGCATGGGAATAGATATGGAAAAGGCTTGTTGATATGGGGTTAACTAATTGTGGAAGTCATGTGCTCTCATACAATATCTATAAGGAAGCTGGCTGGGAAGCTGAGGCAATGCAGGTTAGGAAGATGATATCGGATTCGAAAATGAGGAAGCCTCCTGGTTGCAGTGTGATAGAGGTGGAGGGCATTGTGGAAGAGTTCAATGCCGGTGATTTTTCACATCCTCAAGTGAGAAAGATATGCAAAGTACTTGATTCTTTTTTCAAAATGGTAAAACTAGACTGAGATATTATTTTTAAAGTAGAATTTGCCAAAGAACCATAGACTGAAACCATTTTTCCTTTAGAAAAGTATCTCATGTCTAGGAACATCATAACAGAAGTCGTCATCAGGGTATTGGAACTTTAACATGTCCGAAAATCCAAATCCATGTATCCATTCTAACTTTCCAGATTTAAACATGATGAATGCTTTTTGTAATATCTAAATACAGGACTGAAGCATGGCGGTGTGACAGGCTGATGGCTTAAATTGAATCAAAACTGATGATCTGCTATACAATTCTATCGTGTGTGCGGGGATCACGCGGCTCAATGAATTACTGAGCGCAGCTCATCTTGTATTACGAGCCTAATCAAATTAAAAGTGTGTTTAATTTTATATCGACTTTAGGAGAATTCAAAATCTAATACTGGAATATGGTGCAATGTCTAGTTTTCAGGTATCGAGTTTTCATTGGCTGCCCAAATAAACTACTTAAGAGAATTCAAAATCCGACTCCAGAGTAACATGTAAAAGTGCTTCAAATATTCTCCTATTAAAAAGAAAAAAGAAAAAAAAACCTCTATAAGTCGATCGATCACTGAACTCTTTACTCAACTTAAAGCTTGGACATGAAATCTACCCTAGCATTAAGTTTAGGCATTGGGCACAATTATGTAATATCGTACTTAAGTTCAAATTGTTTTGACACCGAATTCGAACGATCCAGTTTAGCAAATGTTTTTTGGCGCATTTGATTTTATCTGTTAACTTAGACATCAGCACGGGGCGGTTTCGAACCGCGAACCGCCCCGAACCGTCACCGGCGGTTCCTGAACCGGGAACCGCCCCGTGGGTGATGGTTCCGAACCATTTAAGGACCCGCCGGTTCCGGCGGGTCTAAACGGTTCCTCGTGGTGGAACCGGCGGTTCAACCGGGTCCGGAACCGGCGGTTCCAACCCGCCAGCAAAAAAAAAAAAAAAAAAAAAAAAAAACCTACAACGAAACAGGAAAATGAAAAGAAAAAATGGGAGCGTGCGTTGGTAACTCCTTGTATCGATACTTCACAGATTATAAGGAAGTAAAAAGATCGAGCGATTCAGTTGTGAGCCGTGCTTCTCTTTCAAGCTTGGTATGAGGTGATGAATTGATGATGATGATGGTGATCCAGTGGGTCTGTGTTTATAAGGTGGTTTGGTTTTGGTGAGTGGTTGTTGAGATATATAAAATTAATTTTATTTCTTAAAAAATATCAAGCACATTGCTTTTGTATTAGTATTTATCAGAATTCTTATTTTAATATAAATAAATAAATAAACCCCAAAACAAAATGGAATTCAAAACCGTAGTTGTATTTCTTCATATATATCAATTATACATGATAATAACCTGCTTTAACTTTTCAAAAATCCATCGAAAATGACCAAAAATCGGGCTGCCCCATTTCAATAGACCTGAGACTTGCCAGAAAATGTAGAAAGTCCTCATTTTTCAGACATGACGGTAACTCCTGGTATCGATACTTCCATGCTTATGGAACCGTTGAAAAGGTGGTTGCTTGATGTTTATCCATTTAAGGCGTAAGGGAAAGGAGGGGGAAACAGATGCAGGGGAGAAGGGGGTAGGCGGTAGGGGCAGGGGGCAACAGGCAGGGGGCAGGGCGGTAGGGGTAGGGGCAGGGGGGTAGGGGGTAGGGGCCAGGGGCAGGGCAGGTTGGGGGGGGGGGAAAAAATGACAAAACCAAACGAACCAAAACCGTTTATTTTGTTTTCTTTATTAAAAGAAAAAAAAAAAAAAACAACGGTTCCACCGGAACCGCCAGAACCGGCGGTTCCTTGGAACGTGAACCGCCCCGGCTCTGGCGGTTCCGATTCCACGAAACGTGGAACCGTGAACCGTCGGTTCCAGTTCGGGTCCAGAACCGACCCGAACCATACCGATGTCTATGTTAACTACTCGACTCAAAAAATGAAAATCTTACTTCATTTCAGGTAAATATGAAAATCTTTTGGTAAACCAAAAGTTAAAAATTCAACTTGAAAAGAGAACACCCACCAAAAAAGGCAATATAATTAGCTTCAATGCACCCATCACTCAGGAGTAATTGTAAATACTTGAAAATGTTCAAACCCAAGATTGTACTCATAATCACTACAATCATACTCATACAACAATCGACCACGACAAAATATAAGTAACGCACAGCAATTTTTTTCCCTCCATCTTTTTTAAAATTCTTCTTTCTTCATGTAATATAATCTCCTCGGTCAAAGCCTCCAAGGAGCAAATCCCATTGTGTCAAGAGGCCCATCACACCGAAATGGATCACTCGTGACTTAAATCAAGAGCTTCTCAATAGCATCCTGCATTTCAAAAAACAAACTCCATTTCTTAGTACTAAAGGAGTTTAACAATTACAAATGAATTACACTATGGATTGCAGATTTCAGTCATGAGGAGTCAATGCACCTTGAGTTGTTGTATTTGGGACTTCAACTGACTTCCCTCATTGGATGTCACTGAGCAAGCAATGACAGGTCTTGTAACTCCACAGGCCCTCCCAAGAGCTTGTTTTGATGGTACAAAGACATATGGAACATTCTGCACATGCAAAGCGAAATTAAAGCTGGCAGCTTAAGTTATCAAAGAGAAATAGAAGTTAAATTGTCCTGAAGATCCAAAGGACCAACAAGCCATTTTCAGAATGTGCAAAGTGAGAACTTAAGATTGGCCTAATTATACAAATGGAGAAGCTAACTTTACTAATAATCCAAAAAAGGAAGGTAAGTATTACTAAACAATTTTTTTTGTGAATGAAGGGGCACATCAATTAAATTGACTGACTACCACTGGGCACATGAATCAATTTACAAGACCCATGCACCTAATAAGGCAAGCTTGCACCATGTAGTATCCTTACAAGACCTCATGCAATTGTCTTGAAAATCAACCACTAGACCAACCCACCCCACCCCCTCCTCCTTCCCCCACCCCGCTCCTTCCTTCCTTCCTGCGCCCACCCACACCCCCACCCCCTCTTTCTGCCTCTTGGTATTACTTTACTAAGCAATCATCCACTAGGCAATAGGGCAATCATTTTAATACGTGTTTAAAAAGCTCCATAAGTGACAAGAAGATATTTGAAAGAAAAATAATTTAGATCTAACAAAAGAGCAATGGATACTTTCCCCGACAATCAGCTTCCCACTATTTTAGAGAACTTTTTTGTATTTACATTCTATATATATATATATATTGGCCGTAACATTATGTCTACATTATATTTATACATCAGAAGAGTTTAGGCAGCTTTACTATACTTGACATATTATGCAGAAAATTTTGTCCTTTACTTAAGTAAAATGCAAGATATTGCACTAAAAATTAGTCCACCAGCCTCAATAATTAAATGATTCTGAAAAATCAACAATTTACTCAATTAAAACCACTACCAACAGAACTATTTCCATCTTCTTTCACATACAACTAAGAGATAAAAAATAAAAAAAAATACCATACAATGTGAAACTAAAATCACAATCAACAGCTCAGTGAGGCAAAAAATAAATTTCTTTAGTAGCATTGGGGAAAAGAGTACCTTATCCTCAGCAAGCAAAGGAAGATGAAGCAGAATCTCAAGTGGCTCCGTGTCAGCAGCCATAACAACAAACTCAGAGATACCTCTGTTCAATGTTTTTGTAGCTGCAAAGCCACAAATAAGATATCAACCCACCATTAACACACTTCCGAGTCTACAAGCTCTCAAATATCCATGCAAAACATAATAATTAAGCACACATAAAGGGTCAGTGAAAAGAGGCAGATCCGCTCAGCACATTGGCACTAATATCAAAAACAATTCATCTATAGGCATCAGTGCAAAGGGCCCATAAATGCAATATTGCAGCTCAATACACTGGGACTCCAAACCAAGAAGGGAAAACCAGACTAGGCATTGACATGTATCACTTCGATGCAGTGATTCGAACATTAAAAGGCTCTCGAGACTCTTAGGTTTATGCGAATCAAATATATAGGCTTTGTTTGGCATGATGGAATGAATTAGGAATGAAGGATTGTAGAAGGGAGGAAAGTAGAGAGAATGATTTATTAAAGGAATTTATGTGTTTGGATAATGAAAGGAAGGAAAATGATGGAGTCTTAAATTATTACAAAACACAAAATACGATGAATGATAAATTACTTATACGCTCCTAAAAAATAATAAATAATTTCAAAAAGAAGGATATGAGAGTAATTTATGAAAAATTGCTCTTTCCCTCCTAATTCTCTTTATTTTAGAGGGGATTAAAAAGTGCTGAGACCCCAGGATTTTCCCTCCCCTCCTCTTTCTCTCTCCAAACAAACAAAGGAATAGAACCCAATCCCCCGTCATTTCATTCCCCCCTTAATCATTTCACCCCAAAACCCAACCCAAACACACAAAACACCCCCACCAAAACCACCACACACCACGCGCAAACACACACGCACAGATTACTATATTCTGTGCACATTAAAGGCTCAACAACACAAGAAAGAATCATTAAAAATGCAGCGAGATCAATAAGAAGAAGAAGGAATAACTGCACCATGACCCAAAACCACAGCAATTGAGCAAAAGAAAGAGGCCAATTTTAAACCTAAACCACATAAATCATCAAAATCCAATCTTTACACATATCTATACACAAGTGAAAACCTCACCAAGCACATAAAACAGAAGCCTAATGCAATTAGTAAGAAGTACCTTCATTTGCACCCTTTTTGAGCTGCTTGTAATTGGCAGCTTGTTGAACTAGATCAAGAATAGTGATTGTTAGCTGTGCATCAGCTAACGGGTATGCTTTAGGATTTACGGATTCGCCTGTCTGCAAAATTAACAGCAAAATGCAAGATTAGTAGTGAACAAAGAAATCAAATTCCGAAATTGAAAGTAGTATCGTAAGTTGAATGGAAGATTACCATTTCCTTTTGGCGATTGTGCTGCGAATTAGGGTTAGGGTTTTGTGAGGAGAACAGGGGTTTATGTCGAGTGCGTCAC